>JARQOD010000001.1:914974123-915013805 GCA_033576555.1 Oophaga sylvatica | reverse complement strand
GGGGGGCAGGATGGAGTCACGGGGCAGGATGGAGTCACAGGGGGCAGGATGGAGTCATGGGGGCTGGATGGAGACACGGGGCAGGATTGGAGACACGGGGCAGGATTGGAGACATGGTGCAGGATGGAGACAGATGGGGCAGGATCATGGGGCAAGATGGAGACAGATGGTGCAGGATCATGGGGTAGGATGGATATGATGGGGCAGGATCATGGGACAAATGGCCTGGGGCAGGATGGATATAGATTGGGCAGGATCATGGGCAAGATGGAGACAGATGGGGCAGGATGGATAAGATGGGGCAGGATCATGGGACAGATGGTTTGGGGCAGTATAATGGGACAAGATGAAGACAGATGGTGCAGGATCATGGGGCAGGATGGATACGATGGGGACAGATGGTCTGGGGCAGGATCATGGGACAGATGGAGCAGGATCATTGGGCAAGATGGAGACAGATGGTGCAGGATCATGGGGCAGGATGGGGACAGAAGGGGCAGGATGGATACGATGGGGACAGATGGGGCAGGATCATGGGACAGATGGTCTGGGGCAGTATCATGGGGCAGGATGGAGGCAGATGGTGCAGGATCATGGGGCTGGATGGATATGATGGGGACAGATGGGACAGGATCATGGGGCAGGATGGGACACCACATGGTGGCAGGATAGGAGAACATATGGCTGGAGCCAAAAATGAGACACAAAGGGGTCAGGATGGTAGATATTATTACAATAGGGGCTAATTTAGGGATATTATTACTGCAGTGATGTGTTTATTTTATTTTTTTGAGGATACTGTTTTAAATGGGAGGGCGGTCCTGTTACTGTGCAGAGACTGTCGACTTTTTTTTTCTTCATCTGGTGTAGTTTACAATTTGGGAAAAAAATAAGTAATGTGTTCTGAAAGCGGTTCTCTAGATAACTGTGTTATTTCCTGCAGAGATGAGCTCTGGCTGGAAGAAGTGATGGCGGTCTGTGCTGGATGAAGATTAAAAGTGAAGATGAAAGACTTCACCTAGAGACGTCACTGGTGAGTCAGTGTGTTACCTATACACTGTATACTATATACAGCGGTCCTGTGTACAATGTCACCAGTGATCACTGTATTACCTTTACATTATACACTATATACAGAGCTCCTGTGTATAATGTCACTGGTGATCACTATTACTTGTACACAGACACTGCATCAGTATTGTAGTGTTCAGTCATTATGTGGTGGTAATATGTTGTCCGTCCATGGTGTGGTCGTATTTGCTCCTTGTATGTGCTATGTGGTCACTATGTGGTGGTAATATGTGGTCTGGTCATGGTGGTGGTGGTATTTGTTCCTTGTATGTGATATTATTTGGTCACTACAGTTAGGTCCATAAATATTTGGACAGAGACAACATTTATCTAATTTTGGTTCTAGACATTACCACAATGAATTTGAAACAAAACAAATCAGATGCAGTTGAAGTTCAGACTTTCAGCTTTCATTTGAGGGTATCCACATTAAAATTGGATGAAGGGTTTAGGAGTTTCAGCTCCTTAACATGTGCCACCCTGTTTTTAAAGGGACCAAAAGTAATTGGACAGATTAAATAATTGTAAATAAAATGTTCATTTCTAGTACTTGGTTGAAAACCCTTTGTTAGCAATGACTGCCTGAAGTCTTGAACTCATGGACATCACCAGACACTGTGTTTCCTTCTTTTTGATGCTCTGCCAGGCCTTCACCGCGGTGGTTTTCAGTTGTTTGTTTGTGGGCCTTTCTGTCTGAAGTTTAGTCTTTAACAAGTGAAATGCATGTTCAATTGGGTTGAGATCAGGTGACTGACTTGGCCAATCAAGAATATTCCACTTCTTTGCTTTAATAAACTCCTGGTTGCTTTGGCTTTATGTTTTGGGTCATTGTCCATCTGTAGTATGAAACGACGACCAATCAGTTTGGCTGCATTTGGCTGGATCTGAGCACACAGTATGGCTCTGAATACCTCAGAATTCATTCGGCTGTTTCTGTCCTGTGTCACATCATCAATAAACACTAGTGACCCAGTGCCACTGGCAGCCATGCATGCCCAAGCCATCACACTGCTTCCGCCATGTTTTACAGATGATGTGGTATGCTTTGGATCATGAGCTGTACCACGCCTTCGCCATACTTTTCTCTTTCCATCATTCTAGTAGAGGTTGATCTTGGTTTCATCTGTCCAAAGAATGTTCTTCCAGAACTGTGCTGACTTTTTTAGATGTTTTTTAGCAAAGTCCAGCCTAGCCTTTTTATTCTTGATTCTTATGAGTGGCTTGCACCGTGCAGTGAACCCTCTGTATTTAATTTCATGCAGTCTTCTCTTTATGGTAGATTTGGATATTGATACGCCTACCTCCTGGAGAGTGTTGTTCACTTGGTTGGCTGTTGTGAAGGGGTTTCTCTTCACCATGGAGAGTATTCTGCGATCATCCACCACTGTTGTCTTCCGTGGGCGCCCAGGTCTTTTTGCATTGATGAGTTCACCAGTGCTTCCTTTCTTTCTCAGAATGTACCAAACTGTAGATTTTGCCACTCCTAAAGTTGTAGCAATTTCTCGGATGGGTTTTTTCTGTTTTTTGCAGCTTAAGGATAGCTTGTTTCACCTGCATGGAGAGCTCCTTTGACCCCATGTTTCCTTCACAGCTAAACCTTCCAAATGCAAACACCACACCTCAAATCAACACCAGCCCTTTTATCTGCTTAATTGAGAATGATATAATGAAGGGATTGCCCACACCTGTCCATGAAATAGCCTTGGAGTCAATTGTCCAATTACTTTTGGTCCCTTTAAAAACAGGGTGGCACATGTTAAGGAGCTGAAACTCCTAAACCCTTCATCCAATTTTAATGTGGATACCCTCAAATGAAAGCTGAAAGTCTGAACTTCAACTGCATCTGATTGTTTTGTTTCAAATTCATTGTGGTAATGTCTAGAACCAAAATTAGATAAATGTTGTCTCTGTCCAAATATTTATGGACCTAACTGTATGTGGTGGTAATATGGTGTCTAGTCATGGTGCAGTGGTATCTGTCCACTATATGTGATATTATTGGTCATTTTAAAAATTTAAAACTAAATAAAAATATACCTAAATTGTATTGGATATTTGAACAAATGTTTAATGGTTAGAGTAGAGTAGGGCCTGACCAAAAGAGTTTATCTTGTCGTGGTGGCGGCTTAAAAAATCTTTTGACTGTGGACAGTTCAAGGGGTGGAGGCGGGGCTGGGGTGGAGCCGGGGCGGAGTCTCAAGGGGGCCCCAAAAAGTTTGCCAGTATGGGGCCCCGAAATTCCTAGTGGCAGCCCTGCTGTGGGGATATCACACTTTGCGGACTTGAGTGCACACAATCATCATACTTTGCATGTGGAGGATACTGAGGAGGAATTCACTGTGGGAGTATCATACAGTGTTTGGGGGGCACTTTTGTTAGCATCATACTTTATGGGGGTCATGAATGTGGTGTTGTAGTGCATGGAAACACGAAAGGGCTTCAATAGGTGGAAAATTACTTTGTATGGGCTGGAAAGTTGCAAGAAATGCTCTTGTGTGACCCCATCGAATATTATTTTTTGGGGGAGGTGGACAATTAGGACATCTGCTATGGGGCCCCATAAATTGTATCTATGCTCCTCATTACATTAGCCATCTTTTCTTCAAGAAAGTCACTTTAATATCCGTAACACAAGCACTTGTACATTCAGGCTGTGCCTGCATCCGTATAAACAGTAAATTAGTGATACATATAAACTCCTCATGAATGATCTTAGTGTGCAGCGGTATTAAAAAATCAAGGCATTCATTAGAGGAATGCATTATGAGTTGCGCGCTCAATGGGTGACACTTGTACAGTAAACACGCTTTTTATTACTTTTATGTTAGCTAAGGTCTCTGCATATACCGTCCATATAGACCTAGTTATTCTACGAGGAGCCCTCCCTCAACATTTACAATAACTCGAGATGAACAGTTAACAAGGACCTGTCATTTCTCCTGTCATGTTTGAAAAATACTATAGTAAATACTTGTATTCTTCATAAAATATCAGTTTTGTTCATCTTTTCTTAGAATTTTGCATTTTGAGATTCCTCCAACTGGAAATGAATAAATTGGCAACTGGGTGTAATCAGTCAGGGGCGTGTCTCTGAGCTCTTTCACACTGTCCAATCGTTGTTGACAGTGTTAGATTACGCACATGACTTACCTGCCCAAGTAATAGTAGCTGCTGTAGGTAACCACTAAGGATGGCCAACACTTGTTGCGGGATTAATGACTAATTGCACAGGGTTTCGGATGGTGACCTTGCCTGTAGTCACTCTCTGCCATTGGATCCCAGTATCACACATTAGTGGCTATCAAGTAAATGTACAGAAATCTCAATTGTGGAAGAAAAAAACCTTTAAAATGGTCACTGGAAATGAATGGTCTGAAAATCACATCATTTAAAAGTATGTTGTCCTAATCTAAAAATGGAAAACAGTAGGTGCAATGCATGCTAAGCAGTAGAGAAAGGAAGTTCCTCCACCTATAGTGCTGGCAGAATGCAGATGAAGAGGAATCATCCAGTCAAAAAGAGCGGCTTGCAGGTTGCATAGTATGAGACGCAGGACACCTCATAGACATATTAGACTAGTATGTGCACATAAAAGCAGTTTTAAAGCTGCTACTTCAGATGACTTTTCAGAATAGGCTGACAGGTACAGGATTTACCCAAGGAGTAACATAATAGGACCTATACACTGCAGTAAATAGATAAATAGCAATAGTGCATGAAAATAACCTAGGGTCCTAACCTCTAGTATTAAAACCTTGCCATATGTCAAATGACGTGAATGTGAATAAGGGCTGTGCAGGAACGAGGCCTCGAGTAATGGACATTCAGCCATGGGGAGCTATAGAATTGTAATGTCCATCTCAAAGAAAAGAGAGGCCACGGCCTTATGAGCACAAAGTGCAAAAGCTTAAAACAAAAACCCAAAGAGATGATCTGGAATATAAGTTGGTATGTATGCAGCATGTAAGATAAAAGCAAAATAAGCAAATGACTTGTAATAACATAGGGTAATTTAATTAACATGATTTTGATGAAAAAAAAAGTTAAAGCCATGCCATCACGACAAGGCGACCCTATTCGGGACGGTCCTAACCTCTATTATTAAAACCTTACTATGTGTCAAATAATGTGAATGGGACATATGGTAAGGTTTTAATACAAGAGGTTAGGGTTTTGCCGCATAGGGTCGCTTTGGCGTGGTGGAATGGCTTTTACTTTTTTTTAAATCAAAATCACGTTAATTAAGCATCATATATTATTCTCATGCACTATTGCTATTTATATATTTACTGCAGGGTATTTGCTCGTTTTGTTTATATCTTAGATTCACCTGTTTAGTGACCAGTGTGAGCATGCACCTAAACATTGCAGGCATACCAACTTATATTCCAGTTCATCTCTTTGAGTGTTTTGCTTCTTTTTTTTATAATAGGACTTATATTCATCCAGCATTTTTCACTAGTTTACCCCTCTGTAGGCTATATATTAGCTAATGGGGGAGAGTAGCTGCTATTACGTCTCTTACTCACTGCACAAAAATATATGACTCCTTCTTCTATGGCTCCTCTCCCTTTACCCTGTAGACTGTAAATGGCCGCCAGGGGCCTTCGGAAAGATGGTCGCTGAAGGCCGAGATCTGAATTGGAGCATGCGCCGCCTCCAGCGGCCATCTTTCCGGAGGCCCCTGGCGGCCATGCTTCAGGAGGACTGCGCGTTGCATCTTTCCGGAGGCCCCTGGCGGCCATGCTTTAGGAGGACTGCGCGTTGCATCTTTCTGGAGGCCCCTGGTGGCCATGCTTCAGGAGGACTCTGAGTCGCAGAAACTGAGCCCCCCACGCAGCACAGAGCCCCACTGCAGCCACACTACAGAGCCTCGACACCACCGCACGACAGAGCACAAGGAGGCTGCATTGGGACCGCCGCGCACCGGATTTGTGAGTATATTGCCACCCCACAGAGCACAGCCACCCCACGGACACAGCCACCCCACAGAGCACAGCCACCCTCAGAGCACAGCCACCCCACAGAGCACAACCACCCCACAGAACACAGCCACCCCACAGAGCACAGCCACCCCATGGACACAGCCACCCCAAGAGCACAGCCACCCTCAGAGCACAGCCACCCCACAGAGCACAACCACCCCACAGAACACAGCCACCCCACAGAGCACAGCCACCCCATGGACACAGCCACCGCACCAGCCTGGACCACTGAACGACCCCTGTGACCACTCCTCTACCTGTGCTGATCCTTCGCTGGTAAGCTGAATTCGGACTGTAAGACGAACCCCCATTTGACACATTATTTTTTTTCCCCTATTTTCCTTCTGAAAATTTGGGGTGCGTCTTATGGTCTGGTGCGTCTTATAGTCCAAAAAATACAGTAATCATATGCTAAACAGTTGCAACTAAAATTTATGTACAAGATAGCCAAGATGGTTTTCTATAAAATGATGGTAGTGTCATGTTCGAAGCAGAAGTGGATGGTGAGATATGGAGTCTGAAAGTCAAAAATTCAAAACATTGTTACCCTTTTGCTCGTCACTGTATATTACAAGGTTTCCTATACTCACATGCAATAATATTGGCTGAGACAATAGTGATTGTGGGGGATGAGAACAGGTCAGGTTTTGTGTGAAAGTAGAGGTACACTTTAAGCTTTTTTTGTTTACTAAATATTCATACTTTCCTTTTTTTTACTTCTATATTTACAGAAAATCATATAGAAATCAGTACCAGCCTTGCAGTGTGACACACGAGGTGGTGAAGAGCGGAGCTTCAAATACAATGGCAGGATGAGATTTCCTTTGGTGATATCCTTCCATGGTTTCAAAATATCACAAAACAACAATTGTTCTTTGCAAAGAAAACAAGTTTGTACAGAGACACGTTATGGGGCCATCTGGGTGAATAAACACTGAGCCTCACAATAAGCACTGAAATACCAGCTACTATTTAACCCACCGGTAACAAAAGTGACACGCCCTGTAGAAAGGTAGACTATAGTCAACATTGTAAAAATATTTCTTTTGTTTTAGGCTGAAATAGTGGCATCTTACCATGATCCTACAGACAATAGGTGTTTTATATTATGCAGGTCAGATTTACATGTTATCCAGTCCAAACTGGCAGTGCAGCTAAATGTATAAAATATAATTGCTCATGAATACCCGACACAACAAAAGGAAATGGAAAAGGGGAATACACACATCATGTTACAGTAAAATACCATTAATCTGCCCCCAGCATGACCAAACGTGCCAAATTATTCAATACTGGAACCAGATCAGCAATGAAGAAACTTTAATAACAGTCACACACAAATTAATAGGAATCTACTGGCCAAACTACTACTTTTAGAAGGGGCATAGCTGGAGTGAGGGGTGTGTTGTAGTAGAAGATGTGTTAAAACGAAAGTGTTATTGTGTTAAAACAAATGGAATTGACACTGAAAACCATTATATAACAGTCACCACCACTTTTTTCAACACCTAGAAGATTTTTTGTTTCAAGACACTTTCTGTTTTTTGTCCACACTACACAATAGCAATGCACCTTTTTGGGGAAAATGACACACACTACAGTATACCTACAACCCCCAATGCCAAAAAATTTAAAACGCTGCGTAAAATGTAACGAAAACAAGAATGCAGTGATTTGGAAATCTCTGATCAGAAGGTGAAAGTCAGATATTTTTCCATTTCATTTGAAAAAAAAAACTGATTTAGAAATGAACTCAAAAAAGTTGGGACAGGGTTACCGAAAGATTGGAAAAGTAAGTGATTCTAATGAAATACAGCTGGAGGGTCAGTTTTCAAATAAGTCACATGACAGTGCTTAAAAAGAGCATGTGAGAGAGGCAGAGTCTCTCAGAAGCAAAGATGGTCAGAGGATCACCAATCTGTGAACAACTGTGTCTAAAAATTGTGAAACAATTTCAGAAATACAGTACAGACCAAAAGTTTGGACACACCTTCTCATTCAAAGATTTTTCTGTATTTTCATGACTGTGAAAATTGTAGAATCACACTGAAGGCATCAAAACTATGAATTAACACATGTGGAATTATATATTACACTTTACAAAAAAGTGTGAAACAACTGAAAATATGTCTTATATTCTAGGTTCTTCAAAGTAGCCACCTTTTGCTTTGATTACTGCTTTGCATGCAGAAAAGGTGAACAGATGGACTCTACATGCCTGGTTCCCACCGTGAAGCATGGAGGAGGTGGTGTGATGGTGTGGGGGTGCTTTGCTGATGACACTGTTGGGGATTTATTCAAAATTGTAGCGGTGAGCGGTCCAGCTCACCCCAAACCATCTCGATTGGGTTCAGGTCTGGTGACTGTGGAGGCCAGGTCATCTGGCGTAGCACCCCAACACTCTCCTTCTTGGTCAAATAGCCCTTACACAGTCTGGAAGTGTGTTTAGGTTCATTGTCCTGTTGAAAAATAAATGATGGTCCAACTAAACACAAACTGGATGGAATAGCATGCTGCTGCAAGATGCTGTAGTAGCCATTCTGGTTCACTATGCCTTCAATTTTAAATAAATCCCCAACAGTGTCACCAGCAAAACACCCCCACACCATCACACCTCCTCCTCCATGCTTCACGGTGGGAACCAGGCATGTAGAATCCATCTGTTCACCTTTTCTGCGTGCAAAGCAGTAATCAAAGCAAAAGGTGGCTACTTTGAAGAACCTAGAATATAAGACATATTTTCAGTTGTTTCACACTTTTTTGTAAAGTGCAATGTATAATTCTACATGTGTTAATTCATAGTTTTGATGCCTTCAGTGTGATTCTACAATTTTCATAGCCATGAAAATACAGAAAAATCTTTGAATGAGAAGGTGTGTCCAAACTTTTGGTCTGTACTGTATGTTCCTCAACATAAAATTGCAAATACTTTGACTATCCCACCATATCGAGCACATAATATTATCAAAATATTCAGATATTATGGAGAAATCCACGTGCACAAGGGTCAATGCCAGAGGTTAATATTGGATGCTGGTGATCTACAGACCCTCAGGCAGCACTGCATTAAAAACAGGCATGATTTGATCTTGTATATCACTGCATGGGCTAAAGAATACTTGCCGAAATCATTGTCTATGAACACAGTTCACTGTTCAATTCACAAATACAAGCAAACGTTCTACCATGCAAAAATAAGCCATATATCAATACAATCCAGTAACATCTTCTTTGGGCCAAAGCTCATTTAAAATGGACTGAGGCAAAATGGAAAACTGTTCTGAGGTCGGATGAATCAAAATTTGTAATTTTTAAATGGAAACCAAAGATGCCATGTCCTTCCGGCTCAATAGCAGAGGGACCATTCAGCTTGTTATCGGCGCACAGCTCAAAAGCTTCATCTCTGATGGTATGGGGCTGCATTATGGCCTATGGTATGGGCAGCTTACACATCCTGAAAGGCGCTATCAATGCTGAACGTTATATAGCGTTTTTAGAACAACATATGCTCCCAACCAGACATCAACATCTATTTACATGTGTATGCTTTCTCATGGACACAGGTGTCCATGTAAAACTCCCGAAAACGTGCATTTTTTTCCAGCAGCATGGATAAAAAGTGTCAATACAAGTCTATGGGTCTGGAAAAACACATACAGCACACGGATGGCATCATTGAGCTGTCCTCGTTAAATGGGTTGTCCAATATTCTGACATACCCATGTTTCCCCCTAGTAAAATAACAACACCTATACTCACCTCAGGTGTTAGCAGTAGCACCATTCGTGCCGCAAGTCTCACTTCCACCGGATGTCTGGATTTGTCCAAAGAAGGGGAAAAATGAAGCCACCATTGATTGATCTTAGAGATTTTGTGACATGACAATGTGTCACATAGTCACTGGGAGAACCAGCACCAACACCGCTGGTCATGCTTTAAATAAAGCTGCTTTATTTTTTATATTTCCTGGTATTTGGCTTTGGCAAAACTTTATTGACAAACTTAGTTGTGAATTACGTGCGTTTTTGATGCATGTGAATTTTTTACCTGCAGATTTTCCGCACCTAAGGGTGTGTTTCCACCATCCAGATTCCGTCAGTAATTGCTGCGTGTTTGACGCTGTGCGTTGGCGCAGCGTAAAACACGCAGCGTCCAGATGTTACAGCATAGTGAAGGGGATTTCAAGAAATCCCGTCTCCACTATGCATAAAAACACGCAGGCGGAAGACCTGCGTTAACGGACATGCTGCGCGTCTTTTCAGATCGCAGCATTTCCTATTCCCTTGCGGCGACGCTGTGTCGCCGCAAGGGAAATAACACAGTCCTATGTAGGGCTGCGGTGATTCACCGCGCGTTCACAAGGGGCGAGGCTTTGGGCGGAGCTGACTTTCCGCTCCTCCAAAGCGCTGTGTTTCCTGACGGTGGAAACACAGCCTAATGCATTTATTGGGAAATTCAGCACAGAAAACTCAGCATACGCACAAGATAAATTGATATGTTTCGGATTTGAAACACACACCGCAGCTCAGTTTATGATGAGTTAAAAAGAAGCACAGTCAGCATGAGATTTGTATAAATCCCATCCACTTTTCTGGAACTGTAAGACACTTTGTCAAAAATACATTAAAAGCTAACCATTTTTCTAAGCCTTGCGATCTCTGCTGATTTTATGCAGCAGGTTAAAATGGGCCTCCACAACTCGTGGGCCACTGCCGCGAGATTGCCCCTCCCAGGCCAAAGTTTGCCAGCCAGCCTGTGAATGCGGTCATCGACTTCTAAATTGCTTTTTTTTTTTCAAATAAAATGGAAAAATGTCTAACTTTCAACTTCTGATAAGAGATTTCAAAATCATTGTATTCCTGTTTTGTTTAGATTTTACAGAGCCCTCCAACTTTTTTTAATTATGGAATTAAGGTACTGCCACACTTAGCGATCTCGTTAGCGATCACGATAACGACGCAATCGTTGGTGTGATCTCTTTTAGGTCGCTAGTAGCTGCCAAACAGGAGATCTCATAAACGACACATCAGCAGTCAGCGATCTCTTTAACGACTTTGGCGGTCGTTAGGATCTGTCATTAGCATGTACTGAGCACTTCTGATTCATAGGAATTTCCAGCATCGCTCCTGCTCTCTGCGTCCTGCTAGCCTGCTTTGTAACTTCTGCAATCCTCTCTGTGACGCAAAAGAGAATTTACAGATATTGCGATCTACTCCGTGACGCAAAACAGTCATATGCGTCACAAACGAGGTCGCTCATCGTTCGCAAAAGGTGCCAAACACAGCGATTCAGGCTCACCAGCGGGACGCCAACGATCAAAAAACGGTCCAGAACTCTAGTGAACGATCAGCGACATCACAGCAGGGGCCACATCGTTGCTACATGCCACGCACAACGAGGTCGCTAACGAGATCGCAAAATAGTGACGTTTTAGTGATCTCGTTTGCGATCTCGTTTGCAATCTTGTTTAGTGTGGCATACCCTTTAGTGTTGTAGATACCCAAGTAAAGTACAGCTATCTGATAACATATTGAATTTGCCATTAAGTAGAAAGCAACTTCTGGCTGCCATCTGCAATGTTATTCGCCAGAAATATTATTGTGTGATATTTCAACGGAAAAGTGTCTGTTCAGCTGCACAAGCCAGAAGGTAAATTCTGCCTCAAGGCAATAGTTTCCTATGTAATTGTAGCGCGGGGCAGTACAGTCATGGCCAAAAGTTTTGAGAATGACACAAATATTATATTTTCACATGATCTGCTGCCCTCTGGTTTTTATGTGTGTTTGACAGATGTTTTTACCACAGACAGAAATATAATAATTGCAAACATATGAGTAACAAAAGCTTATATTGACAGTTAGAATGAGTTAATGCAGCAAGTCAATATTTGCAGTGTTGACCCTTCTTCTTCAGGACCTCTGCAATTCTCCCTGGCATGCTCTCAATCAACTTCTGGACCAAATCCTGACTGATAGCAGTCCATTCTTGCACAATCAATGCTTTCATTTTGTCAGAATTTTTAGGTTTTTGTTTGTCCACCCGTCTCTTGATGATTGACCACAAATTCTCAATGGGATTAAGATCTGGGGAGTTTCCAGGCCATGGACCCAAAATCTCTATGTTTTGTTCCCTGAGCCATTTATTTATCACCTTTGCTTTATGGCAAGGTGCTCCATCGTGCTGGAAAAGGCATTGTTGATCGCCAAACTGCTCTTGGAGGGTTGGGAGAAGTTGCTCTTGGAGGACATTCTGGTACTATTTTTTATTCATGGCTGTGTTTTTAGGAAAGACTGTGAGAGAGCCGATTCCCTTGGCTGAGAAGCAACCCCAACACATGAATGGTTTCAGGATGCTTAACAGTTGGCATGAGATAAGACTGGTGGTAGCGCTCACCTTGTCTTCTCCGAATGAGGCGTTTTCCTGATGTCCCAAACAATCGAAAAGTGGATTCATCAGAGAAAATAACTTTACCCCAGTCCTCAGCAGTCCACTGCCTGTACCTTTTGCAGAATATCAGTCTGACCATGATGTTTTTTCTGGAGAGAAGTGGCTTCTTTGCTGCCCTCCTTGAGACCAGGCCTTGCTCCAAGAGTCTCCGCCTCACAGTGCGTGCAGATGCACTCACACCTGCCTGCTGCCATTCCTGAGCAAGCTCTGCACTGCTGGTAGCCCGATCCCGCAGCTGAAACACTTTTAAGAGACGGTCCTGGCGCTTGCTGGTCTTTCTTGGGCGCCCTGAAGCCTTTTTGGCAACAATGGAACCTCTCTCCTTGAAGTTCTTGATGATGCGATAGATTTGTTGACTGAGGTGCAATCTTTCTAGCTGCGATACTCTTCCCTGTTAGGCCATTTTTGTGCATTGCAATGATGACTGCACGTGTTTCTTTAGAGATAACCATGGTTAATAGAAGAGAAACAATGATGCCAAGCACCAGCCTCCTTTTAAAGTGTCCAGAGGTGTCATTCTTACTTAATCATGACAGATTGATCTCCAGCCTTGTCCTCATCAACACCCACACCTGTGTTAATGGAGCAATCACTGAAAAGAGGTTAGCTGGTCCTTTTAAGGCAGGGCTGCAATGATGTTGAAATGTGTTTTGGGGGATAAAGTTCATTTTCTAGCCAAATATTGACTTTGCAAGTAATTGCTGTTAAGCTGATCACTCTTTATAACATTCTGGAGTATATGCAAATTGCCATTAGAAAAAGTGAAGCAGTAGACTTTGTAAAAATTATATTTGTGTCATTCTCAAAACTTTTGGCCATGACTGTACATGAAAGTGTCGGTACTGGCTGGGTGTGTGAACTTGTGCTGTGAGGGCCTTACAACTGTTCAGGCCGCATTTAGCTGTTGTTGTGGGCTAGCCAGGACCAGATGTTTCACAGTTCAATGAGAGAGATTTTCATTCCACAACATATTCTTTAACCCCTTCACCCCCAGGGTGGTTTGCACGTTAATGGCCAATTTTTACAATTCTGACCACTGTCTCTTTATCAGGTTATAACTCTGGAATGCTTCCACGGATCTTCGCTATTCTGAAATTGTTTTCTCGTGACATATTGTACTTCATGATAGTGGTAAAATTTCTTCGATATAACTTGTGGTTATTTATGAAAAAAATGCAAATATGGCGAAAATTTTGCAATTTTCAAACTTTGAAATTTTATTCCCTTAAAACAGAGAAATATGTCACACAAAATAGTTAAGAAATAACATTTCCCACATGTCTACTTTACATCAGCATAATTTTGGAACCAAAATTTTTTTTGGTAGGAAATTATAAGGGTTAAAATTTGACCAGCGATTTCTCATTTTTACAACAAAATTTACAAAGCCATTTTTTTTAGGGACCACCTCACATTTGAAGTCACTTTGAGGGGTCTATATGGCACAAAATACCCAAAGTGAAACCATTCTAAAAACTGCACCCCTCAAGGTACTCAAAACCACATTGAAGAAGTTTATTAACCCTTCAGGTGCTTCACAGGAGCTGAAGCAACGTGGAAGGAAAAAATGAATATTTAACTTTTTAAGTCACAAAAATGATCTTTTACAAACTTTTTTTTATTTTCACAAGGGTAAAAGGAGAAAATGGACAGATATAGTTGTTGTACAATTTCTCCTGAGTACGCCAATACCCAATATGTGGGGGAAAACCACTGTTTGGGCACACGGCAGAGCTCGTAAAGGAAGGAGCGCCGTTTGACTTTTTCAAACCAAAATTGACTGGAATTGAGATTGGACACTATGTCGCGTTTGGAGAGCCTCTGATGCGCCTAAACAGTGGAAACCCCCCACAAGTGACACCATTTTGGAAACTAGACCCCTTATGGAACTTGTGCACCAAGAGAAAGCAACGCAAATAGGTGACAAAGGATAATTATAATTAGATTTTTTTATTGAAAAAGTACAAAAATTGTAAAACAGACAGTGTCATGCAAGAAAATAGGAGTAACAATGGCTCAAAGCAGAAAATACCCCTCACAAAAGTCCCCATATAAAATGGTCAGAAAAAAGGACCCCATAGCAGTGTATTATGAGGGCATACAGTTAGGTCCATATATATTTGGACAGAGACAACATTTATCTAATTTTGGTTCTAGACATTACCACAATGAATTTTAAACAAAACAATTCAGATGCAGTTAAAGTTCAGACTTTCAGCTTTCATTTGAGGGTATCCACATTAAAATTGGATGAAGGGTTTAGGAGTTTTAGCTCCTTAACATGTGCCACCCTGTTTTTAAAGGGACCAAAAGTAATTGGACAATTGACTCCAAGGCTATTTCATGGACAGGAGTGGGCAATGCCTTCGTTATGTCATTCTCAATTAAGCAGATAAAAGGGCTGGAGTTTATTTGAGGTGTGGTGTTTGTATTTGGAAGGTTTTGCTGTGAAGGAAACATGCGGTCAAAGGAGCTCTCCATGCAGGTGGAACAAGCCATCCTTAAGCTGCAAAAACAGAAAAAACCCATCCGAGAAATTGCTAGAACATTAGGAGTGGCAAAATCTACAGTTTGGTACATCCTGAGAAAGAAAGAAAGCACTGGTGAACTCATCAATGCAAAAACACCTGGGCGCCCACGGAAGACAACTGTGGTGGATGATCGCAGAATACTCTCCATGGTGAAGAGAAACCCCTTCACAACAGCCAACCAAGTGAACAACACTCTCCAGGAGGTAGGCGTATCAATATCCAAATCTACCATAAAAAGAAGACTGCATGAAAGTAAATACAGAAGGTTCACTGCACGGTGCAAGCCACTCATAAGCATCAAGAATAAAAAGGCTAGGCTGGACTTTGCTAAAAAACATCTAGAAAAGCCAGCACAGTTCTGGAAGAACATTCTTTGGACAGATGAAACCAAGATCAACCTCTACCAGAATGATGGAAAGAGAAAAGTATGGTGAAGGCATGGTACAGCTCATGATCCAAAGCATACCACATCATCTGTAAAACACGGCGGAGGCAGTGTGATGGCTTGGGCATGCATGGCTGCCAGTGGCACTGGGTCACTAGTGTTTATTGATGATGTGACACAGGACAGAAGCAGCCGAATGAATTATGAGGTATACAGAACCATACCGTGTGCTCAGATCCAGCCAAATGCAGCCAAACTGATTGGTCGTTGTTTCATACTACAGATGGACTATGACCCAAAACATAAAGCCAAAGCAACCCAGGAGTTTATTAAAGCAAAGAAGTGGAATATTCTTGAATGGCCAAGTCAGTCACCTGATCTCAACCCAATTGAGCATGCATTTCACTTGTTAAAGACTAAACTTCAGACAGAAAGGCCACAAACAAACAGCAACTGAAAACCACCGCAGTGAAGGCCTGGCAGAGCATCAAAAAGGAGGAAACACAGCGTCTGGTGATGTCCATGAGTTCAAGACTTCAGGCAGTCATTGCCAACAAAGGGTTTTCAACCAAGTACTAGAAATGAACATTTTATTTACAATTATTTAATCTGTCCAATTACTTTTGGTCCCTTTAAAAACAGGGTGGCACATGTTAAGGAGCTGAAACTCCTAAACCCTTCATCCAATTTTAATGTGGATACCCTCAAATGAAAGCTGAAAGTCTGAACTTTAACTACATCTGCATTGTTTTGTTTAAAATTCATTGTGGTAATGTCTAGAACCAAAATTACATAAATGTTGTCTCTGTCCAAATATATATGGACCTAACTGTATATAGAATGGATAACATGCCTTTTTAAAGGTCCTTCTATGGACGACTGATACATTCCCCTTGAGGAAGTGTGCTTTGTAGCGCACGAAACGCGCGTCAGGGGTCCACACTGCTTACCCAGGACGCTCTTCTCCAGAGTCCAATACTTTTGGTAAGTGTCCTCTCTACTACTTATGGGCTTCATTTGAATCCCTATATAGGTGGCCCTATATAGGTGGCATCTTTTGCACTGGCTAGGATCTCCTTTGGACACTTATCCATTCTATATATGCCCTCATAATACACTGCTATGGGGTCCTTAGTCTAATTATAATTATCCTTTGTCACCTATTTGCTTTGCTTTCTCTTGGTGCACATGTTGTTTTGGAGTGGGTGCATTTAGCTGCTTTTGCTATATGGTCTTATGCCCCTCATTTGTGGCACTATTTGTATGCCACTATGGGATATTTTTGTATATGCCCTTATGGAACTTATCTAGATCTGTTGTGAGCACTTTGAACCCCCAAGTGTTTCACAAAAGTTTATAATGCCTGGGTGTGAAAAAAAAAAACAAACAACAATTTTCCACAAAAATGATTTTTTAGTCCCAAATTTTTTATTTTTCCTTGGGAAATTAGACCCCAAAAGTTGTTGTCCAGTTTGTCCTGAGTACGCTGATACCACATATGTGGGGGGGTAAACTGTTTGGGCGCACGGCAGCGCTTGGAAAGGAAGTAATAACGTTTTGGAATGCAGACGTTGATGGGTCATGTTCCGTTTGCAGTGCCCCAGATGAGCCTAAATAGTGGAAACCCCCCACAATTGACCCCATTTTGGAAACTAGACCCCCTAAGGAATTTATCTAGATCTGTGGTGAGCACTTTGAACCCCCAAGTGCTTCACACAAGTTTATAATGCCCGGGCATGAAAATAAAAAATCCTATTTTTTTCCCACAAAAATTATCTATTAGTCACCAATTTTTTATTTTCCCAAGGGTAACACGAGAAATTGGACCACAAATGTTGTTGTCCA
This sequence comes from Oophaga sylvatica, assembly GCA_033576555.1. NCBI lineage: Eukaryota > Metazoa > Chordata > Amphibia > Anura > Dendrobatidae > Oophaga > Oophaga sylvatica. The sequence continues at coordinate 914,996,541 of JARQOD010000001.1, read as the reverse complement.
ATTTGTCCTGAGTACACTGATACCCCATATGTGGGGGGAACCACTGTTTGGGCGCATGGCAGAGCTCGAAATGGAAGGAGCACCATTTGACTTTTTCTAACCAAAATTGGCTGGAATTGAGATTGGGCGCATGTTGCTTTTGGAGAGCCCCTGATGTGCCTAAACAGTGGAAACCCCCCACAAGTGACCCCATTTTGGAGACTAGACCCCCTAAGGAACTTATCTAGATCTGTGGTGAGCAATTTGAACCCCCAAGTGCTTCACACAAGTTTATTACGTAGAGTCGTAAAATTAAAAAATCATATATTTTCCACAAAAATGATCTTTTCACCCCAATTTTTATTTTCCCAAGGGTAACAAGACTCCAAAACTTATTGTGCAATTTGTCCTGAGTACGCTGATACCCCATATGTGGGGGTAAACCACTGTTTGGGTGCATGGCAGAGCTTGGAAGGAAAGGAGCGCCGTTTGACTTTTTCAACGCAGAATTGGTTGGACCCCATGTCGTGTTTGGAGAGCCCCTGATCTTCCTAAACAGTGGAAACCCCTGACAAATGACAACATTTTGGAAACTAGACCCCTCAAGGAACTTATCTAGATGTGAGGTGAGAACTTTGAACCCCCAAGTGTTTTACTAAAGTTTATAACGCCCGAGCATGAAAATAAAAAAATCATATTTTTTCCACAAACATGATCTTTTAGTCCCCAACTTTTGTTCTGAGGGCCTCAGGGGAGCACGCAGGGAGCCCTGTTATGTTTCAGTAGCTGAGGAGAAATAGCAAAAATAGCCAAAGTAGCAATACACCAGAGAGGCTGGAAACTACAGAACCCTAAACTAACCGCAACACTAGAAGTAGCCGTGGAGCGTACCTACGGTGATCCTAGACTCCTAGTCACAGCCGGAGGATAGCTACACCTAAAGACAGAAAGATGAAAGCTATCTGCCCCGTAGCCGAACCCCCAAAGAAATAGGAAGCCCCAAACATGTAATGGCGGTTAGATAAGAAGAAAATACAAACACAGACAGAAAATATAATGAGCAAACGCTGGGGCCCAATTTTGTCTAGATAGAAAAGTATAGGAAATAATTCTGACTGCAACCCAAAAAACCCTGACAAAAATACCAACACTTCTGATTAACAAAAAAACTGAGATCACACGATCTCTACCACCTAAATCAGATCTCTGCTGTAACACACAGCAACCCAGCAAATGAAAAGTGACACAGGAATAGAGCAAAAGTGCAAACACAAACTGAGCAAAAGGGGACCAGGCTGAAGTCCACTGCAAGGCAGCAAACCAGCAAGGAAAATCCAACCAGAGGAAAAAAAACAGCAAATCACTTATCTGAATGGAAGCAGGAATGCAAGCTGAGCTCCAACCAAGACCTGGAAGAGCAATTGATTACCGGCAAGGCTGATGGGAGTTCAGGTCACTTATATCAGACCAATGGGACCCAGCTTACAGCCATTCAGCAATTGGTTCATTACCCTCAGCAACCACCGGAGGTAGCCCCAGCTCCGAAGTCGCCTCCAATGTGTTCACAACAGAGCCCCCTCCCTGTGCGATGCTCCCATTTGCCCCTGGTACACCGCGATCATGTCTGATCGTGGTGTGCCAGGGGTTAATGTGCCGGGAGTGGTCCGTGACCGCCCCTGGCACATAGTGCCTGGTGTCAGCTGTGATAATCAGCTGACACCCGGCGGCGATCAGCTGCGCTCCCCCCGGGAGCGCAGCTGATCGCCTTGGACGAACTATCCCATCCATGGGCAGATTGGCACGGGTTTTATGGACGGGATTGTACGTCCAATGGCAGAGAGGGGTTAATGGACGGTAACTTGGTAAGGGTTATATATACAAGGGATAGTGTACTGCAGTGCGTAGGCGCCGGGCCTTTGACCTTTCCCACCGCCTGCACACTGCAGCACTTTACTCTGCCCTCAACAGGGCAGAGAATTACGCCTGCGCAGGAGCCGCAACAGAAGGCACTGGACAAGGACCGCGACACCCCTCGGACCTAGACCGCACGGGACCGCCCCTCGGGTAAGTATAAAATAACATGTTTTTCTTATCTTTCAGGTTACATCGGGGGGCTTATCTACAGCATTACAGAATGCTGTAGATAAGCCCCTGATGGCGGTGGCTGCATCTCATAGGGGAAAAAATAGGTGACAGATTCTCTTTAAAAAAAGAAAACAGTAGTTTGACAATAAATGGCTTCACCCAGCCACTAACCATGAGTGTAGAAAAAGTTTTGGTGTTATCAATCATATTCTCTGAAAAAAAGGCAAAGAAAGCAAAAATTCTGCTGGGGTATGTAAACTTTTGAGCACAACTGTGTATACTTTCAAAAGTTGTCAGGTTTAATTATGAAATGAGACATTTCTTAATGATTTTGATTTCCTGAATTCAAATCTGACAATGATTTTTTTTTAGTTGGCTCTTGTTTCTATGATAATAGTTTTCCTTTTACAACTACATATATTTAAGCATTATAATTTTTGCAAATATAAAGATGCAGAATATTTTGTTCTGCCAATTTTTTCATATTTATTTAGAGGAAACTTATCAACAATTCAAATAACTAAAACATGTCTAAACACTATTGCGAATTATAAACACTTATAGAAATTGCACTACAAAATTTGGTCCTCAGTCAGTAAGAACTGTCAGGAATGTGCCGCATCCAGCTGAGACCCTTGAGGTATCTGGAATCAGAGGGTTGCTGTGGGTGGCATATTACAGGTCCACTGAGCGTTTAACTTGAGTGGTGCAGATTGATTTTCATTTGGTGTGGAAGGGTTTAAGAGTTCCTTTTTGTTTCTGCGGTGATCCATATGGCTCTAATCTCAGCTGCTGCAGTTTGCTGCCACTCACTTCCATTATTTAAACTCATAGCTTTCCTATGCTGGTTATAGGTTTTCTATACTGACCTCCTTGGAGAAGTTGTTCCAGTTTCTCACTGTTTGTTATCCTCCCTATGTTTCCTTACTTTAGTAGTGAGATTTGTGTCTTCCCTACTCACTAGTTAGGGCTAGCTCAGGGCCAGTCAGGGCTTATGCATGTGATCACTCACAGGGTGAAGGACCCATCTGGGGACTATTGCTAGTGCAGAGTGCAGTGTCATGTGAGTTTTTAGGAGTACCCTTTTTTTACCTATCGTCAGGGCACCTTTTACCTTCTTTCCATCGTTTGCACTGCACGCCAAGCATTTCCTTGCTCTTTTTTGCTTGTCTCTTGTTCTCCTGAATCTGATCATCTCTTACAATTTCCAATAGTAATCTGTAAGCATTAGTGTTGAGCGATACTGCTCGATATCTAAAAATATCGTATCGGAATGGTATCGCCGATATCACTAAATATCGTCGATATCCGATTCCGATACCGGAAGTCCCATGTAAGTCTATGGGAACAAAATATCGCAACAAAAAAACCCTTTCTTTCGTTGTAAACACAAAATATACACACATAGAATACATATATATATATATACATGTCATTGTGACATATATATATATACATATATTTATAGTTTATACACTTCTACATAGTAAAATCGACTCTAATTCAATTGCCGGGTAAAGCCGTGACATACCCCATAGAAGTCGACGGGCTCATTGCCGAGTACCCCGAAAACCTCTGGCTCTGTGCGACTCAACTTGGGCGTCACGAACAGGATTCTGTAGCTCGCTATAAGCGAGTCCTGTGTGCCTGAATTGAACTGGTTTTGTGCTTGAGAATTGCTAAAATCATCAGAGAATGTATTTGCCATTTTTCCGCTATATCTGCGTCACGACGAGGCACTGGTGAAGAAGAAGGGCGTGCTCTTCATGGGTGTACACTCACTCAGTGACGCGAAAACGATGGCCGACCACTCTAAATGGTACTGCAATGTAAGATCGTGCCCCACAGCTCTTCAGTTCCGCCTCCTCATCCTCCTCAGTGTGCGGAAACTAACACGAAGGTCCCGCCTCACTACAAAAGAGGGGCCCTCTCCAGATGCTAATGACACATGTGACTTGGCAGAGATGGCTAATGGACACGAGCAGAAGTGTGAAGGGATGGAGCAGTCAGAGCTCTCCCCCCACGGAAGCGACCCGATCGCCACGGAACCACCGTTGGGCACCCGGCCTGGAAACCCTCCTACGCTGCAAGAAGCGGAGGATACCCTAAGAGGCCTGGCCCGGCACCGGAAGGAGGTCGCCAGGATGGAAGCCAGCTGGCGTGCCCTAAAACTAAACTTGGAGCGGCGCCAATCCCTCTTACCTGAAGTGTCTGTACCGGAAGGTGAGGCACCCGTTCTAGTAGAGGAGTCCGTGCGGGCATCCCAGCCCTTGCAATGTGATCCGGTTGACGTTGTCGCAGTGGAGGCACCCGTTCCTGCAAAAAACTCTGCACCGGCAGCACCCCAGATCCCGCTGTCTGCCCCCGTCGCTGAGACAGAAGAAGCGACACCCGTCCTCATGGAGGAGGCCGCGCAGGCACCAGAGGTCTACCTGTCTGTAGACTCTGTACCGGAGCCCCGACTGTCATCTGTTCCAGAGCCGGCTGCTTCCGCCACAGGTGAGCGCCGCCAGGACTGGGGGGCGCCAGGAGAGCTGCCGCAAACCGGGCATCGTAAGCTGGCATTTGATGGTGGAGACATGGAGCAGCTGGTGGAGGAGAATTACAACCGGCGTCAGGAGGAAGAGTGGAGACGTTGGGAGCGGGAAGCAGAGCGACAAAGGGAGCAGCGAGAATCCCAAAAGCTTCGGCATAGTCACCTGGAGAAGGACCGGGCAGATAAGGACCGGATGAGAAAAGATAAAGGAACCCTGTGGGAGCCGCGGCGTAAGGGTGCAGTACGGAGCTTTAAATTGAAAGGTGGTTGGGGCTTCATCCAGGAGCCTGGACTTTATTTAGAAGTCTTTGTGACCCGGCGGGACGTGGAGACTCACCTCCCAGAAGGACACCCGGGAGGGACCTGTTGCCAGGAGACTTGGTGACTTACACCCGACACTGGGGTTACAATGGATGGTACGCCCTAAATGTTACCAGGTGCGACCCCTACTCCCCAGAGTGTCAGGAACCTGTGAGACCCTCGGAGCCTTCAGCCAGGGCCGCCATCAGGGCATTACAGCCCTTACTAATGTATGGGGCCCGGTGCTTTAGGGGGGCCCGCCCGCCGCCCGAGCACGCTGGCAGCACGGTCCGGCAGCAGGCGCAGCACTTCGCTGCTTTATATTCCCCACTGTCCCCAGTCCTGACCTCCTGGCTGGCAAATTAAATGGGCAGGCACTGTAGCTTTAAGCTACAGCCCGCCCTGATGCATCATGGTCCAGCCGTGACGTCACACGCTGCTCTGCTGCACTTCCTCATTCTGGAGCAGAGCGAGCAGCGTGTCACGTCGGTGTGCTGTGCCAGACACACACTGCCACGTTCCTGGGAGCGGCGGACCGGACCGGGTGCAGGCGGCAGGCAAGCTCAGCAAGGTGAGTAGTCTGTCTCAGGGGGGGCACGGCCAGGACAGCCGCAGCGCCAGCATCCACCACGCACCACCAACAGGGCCCAGGGCAGGAAGGGGGGGCCCAGCATCCACCAAAAGGCCCCCCAGGGCAGGCGGGGGGGGCCCGCAGGCGCAGCATCCAGCAACAGGGGGCCTGGGGACCCTGTTGCTGGATGCTGCGGGCCCTCCTGCCTGCCCTGGGCTGGGGCCCTGTTGGATTGCTGCGTGCGGCCCCCCCCGCCTGCTCATCATATGGGTGCATAAAATCTATGGAGCATCATATGGCGGCATAATCTTTGGAGCATCATATGGCGGCATAATCTGTGGGGCATCATATGGCGGCATAATCTTTGGAGCATCATATGGCGGCATAATCTTTGGAGCATCATATGGCAGCATAATCTATTGTAGCATCATTTGGTGGCATAATCTTTGGAGCATCATATGGCGGCATAATCTATGGGGCATCATATGGCGGCATAATCTTTTGAGCATCATATGGGGCATAATCTTTGGAGCATCATATGGGGCATAATCTTTGGAGCATCATATGGCGGCATAATCTATGGGGCATGATATGGCGGCATAATCTTTGCAGCATCATATGGCGGCATAATCTATGGGGCATCATATGGCGGCATAATCTTTGGAGCATCATATGGGGCATAATCTTTGGAGCATCATATGGCGGCATAATCTATGGGGCATTATATGGCGACATAATCTTTGGAGCATCATATGGCGGCATAATCTATGGGGCATCATATGACGGCATAATCTTTGGAGCATCATATGGGGCATAATCTTTGGAGCATCATGGCGGCATAATCTATGGGGCATCATATGGGGCATAATCTTTGGAGCATCATATGGCGGCATAATCTATGGGGCATCATATGGCGGCATAATCTTTGGAGCATCATATGGCGGCATAATCTATGGGGCATCATATGGCGGCATAATCTATGGAGCATCATATGGGGGAATATTCATCTATGGAGCATCATATGGCGGCATAATCTATGGGGCATCATATGGCGGCATAATCTATGGGGCATCATATGGCGGCATAATCTATGGAGCATCATATGGCGGCATAATCTATGGAGCATCATATGGCGGCATAATCTATGGGGCATCATAATCTATGGGGCATTACATGGCGGCATAATCTATGGAGCATCATATGGCAGCATAATCTATGGAGCATCATATGACGGCATAATCTATGGAGCTTCATATGGGGGCATAAAATCTATGGAGCATCATATGGGGGAATATACATCTATGGAGCATCATATGGCGGCATAATCTATGGAGCTTCATATGGGGCAGAAAATTTATGGAGCATCATATGGGGGAATATACATCTATGGAGCATCATATGGCGGCATAATCTATGGAGCATCATATGGCGGCATAATCTATGGAGCATCATATAGGTCATAAAATCTATGGAGCATCATATGGGGGTATAAAATCTAAGGGGCATCATATGGGGGTATAAAATCTATGGGGCATCATATGGGACATAAAATATATGGAGCATCTTATGGGGGCATAACTTTTATGGAGCAGCATATGGGCCATATTATTCTATGGAGCATCTTATGGGGCCATTATTAACCTTTATGGAGCATTATATGGGAGGTATTTTGTATGCCGTGTACCGCCGGACCAGAAGTGCGTCATCCGGACAGGAAGTGACACGGCGCAACATGATCTGATGTAATCGCGCATGCGCGATAGCGGTAGCAGCCGCCATGTTTTCGGTGGGAAAAGGCAAATATAAGTAGGACTATGAGAGACACTAATCTGTATAGGAGACAAAATCTAGGGGGAGGAGACTAGAGGCCTGCATGTGGCGCCGTGTCACTTCCGGTCCGGATGACGCACTTCCAGTCCGGCTTTACACGGCGCCGCATTTAAACCCCCATTTGCTCCCTTCCCATACACCTGGTCACCCAGCAGACAAGGCAGGGCGCAGGAGCGCCGCCTGTAAACCTGTACATTCGCTTCTTAAGGTATGTCTTTGATTCAAAGCGGTTCACCCCATCTGCCATCACTCTGGGCTGCAACTTATGCCACATTTACCCCATGTAGGCTCTGTGGACGCCATCCAGGACATGTTTTAACCCCGTCCAGGGCACATTTAACCCCTACTTTTTGTACATGGCAGGGCGCAGGTGCGCCGCCTATATTTTCATTTCATCCACCTCCAAAGGTATGTTTTCATGTAAATAGTCCACTCCATCTGCCACTGTAATGGGCTATAATTTGTGTTCCATTTGCCCTGTACAGGCTATCGGGACACCACTCAGGACAGACTTTACCCTATTCTGGATACATTTAACTCCTGCTCTTTGTACACAGCAGGTAATCTCTGACATTTCAATGATGGTGACACCTATTTCCCTATATTTATTTAATTAATAATTTTGATATTATCTGCAGCATCTGGCTCTGCTATAAGGGAATTTACAAGGAATTTATTGCCTCTACTATGTGCCATATCTCTGTTGTACTAATTTTACAAGGTAGAAATGCGCTACTTCTTTGTTTCTTATATCATTGTGCTTTTGTTCTACTATGATTATATAAATCGTTACTCTATATATCTCCATGTTAAGATTGTATAATGATGCTCCATATGTACTTTAACGATATATTCTACTTTCTGGATTATTATCTACATGACATTTTTCGCAATCAATTATATATGATCCAGCCCATATCTGTATATATGTTATATATGTAATCACTGTATATAATTGCCTCACACTATGTTTCTTCTATTTTTCTCTAGTACCCTATGATTAAGATCCGGGAGGGTCGAAACGTTGGGTATCTGTATATTGTACATATTATTATTACGGCACTGGCACTTTCTTCTTTTGGATTGGATAATTTTTCAAATAAAAATATTTTTCTGCATAGTAATCAATTCTAGTGTGCGGTGAATTTTGCTCTTCCTATATTTGTTGGTGCCGCTTAGGACCAATTCACCAGCATCTCCTGTACACTAGACTTGAGTGCACACCATTTCACCCATATTACCTTGTCGTGGTGGTGGCTTAAAAAAATCTTTTGGTCAAAACAAAAGCTGATGGCTATGCATGTGATTTGATGTTAATGTGTCATTGGTGAGGGCGTGGTGCAGAAGTGGAGTTTTTCCAAGAAAAGGCGGAGGGATTTTGGATGGTTCGCGTGGTGGAGGAGGAGCTAGGGTGGAGGCGGAACTTGGGGTGGAGCTTAAAGGGGGGCCCCATAAATTTTGCCAGTATGGGGCCCCAAAATTCCTAGTGGCAGCCCTGCCTTCAGCCTCCCACATCCAGGCCTCTGCACAAGTGCCCACCCCACGCCGTAAATCTCCCCAGCCTCCCTCAGTGGTCTCCTCAGCAGCCCCAGCTATGAACATGATAACTATAGCTGGCCCGTACCCGGCGCCTGTTAGGCCCCCTGGGGTTCGTTCAGTCCGTGACATAGGGCTCCAGACCCAGAGGGAGATGAAAGAGGTGGCCACACAGACACAGATAGCGGGTCACGACTTGACTGTACAGGCCACACGACGTCATCAGGTCCTGGTGGTCCTTGGTGTCTCGGATGTTTGGCAAGCATCAGAAGAGTACCAGGTGGTACCTGGAACACCCCTGCCAAAGAATTATAAATAACCCGGACAGGGTCCCTGTATGTAAATAGTTAAATTGTTGATGTACCCGGACGGGTGAATGTTCATAAAAAATTTTTTTAATTTAATAAAAAACACAACACAGTTTTCATTACTTTTATTACAGTCTCATCCTGCGACGCCATCGATCTCCTGTAAAAAAATGAAAAAAAAAAACAGCAGTATACCACCTGTCCGACGCAGTCCATAGTAACGAGTGTCCCACGACGATCCAGCTCTGCTACATCAGAATGACAGGCAGAGCCTGTCATCCCGGCGCAGCACAGCTGATTACCTGCTTCCCCGGCGGTGACGTCATCGGACTGGTTTACGGCCGGGATTACCCTGCAGTCACTGCAGTTATCGCGAAACACTGCATGTGACCGCCAGGGAGAAGATAATGGTGGCCATCAAGCAGTCCAGGACGTGACCGCCGGAGATCTTCTGCCAGGTAAGTGCCGCTGACTCCTGACAGACCCGACCGACGGACACTCACAGTGACAGTGACAATCCGATTCCGGTATCCGATATGACGAAAATATCGGTACTCGGAATCGAAAGCCCGATACAGCTAATATCGGCCGATACCCGATATTTGCAGTACCGTATCGCTCAACACTAGTAAGCATTGATGGGTTTAATTTTATTTGATATCTTTTCTCCATAGCTGCAATATTTTTGTGAAATCTCTCACTGCTCAGCCGTTTGGTGGAAAAAAGTCTAGATACGAATGTAAGAAATGAATCTTTAAGGATGTGTTACAGCCAAGATCATTATATGTTCGGAGACCTTGTGGGAGCAACACAACACATTACCAGACCCCAATCAGAGGACAATAAAACTTTCACACTCCTTATCTATGAACTGTTCCAATATTTATGGCCATAACTGTCCATCATTCTCCCATAATGATAGTTCTGCTTCATGTCACTTACCTTATCTATTGCATTGTTTCTGTGCTGTGTTGTGTATAAATATGTGATTCTTCAGATGTTGTATTAGTCTTCGCCTGATGAAGAGTCCTGAGTAGTCTCGAAAGCTTGCAATTTGTTACCATCTTTTCAGTTAGCCATTAAAAGGTATCAACCAGTAAGGACTCTCAATTCTGAATATTTTTATATGTTTTGAGGAGATTTTCCACCAACTCTTCATAGTTATCTGCTCTTGAATTTCCCAAAAAATTAGTTACCTCTAATACGAACGCTACCATGCAGCCTTTTCCTTGCAATGTAACAAACGGAGGAACTCCTCATCTTGAAGAAGCTTATGAATCTGAGGTCTACTAAAGACTCCTTCCTTTATCTTTGCTTCACTTAACCTTGGAAATTTATCATTGAGACACTAGAATGCGTTTCCATTTTTATCCACTGCCGTCACAAAGTTCTTCATTAGGCCCAACTTGATATGCAGTGGTAGTATCAAAATCTTATATTGGTCAACAAGTGCTTGATGCAGGACATTTTTAATCCCTGGCTGAAGTGAATTTCAGAGAGGCCAGTCTCTTTTATTATAGTGATATTCTCTTGCACGACTATCTCATTCACAAAGGAAGCAGCAGTGCTTTGTGTATCCCACCTGAAGAACAAGTAAGAGGACATCCACCATTAAGTCACCACACAGGGGCCACAAATGTTGGTCATAGTTCAGGCACCTCAACAGCTGTTTCATGCTGTCATAGGTGTCTTTCATGTGGACTGCACAACCAACTAGAACTGAAGGTAGCTCATTGCCATTATGCAGCAAGATGGCTTTTAGGCTTTTTTTTTTGAGTGAATAGATGAAGAGCCTCCATTGCTCTGGATTATGACTAATCTTCAGAGCTTCCTTTAAAATGTTAATGTTGTTCCATGCCACAAGATTGCTTTTCTTGCGTACAAGAACTTTATCACGGTTGCAGAACAATGAAATCCGAACATCGCCCTATAGGAGATTCCACTGCTGTAGCCTGGAACCTAGGATCTCAGCCTTATTCATGGGCAGATCTAAATCTCTAATACAATCGTTCATTTCACTTTGTGCTATAAGGCATGGTTCAGTTGAGGTTGCTGACAGAAAGTTTAGGTCATGACAGGAAGATGCTTCATAATACCAAGCGCCCTCTTCTTTCTCACTTGACTCGACTGAAAATGTTTCTGGTGCTTTTGGAACTGGTGATTCTTCCATATGTGGTACTGGGCGTATTGCAGATGGAATATTTGGAAACTGTAAAGTCCACTTCTTTTTCCTTGAAACTACTTTCCTAATGGGGGGGCACCATGCAGAAATAGGAAATGTTAGAGTTATCAGTTGGCTCTCTCCAGATCACTGAGGCTGCAAAAGGCATAGATTGCCTCTTCCCATGCAACCACTGGGTAAGATGTGATGCAGATCTATTGCAGCATATGTGTGGAGCCCAACTCTTGTTCAGCAGCCAAAATACAGGTTCTAGGTTTTCCTTATCATGGTAGTCAAGTTCCACCTTTATGACACAAAAGTGACTTCTCTACATATGCAGCAAAAACTATCTGCTTTGTTATTGCAAGAATGATGCATAGCTGAAAAAAAAACATATAGAAACATTTCAATATGCTAAGAAACTAAGCTGAGAAATCCTAAATCTGCATAACTTGCACAGCATTTATAAAGGTAGGTGATATAACTGTAATTAGGATTACGTGATCAAAGGGGAATTGGCGTTTCTTGATTAATCGCCCTAAGATGATAGAATACTGATGGCTCAATAGACTTAATAGATGATGTAATAGACTAGCAACTAACAATGCAATAATGTTTATGGAATAATAAAGATGTAATTTTTCAATAAGCTTGCATGAAAAGTGTCATAAGTAATTACATCCACTTCTGGATCTTGAAAAATAGAGCTAATAAGCATATTTAAGCATCATATTCATTCTCAGCACAAAATTAGTTAAGTTCAACTGTTTTCGTCTCTGAACCAATTTGACTGTAAGGCCGGCGTCACACACAACGACAAAAAATCGGTCCGTTTTAGACGGTCGATTGTCGGATCAAAATGCAAACATCACACATCCTTCTGGCATCCGATTTTCCTTCAAAGATGCGATTTAGTCGCATGTGTGTGTACCTTGTAACATCCGATTTTCATCCGACTTGCGAGAATTTCTCGCAGGCTTGCAAAACTGACATATAATGGATCCAAAAGAATAGTATTTCAATCACAAAAGAAAGAATAGATATATACACATAGAACACATATATATATATATATATATATATATATATATATATAATACATGTCATTGTGACATGTATATATACATATATTTATAGTTCCTAGACTTCTACATACTGTTATAGCCGCTAATTCAATTGCCGGCTTTTGTTAAATCACAGAAGCCGACATGAAATGATAAATTGTTTCCACACAGTTAACCATGTCATTTCCTGTATTTTGATATTTGTTTAGAACTTACAATTACATGAGTGTATTTGTGCAAAATTTCAGACATGTAGGGGTTAATTAAAGGTGTAAATTCGTTGAAAAAAAATGCGTGGGCTCCCGCTGTATTTTCTCCACCAGACAGACAAAGCAAGCGAGTGGGGGCAGATAATAACAGCCTATGGAGGGTACATTTTTTTGGTGCCCCCCCTGGCTACTAACATCTGCCCCCAGACACCCCAGAAAGGGCAAATCTCTAATTAGATTTGCCCTTTCTGGCACTTTGCCCGTCTATTCCCATTGCCCTGTAGCGGTGGCGAATGGGTTAATAATCTCACCTTAATGTCACCTTAGTATTGAAAGGTGACCTTAAGGCAGGTTAATAATTGACAGCTGTCAATTAGACAACTATCAATTATTAATCCTATTGTATGATAGAAAAATCAAACACACACACAGTTTAATAAAAAAGAAGTTTAATGAAATAATCACACAGTTTTTGACAATATTTTATTTTCCTGCTAAAACCATTTCCTGTAATAAAAATAAAATAAAAAAGCAAAATGATTCTTACCAATCCGATGTACAGTCAGGTCCCACGGTGTAATCCATCAGAAAGGGTTAACAGGTTACAGGTCGCAGAGAGCTAATAATGCTGTCTCAGACCTGTATTCCCCTGAATGAATAAGTTACTCTCCCAGCGAAAGGAGAGGAATAGATTCATGAATGGAGCTTAATTGATTTATTACAACTTTCACTTGAGTGACCTGACCTAAGGTGAAAGTGGATACAATCAATTAAGCTTCATTCATGAATCACATCCTCTCCTGTCGGCAGGAGATAAGCTCATTCATTCAGGAGCTATCAGATGAGCATGCAGGATTACTTGCGCTGCTTATCTGATTGCTAGTAGTTAACCCTTTGTGAAGGATTACATCGTGGGACGTGACAGATTGCCAGATAGGTAAGAATAATGTTGTTTTATTATTTTATATTTATTTTAGAAGAACAAGGGCTTCGAACGGATTAAGACTTAAATAAAAGATGGTCAAAAATATGTGTTTTTATTTCATTAAAATTATTTATTCTTAAAGTGTGTGTGTGTTTTTTTATTTACTTCAATAGGATTAATAATTGATATTTGTCTAATTGATAGCTCTCAATTATTAACCTGCCTTAAGGTCACCTTTCAATACTAAGGTGACATTAAGGTGAGATTATTAACCCATTCGCCACAGCTACAGGGCAATGGGAATAGACGGGCAAAGTGCCAGAAAGGGCGAATCTAATTATAGATTTGCCCTTTCTGGGGTGTCTGGGGGCAGATGTTAGTAGCCAGGGGGGGCACAAAAAAAAAGTACCCTCCCTAGGCTATTATTATCTGCCCCCACTCGCTTGCTTTGTCTGTCTGGTGGAGAAAATACAGCGGGAGCCTACGCATTTTTTTGTCAACGAATTTACACCTTTAATTAACCCCTACATGTCTGAAATTTAGCACAAATACACTCATGTAATTGTAAGTTCTAAACAAATATCAAAATACAGGAAATGACATGGTTAACTGTGTGGAAACAATGTATCATTTCATGTCGGCTTCTGTGATTTCACAAAAGCCGGCAATTGAATTTGCGGCTATTACAGTATGTAGAAGTCTAGGAAATATATATATATATATATATATATACATGTCACAATTACATATATATATATATATATATATATGTATTCTATGTGTGTATATCTATTCTTTCTATTCTTTATTAAAGCTGTCAGTGTGATTTTACAGTATAGCCGGGGATGAATTGCCGGCTTTTCTAAAGGACACCGATGCGATTTCATCGCAAGTCACACATGCGGTCCGTTTGTAATCAGATTTTTCATCGCTCCCATAGACTTGCATTGGCGATAGTCGACCCACAATCGGTGACAATCGCAGCATGCTGCGATTGCACACGGACGTTTAAAACGGACCACAAAAAATCTGATACTGGGAGCTGCTCCATAGATTAACATAGGGCAGACTGCAATACGATTTTTCATCGCATTGCAGTCGTCCGATTCTGTCGCCAGTGTGACGCCGGCCTAAAACAGTGTTTTGTTTAATGATTGATGCAACTGAAAGCAGGTTGCGGGATACAGTGACGGACAGGAGGCAGAGCAAGGGTTAAAAATTTTAATTAACACTGAGGTACTCCATGCAGGGAGGTAAACAGTTAGAGGAGAGAACGAACAGTTAAATTTGCAAAGGACATGCAGAGCTAAGGGGCAATGAATCATGTAATGGCAGTTCTTGTGAATCACTTAATGTGGCAGTAATTCCTCAGGCTGTGAAGTCAAAAGCGCTGGAGTGGTGCTTGTCCAAGAAGGTCCTGTAGGCAACGAAGATCCATCTTCTGGCGGCAGCGGTCAGTCTCCGGTACCTTTCGATGAGCCCCTAGTCCATAAGTTGATGCAACCTAGACAATTAAGGGTCCAACGTAGATCGGCAACTATAAACTGGCAAATCAGGGCGCAAGTGTCCGTCTCATACCTGGTCTCTCTTATCTGTCACGTGCGCAGTGCTCACGGACACAGAACGGTGGTCACAGGGCACACTGTACCTCTCTCACTCAAGTCCCCGCTGTTGGCGGCGGGAGTCAACGGACGCTGGTCTGCGAAATACCCCTGTTCGCGGGACGGAGTAGTCCTCTCTTTGGCTACTGCAGAACGCACAGCCCCTCTCAGCGCAGCGGTCCCTCTGCAGATAGCGGGGCCCAACCAGTCCAGCCTGCCGCGGCACCAGTACTCGGGGGCACGGAGCGCGCCGCTCACCTGACTGCGCACTGCTGTGTGTTGGCACCAAACTCCCTGCTGCGCGTGCTTTTCTTTTTATGTCATTCCACCTACCTAGGTCAAGAGGCCGGTCAGGCTTCTTATTTCTTCCCCCAGGCACAGGGGATGCAGCCTCAACAGTTCCGGTCCCGGCAAGCAGGTACCCACAAACCGGTCTTCCCCCTTACACTCCCTCTCTCCTTTAGCTCGCCATTCCACGGGTGAGAGTTCCTTCATCAGACACTCACACTCTTCCATTTCTCGCACCATATGCTGCCAAATAAACTGGTCTTGGTCATAATGAGTGGAAGGCATTCCAGCCGTAGTCAGCTCAGCACGGCATAGTTCAGGTTGGGTCGTAGACGACGGGAGTACGTCTGGGCTCGGCGGAGCAGCCATCTCTGGAGTTTCATACCTACGTACTTTCCTTGGGCTGGTGGGCGGCGAACTATCCATTTCAGAGAATGAGGCAATTGATTCTTCTTCATCACCGTCGGGAACCGTGGGAGCGTTTCAGGGACACATGGCACTTTCTCCCCTCCTTTGGATCTTGTGACAGGCTGTAGCATCGGCGTCCCGGCCCTCTGCCAGGCAGGGACGCCGTTCCCCTTACCAGCGCTCTGCGTCCTCAGCGCCCCCAGCGTCCTCAGCACCCCCAGCGTCCTCGGCACCCCCAGCATCCTCGGCGTCCTCATTCCGCCCTGCTGGGCCCGCGCGCTCCTTCCCTGCTGCTGGACTTAGGGCGCGCGCCCGCGCCCTCCCCCGCTCTTAAAGGAGCCGCGCGCATTTTCCAAATTAGTCTCCGGCCAATGCCGGAGGACTCCACCCTATATTAAGGGCTTCCTCCTTAATGGAGGTGCCCGAGCAATGTTGTTGTTGCACTGTATAACTCTGCTTCAGCCCTCAGCTCCTGTTTCCAGTTGCCTGCCTGTTACCCGTCTGTTTGCTGTCTGCCATCTGACTGCAGCCCTCCCCGGAGGTTCGGACATCACCTGCAGTGATCCCCGGCGATTACAGAGACTCTTGCCTGCTCACTTGGGAGCGATCATCTGCCATCCGACTGCAGCTCTATCCGAAGGTTCGGACTTCATCAGCAGTGATCACCGGCTACTTCAGAGACTCTTGCCTGCTTACTTGGGAGCGATCATCTGCCATCCGACTGCAGCTTTATCCGAAGGTTCGGACATCTCCAGCAGTGATCACCGGCTACTCCAGAGACTCCTGCCTGCTCGCTTGGGAGCGATCATCTGCCATCAGACTGCAGCCTACCAGGAGGCTCCAACATCTCAGGTCGTATAAGCCTGTCTATTCAGAAACTGTCCTGGTCACTTACTGTGACAACCTGCCTGTCCAGAGACTGCCCTGGTCACTTGCTGTGACAACCTGCCCGTCCAGAGACTGCCCTGGTCACTTGCTGTGACAACCTGCCTGCCCAGAGACTGCCCCGGTCACTTGCTGTGACAACCTGCCTACCCAGAGACTGCCCTGGTCACTTGCCGTGACAACCTGCCTACCCAGAGACTGCCCTGGTCACTTGCCGTGACAACCCGCCTACCCAGAGACTGCCCTGGTCACTTCCCGTGAATTCCTGTCCGTATTCCCCGGGCGCCACCTGCTCTCTTACAAGTATACTGTCTTGTATAATAAAGCTCAGTGGTTTCACCTACCAGACCCGTTACACAGGCATGGACGTGACATACTTCAGTTGGCTATTCGGGTAGGCGCCCTCTCTTCCCCTTCAGGTTGAACCTGACAGACGCGAGCATTGGATCCAATTCGGTGTTTCACCCGATGCGCCTCCACGTTCCTGAGCAACACAGACAACTCACTGTAGGCTGACGACACCTTCTCCCTCACTTCTCGGTGTCCGACGTCGTGGCTCTGTCTTGCTATGGGTGTGGCTCCCCTCCGCTCACCATACTATTTCATCCAGGTGCAGCGTTCTCTCAAGTGGGTATGATGTTCGGAGGGGTGAGCGAATCTCCGCCGTCAGCTGTCTCGTGTAGGACAACTCCTTGACAGGTATCCCATTTTTCCACACATCCAACACTCACTTCTGCGCCTGTCTGTGCCTTCTAATATATCAGAAGTTAAACTCTGATATATTATCAAATCCATAGATTAATTCAGAACTCAAAGAAAGCTGTAATTTAGCGGTCTGTCAAGAGTGTGATAATTTAGAGGTCTTGTCTAGTGTCTGACAATTGGGATCTGATCAAGGGTCTGATAAATTATGAGACCTTATACAGACCTCTAAGGGCCCCATCTCACATAGCGAGATCGCTAGCGAGATCACTGCTAAACAGCGATCTCAGCAGCGATCTCGCTATGTCTGACACGTACCAGCGATCAGGCCCCTGCTGTGAATCGTTGGTCATGCCAGAAATGCCAGGACTTTTTTTTGATCGCTGGTCTCCAGCTGGCCAGCACGCATCGCTGCGTGAGACAGGCAGGAGACCAGCGATCTCCTGGTAACCAAGGTACACATCGGGTTTCCAGGCGCGGGACTGTGCCTGGAAACCTGACATGTACGTTGGATACCAGCGCGCTGCTGCAGGGGAGCTGGTAACCAAGGTACACGTCGGGTTTCCAGGCACCGCGCAGCGCCTGGAAACCCGACGTGTACCTTGGTTACCAGCTCCCTGCATCAGTGCGCTGGTATCCAACGTAGACTGCGGGTAACTAGGCGATGTTACCCGCAGTGTCGCTGTCCTGATCGCTGCCTGAGCTGCCTGTTTGGCAGCTCAGCAGCGATTATATAGCGACACACCAGCGATCCTGATCGTTGTCGGGATCGCTGGTGTGTCGCTATGTGAGACGGGGCCCTAAGTTAACGGTCTGGAATCTGATAACTTAGCTGCACTGAATGATCAATTAAAGGCTTAATGCCAAACCTCTTATTTATTAGACCTGTAGCAAGGCCCGGTAGCGTAGAGTTAAATCCTAGCTCTACAGGTTCTAATTAGATCATCTGGCTAGCACTGCAAATAACTAGGCTAGCTGTTATCCTTAGTCAGTCATCTCAGGGAAACTGACAAGACTGGATAAGTTTGGAAGCTGACGAGAGAGACAGGACAAAATTTCTCTCTGAGAAGAGTCTGCACAGACCGTGTGCAAATAACCGCAACTATCAGCGGTCCCTATCGACATTAGATGTTTTGTTTGACCAAGCTGGGGCTACCTCAGCCGTGTATGAGTAGCCATTTGTCATGCCTTGGTTTGGGGATTCAATCCGGTGACCTCTTGCTCCATGGACTGTTCTCATGTCAGCTGAGCTAGTACCCTTTTCTTCTCTGTCCTTATGCTGATGGTTCCAATTGCCTTTATTTTTCAATTCTGGGTTTGCTCCTCTTCAGGTGTTTCCCATTCTCCCACTTTGGTTGCTCTATCACATTCGTTGGTCTATAAATATTCTCCTTTCCCTACACTTCCTTGCTGTCTGTAATGGGCTGCGTGGTGGAACAACTGTGCCAGTGCCCAAGGAATGGCGTGGAGGGGCGTAACTAGGAGCCTCACCTAATCCAACCATGGATGCACAGCTGCTGACAATACCATGATCTGAGCAAAGACAAAGGATGTGGACCAGGTAATACACTGGGACTGACGTCGGGTACATGGCAGCTGACCCCCTAGGGACGGGTAGCTGGGACGGCCTGAAGGAGAGAACAGTAGATACAGACAGGCGCTGTAGTAACACAGGAACTTTGGATTCAGACTGGACCGTCTGATTTACAAAAGAGCACTGATAGGTGTAGCTGGACCAGCTGATGTATAGATGATCCCTGGCAGGTGCAAATTGAACTGTCTGATGTACAGATGAGCACTGGCATGTGCGGCTGGACCAGCTGATGTATAAATGAGCACTGGCAAGTGTGGGCTGGACCAACTGACATACATATGAGCACTGGCAGGTGCGGCTGGACTGGCTAATGTATAGATGAGAATAGGCAGGTGCGGCTGGACCAGCTGATGTATAGATAAGCATTGGTAGGTGCTGCTGAATTGACTGATGTGTAGCTGAGCAATGGCAGGTGTGGCTGGACTGGCTGATGTATAGATGAGAATTGGCAGGTGCTGCTGGACCAGGTGATGTATAGATGAGAATTGTAAGGTGTGGGCTAGACTGGCTGATAGATATGCTGGAGGGCACGGCTGATTGTTATGAATGTGCTAGAGATGGTTTCTGAGCAGAGGCTCCCTCTGGTGGTTACAGACAGTACTGAGCCTTTCAGCAAGGAATGACAATCTGGGATCGCTGACTGGTCTGATATAAGGGAGGTTCCCTCCCTTTATGGTTGCCGGTGATCAATTGTTCTTGTCTCAATTGTGGTTCCCGGTTCATTTGGAAGTTTGCTGAGTCTTGCCTGCATCTTCTGCTATCAGATAAGATATTTTCTGCTTTTATTTTTGTGCTTGCTTTTTGCATTGTTCCCTGCACTTCTGTGGAGGTCAGCCAGGTCCCCTCCGGGGGCTTGTGCTCCTCTCAGCTTATCTGAAGCCACTGTTATTTGTTCATTTGCTTTTTCCTGTTTTTTCAGTGGTTGCGGCTTAGTTTTGTTACACCAGAGATCTGATTTTAGGTGGTAGAGATCGTGTGATCTCAGGTGTTTTTGCAATCAGAAGAGTTGGTATTTTTTAGGGTTTTTTTTTGGATTGCAGTGAGTATCCTTTCCTGTACTTTTCTGTCTAGATAGATTGGGCCCCAGCGTTTGCTCATTCTATTTTCTGTCTGTGTCCGTGCTTCTTGTCTAATCGCCATTACATGTTTGGGGGCTTCCTATTTTCTTTGGGATCTGCTCCGGGGCAGATAGCTTTCATCTTTCTGTCTTTAGATGTAGTTATCTCTCAGGCTGTGACGAGGCGTCTAGGATCAACGTAGGGATAGAAAATGAACTCGGCACTCAACTTTAGTATAGTGAGAATAAAGATTTTTATTCACAGTAGTAACACGAAACGTTTCGGTCCTATATCATGGACCTTCATCAGTCACAGATACTACTGGGAAGGGGTTGATCCACATAGGGAAGAAAGAAAGGGCTGGATATAGCCTGTGTAGGTGGGGTGAGATGAGGAAGAGGACAATGCCTCTATTGCACTAGTAACCTGTTGTGAAGGAGTCCGGTAGTGAGGATAGGTCTCTGCATTGGACGCGGTGTCAACCGCTAGTCTGATGGCACTCAGACTAGCGGTTGACACCGCGTCCAATGCAGAGACCTATCCTCACTACCGGACTCCTTCACAACAGGTTACTAGTGCAATAGAGGCATTGTCCTCTTCCTCATCTCACCCCACCTACACAGGCTATATCCAGCCCTTTCTTTCTTCCCTATGTGGATCAACCCCCTTCCCAGTAGTATCTGTGACTGATGAAGGTCCATGATATAGGACCGAAACGTTTCGTGTTACTACTGTGAATAAAAATCTTTATTCTCACTATACTAAAGTTGAGTGCCGAGTTCATTTTCTATTAGATACGGTGTGGGAACCTACTCTGCACCTTCTTGGTTGTGCACACGGTTATTTTTTCATAGGATCAACGTAGGAACGCTCCACGGCTACCTCTAGTTGTGTGGTTAGTTCAGGGTACTGCAATCCAATAGGTTCCAGCCTCTCTGGAGTATTGCCATTTTTGCTTATTCTCCTCAGCTACGAAAACACAACAGTATCACCGGCCCAAACCGAAAATTATATGGTACTCACAGAAGGGAAAGATAGTGTGGAAAGAAAAAAAAAAGTTGTCAGAGTTGTCAGAGATTTTTTTTTCCTGTTTGTTGCATTTTTTCCTTCTTTTTCTCTGGGTGCTGAGGAGGATTTTTTTTTTCTCTCAATGGAGCTTGCACAGTTGTCTGGCCGTGTGGATCAGCTTGCCACTGAGGTTCGGAGTATTGCTACCTATCTTGCTAGGTTGCCGGTTGTGGAACCTAGGATCCCCATGCCAGATTTGTTTTTGGGGATCGGGCTAAATTTCTGAATTTCAAAAATAACTGTAAGTTGTTTTTTGCCTTGAAGCCTAAGTCCTCAGGGAACGCAGCACAGCAGGTTCAAATTGTCATCTCTCTCCTGCGCGGCGACCCTCAGGATTGGGCTTTTTCCCTGACACCTGGGGATCCTGTTTTGAATGATATTGATGCATTTTTTCTGGCTCTGGGGTTATTGTACGATGAACCTAATGTCACTGATCAAGCTGAAAAAACCTTGTTGGCATTAAATCAGGGTCTTGAAGATGCTGAGTTGTACTGTCAGAAATTCCGAAAGTGGGCAGTCCTGACCAAATGGAATGATGATGCTTTGGCAGCCCTTTTTCGGACGGGGCTGTCAGAGAATGTAAAGGATGTTATGGTGGGATTCCCTGCTCCCTCTGGTCTCAATGATTCTATGTCATTGGCTATTCAAATTTGACAGACGTTTGCGTGAGCGCAGAGGTATGCGTGAGATAGTGTTGCCTTGTGAGCAAGCTTCTGAGCCCATGCAGTGTGATAGAGTGACTTCTGGGGCACAGCGTCATGAGTTTCGAAAGCGCAATGGGTTATGTTTCTACTGTGGTGACGCCTCTCATGCTATTTCAGTCTGCCCTAAGCGGGAAGACGTTTTGCACGCTCAGTTGTCTTGGGTAGTGTTCAGACTAAATTTCTGTTGACTGTTACCCTGATTTGCTCCCTGCCCACATTTTCTGCTCAGGCTTTTGTTAATTCAGGAGCAGCTATTAACCTGATGGATTTTGACTTTGCCAAACGTTGTGGGTTTCCCATGATACCCCTTGCGGAAGTCTATTCCCCTACTGGGCATTGATTCTACCCCTTTGGCGGAGAATAAACCCCAGTTTTCTACTCAGGTGATAATGAGGGTTGAACCAGATCATCAGGAGAGTTGCAAATTTCTGGTGCTGTATAATCTGCATGACATTATTGTACTAGGTTTCCCTTGGTTACAGTCTCATAATCCTGTTTTGGATTGGAAATCTGTGTCTGTGACCAGTTGGGGCTGCCAATGTGTTAATGCCGACACTCCTGTTTTTTCTGCCTCTCCCCAGTCTCAGGATGTTCCTGACTTTTTGA
>JARQOD010000001.1:914949958-914974023 GCA_033576555.1 Oophaga sylvatica | reverse complement strand
CCTTTTTCTCTCGAAAATTTTCTCCTACTGAACGTAATTATGACGTGGGTAATCGGGAGTTATTGGCCATGAAGTGGGCTTTTGAAGAGTGGAGACATTGGCTGGAGGGAGCCAAACATCAGGTGGTGGTCCTTACGGACCATAAGAATCTGGTCTATCTGGAATCTGCCAAGCGACTCAATCCTAGACAGGCCAGGTGGGCCTTGTTTTTCACACGTTTTAATTTTGTGGTTTCCTTTCTTCCTGGCACTAAGAATGTTAAGGCGGATGCCCTCTCGAGGAGTTTCCTTGCGGACTCTCCTGAGCTATCTGATCCCTCTGTTATTTTGAAGGAGGGTGTAGTTCTTTCCGCCATCTCACCCAATTTGAGACTTGCTCTGGAGGGGTGTCAGGAGGATAGGCCCGAGCGCTGCCTGTTGGAAAATTGTTTGTCCCGGACCAATGGAAAAAGAGTGTGATGTCTGAGATTCATTGTTCCGCATTGGCTGGGCATCCCGGAATTTTTGGTACCAGAGACTTGGTTAGTCGGTCCTTTTGGTGGCCTACCTTGTCTCGCGATGTCAGGGAATTTGTGCAGTCCTGCGGGACTTGCTCTCGCTCCAAGCCTTGCTCTCGCTCTAGTGGTTTGTTGATGCCATTGCCTGTGCCCAAGAGACCATGGACCCATATCTCTATGGATTTCATTTCCGATCTTCCTGTTTCTCAGAGAATGACCACCATCTGGGTAATTTGTGATAGGTTTTCCAAAATGATACATCTTGTGCCATTACCTAAGTTGCCTTCCTCCTCTGAATTGGTGCCGTTGTTCCTTCAGCACGTGGTTCGTTTACACGGCATTCCTGAGAACATTGTGTCTGACAGAGGAGTCCAGTTTGTTTCCAGATTTTGGAGGACTTTTTGTTCTAAACTGGGTGTTCAATTGTCTTTCTCCTCGGCATTTCATCCTCAGACCAATGGTCAAACTGAGAGAACAAACCAGACATTGGAGACTTATCTAAGATGCTTTGTGTCTGCTGATCAGGATGACTGGGTCTCTTTTTTGCCTTTGGCTGAGTTTGCTCTTAATAATAGGGCTAGCTCTGCCACTTTGATGTCTCCGTTTTTCTGTAATTCTGGGTTTCACCCTCGATTTTCTTCAGGACAGACGGAGGCTTCTGTCTGTCCAGGTGTTGACTCTGTTGTTGAGCGTATGCAGCAGATTTGGGACCAGGTAGTGGAGAGGTTATCCCTCTCTCAGGAGAAGGCCCAGCGGTTTGCTAACCGGCATAGGACTGATGGTCCTCGGTTTAAAGTGGGGGACTTGGTCTGGTTGTCCTCAAAGAATATTCCTATGAGAGTAGCATCTCCTAAATTTAAGCCTAGGTTCATTGGACCTTATAAGATCATGGAGATTATTAATCCTGTTTCTTTTCGTTTGCTTCTTCCAGGGACATTTAAGATCCATAACGTGTTCCACAAGTCCTTGTTGAAGAGGTTTGTTGAGCCAGTGGTTCCTGCTGCTGTGCCTCCTGACCCTGTTTTGGTTGAGGGCAATCTGGAGTATTTGGTTGAGAAAATATTGGATTCTCGTTTTTCTAGACGAAGACTCCAGTATTTGGTTAAATGGAGAGGTTATGGTCAGGAAGACAATTCTTGGGTGTTTGCTTCGGACATCCATGCTAGGAGACTTATCCGTGCGTATCATAGAACTCATCCTGACCGACCTGGTTGCTCAAATGAGGGTTCGGTGACCCCTCCTCAAGGGGGGGGTACTGTTGTGAATGGGTTTGAGATGAGTTCTGAGCAGAGGCTCCCTCTGGTGGTTACAAGCGGTACTAGTGAGGATTGTGAGGACTGGGAATCAGGTGTTACTGATTGGTCTTATATAAGGGAGTCATTTTCCCATCAGGGTTGCCGGTATCAATTGTTCTGGTCTGAATCCTTCTTTCCAGTTTCCCTTGTAGCCTGCTGTGTCGTGTCTGCATCTCCTGCTATCAGATAAGACAATTTCTTATTTTGTGTTTTTGCTATATTTTTGCATTTTGTCCTGCACTTCTATGGGGGCCTTCAGGGTCCCCTCCGGGGGCTTTTGCCCTCTCAGTTTAGTCCAGCCACTGTGTTTTGTACTTTTGTTTTTCCAGTTTTTTTTCAGTGGCTGCTGTTTTGTTTTTGTTACACCAGAGAACTAATTTAGGTGGTAGAGGTCGTGTGATCTCAGGTGATTTTGAAATTAGTAGAGTTGGTGTTTTTTCAGGGTTTTCTGAGATTGCAGTAAGTACCCTTCCTATCCTTTTCTATTTAGATAGTTTGGGCCCCAGCGTTTGCTCATACTATTTTCTTTCTGTGTCAGTATTTCCTCTTGTCTAACCGCCATTACATGTTTGGGGGCTTTCTATTATCTTTGGGGTTCTGCTCCGGGGCAGATAGCTTTCCTATTTCTATCTTTAGGTGTAGTTAGTTTCTCAGGCTGTGACGAGGCGTCTAGGACCAACGTAGGAACGCTCCACGGCTGCCTCTAGTTGCGGTGGTTAGTCAGGGTACTGCAATCTCATAGATTCCAACTGCTCTGGTGTATTTCCTTTTTTACCTGCACTCCTCAGCTACCGTAACATAACAGGAAAGACTCAGTACACGTAAGGAGAAGGTTGACTCCGTCTCCACTCCGTATCTTTGAACCTTGACTGGTCAGTATCCTACTTAGCTACTGACAATCCTTACCAAACTGACCTCACGCAACACGCTGACTCTGCAGGCCCCGCTGTGGTCTCCTTTCTGGGACTTTGTACCTCATTCGTTCTACCATCTTCCACTTCCCGTGCAACACCGTGTACCAGGAACGGAACATTGCATCTGAAGAAGCCAGGTACCTCCGTTTCATTACAGAGACGTTGCTTCAACTATATCCGAGATCGTTTCAGAGACTTCTCATGTTATCTGCGTCGATGTCGTAGGATCTTCCAACCACCTCCGTCTGGGAGCCACAGACTGATAAATTGATCCATTCTTTTATGGCTTGTTATTCACGTTAAATCTTCATCGTTTATTCTTCTGTATCTACATTGTTGTGAATCTTCTAAATCCCTGTGTGGAGTATTGATTTACCATTTATTTACTGAATAAAATACCCATTAACTCTTGTTCTGCCTCCTGCTCGCTACTGCATCCCGAGTTCCTGCTTTGTATCTGACAACTTGTGGAGAAAAAAAAGAGGGTAAGATGGGTGGGCGCCTTATGTAATAAGGAGCTTCTTAGTTGATTGTTATGGATGTGACCATTATGAAGAGTGTGAAAACAACACATTTCAGGTAAGAACCGTCTCCTTCAGTCTTATATATCTGATGAAGGGGGCAGTTCACATCCGAAATGCGTTGTTTTTAAACCAATAATAAATTACATGTCCACAACGATCATCTAAGATCATTCGTATTGGATAAGACGTGTGTCACCTAACCCTCTTTTTTACTCTCCACAATCTAACAAGAAATCTGTCCGGACTTTCAATATTTTATTTGCTTGAATTATTTTTATTATAGTGTTAGACTCTGTTCACATGTCCGATTGTCTGTTCTGTTTTAGGAAACAAGGAACAGATTTCATGCCAGAACTAGACTTTTCTTCACATGCTATACATGGGGCAAAAAGCCTGTCCTGCCGTTACAAAATGTAATGATATCCTGGACAGCGCCTTTTATTAATTCTGATATATTGTGAGTATTATTAATGTCTGTCTTGTGTTTTTTTTGTTGTTCATCACTTGCCATAAACCATCATAAAACAATGAAACTCTCAGAGTTCAACACTCTTAAAAGCAAATATGCTGATTAATGAATTACATAAAGGGATAACTCTTCCACCGAGACTCTCATGAGGGGTTGACTCACTCGCTGCTTGCAAAAGTAGACACAGGAAAGCTTCTGGTGTAAGTCACCTGCTGGCTTATTATAGCACAGCATAAACCCTGCCATGGGTTTAACAAAATAAATGTGGCCTTTCTGCAAAATGGCAAAACAAAAGATAAAGTATAGCAAAGTCCTTGTGTTGGCGGGACTCGCCCGAAGAGGACACCACAAGACTTCAGCTCCACCTGGAGCCACCATCTGGAGACCTTCCTCTCCAAACACACAACACACCAAAAAGAAAAACAGTGGCTGAACATTTAACTCCCCAGCCACACCCTTGAGATGGAGATATGCTGAGTAGGCATCCTTCCCTTCTCTCACTTACTCATGAAAAAACCCAGTCCCTTATAATGGCTGATTAACCCCTTCAGAAACATAGCTTGCTGGAGAGAAACTTTTGGGTTTCAGATCACAGAAGAAAGCAATCTTCGTGACACATATCTCCCCTCACATACGGTGCCAGCGACCCTTCACACTATATAAACCAGGGGAAGACAAAAAGTAGAAAAAGGATATAATTCTGTAATCAGTGAGTTTGTTGTCTAAATAATAAAGAAGTTACATTGGCTTCACCATTACCTTGCAACGGAGTCGTGGCTGTTCGTGCAGATGTGTCTTTATGCGTGTTTTCCTGATTAAGCAATGCCTTTTTCTACAAATCTTTACCGCTCATGTCCAGATAACTATGACACTGAATGGAGGATAGGACCTGTTAGGTTTGTGTTCAAGTTACAGCCAAAGTTTTAAATGCATCTGATCTCTTGCTCTGCTTTTTGCAAAAGCTTCTAAACAATTTCAGTAATCTTTGCAGTCACATCACTTGAGGACTTGACCAAACAAACAAGAACATTACAGCTCCTTGGAATTTCCTGGCTTTTCCCCTCCAAGTTAGGTTATTTACTTTATTAAATGAGGCCATGACAGGTTGCATCTTTAACAATGGATATGGAAACAGTTATATACCCCTATTCTAGAAATGGTATAGTGTCCTAGTATATTACCAATTAGCACTATTCTGAACATAAACAGCTGGAAGAGAGAATTTGGCATAAGAGTATGGAGAAAGATTACATGAAGAAAGACTATAGGCCCCCGTACACATAACATGGCAGTCAGCAAAACGATCATTTAGCCAACGGCAATCTCTCCTGACTTCCTCATAAAAATGTATTTTCAAAGGGTTGAGCAGAGAAAGCCACTTCCAGACAGCTCTGGCAGCGCTTTCTCCTAAATAATAAAAGTGCTGGGAGTTAGAATTCGAACTAACAGACCCATATTTTCCCCAACAGCATCTGTCAGACAAGAATCAGGAGGCCCCCACATACATTACACTTTGAAACCACATGCATATTAGCCCGGGAGTGCATAGTGGGTGTGTGGATGAACTTGGAGAGCTACTACAAGCCCCATTGCCTTTCGAGGGACATAATATAGCTATAAATTCCACCGTTAAAAATCATCATAGCATCGATTTAATGCATACATCAAGAGCTTTTCCCATATGTATTAACCAGAGTTAAAATATTTTGATGTGAACATTGCAAAGAATAGGAAATAAGAGAAAAAAAGGAGAAATATAGGAATAAGAACGGAAAAGACTTGCAGACATGAAAACTGTGCCAACGTAGTCTGCAGGCACACTGTGCACAGTGTCATTATTAGCATCAGTCCCTGCAAAAAAAATACAGTTTTACTATACCAGCAAAGTGAATGAGATTTCTGAAATATCGTGCACATGCTGCTTATTTTTCCTTGAAGCAGTTTCAAGTCTGTCAGCGTTTTTGCAGCATTTTCCACCAATTCTAATAAATTAGAAAACAATGCATAAAAAACTGCATGCAAAACATGGTCAAAATTTGTGCATTTTATGCAGCCTTTTTTCCTACCAAAAGACACATGTCTGCTGCAAATACTTAGTGTGTGCAAATATGGCCACGCTCACACGTTCAGTATTTGGTCAGTATTTTACCTCAGTATTTTAAGCCAAAATCAGGAGTGGGTGATAAATACAGAAGCGGTGATGTGTTTCTATTATACACTGCTCAAAAAAATAAAGGGAACACTTAAACAACACAATATAACTCCAAGTCAATTACACTTCTGTGAAGTCAACTTGTCCAGTTATGAAGCAACACCGATTGTGAATCAATTTTTCCTGCTGTTGTGCAAATGGAACAGACAACAGGTAGAAATGATCGGCAATTAGGAAGACACCCCCTATAAAGCAGTGTGTTATGTTTTGGTAGCAGAGGAGGCAGGAGCAAAAAACCGCATAGGCAGCCGAACACCAGAGAGGTTGGAAACTAATAGGTTGCAGACCCCTAAACTAACTGCACAACTAGAAGAAGCCATGGGACGTTCCTAAGGTGCCATAGACGCCTCGTCACAGCCGGAGAGATAGCTATCCCTGAAGATGGAAAGAGGAAAGCTAATTGCCCTGGAGTAGACCCCAAAAGAATAGGAAGCCCCCAAACATATAATGGCGGTTAGACAAGATGAAAACACGAACACAGACAGAAAATAGATTGAGCAAACGCTGGGGCCCAAAACTGTCTAGATAGGACAGCACAGGAGAGAATACTGTCTGCAACCCAGAAAAACCCTAGGAAAAACTCCAACACTTCTGAATCCAAAAATACTGAGACCACACAGTCTCGACCACCTATATCAGATCTCTGGTGTGGGCACGTAGCTACCCAGCAGTAAAATATCACAAGAACTGAGCAAATGAACAAGTACAAAAAGAGAACGGAGACCAGCCCAAGCCCCCCAATGGGGCCCCGGCCGAACACAAAAAAATAATGCAGCAAAAAGCAAGGAAAATCAAACCACAGTAAAAAAAAACTGAAAGTGACTTATCTTAATGCAAGCAGGAGACAGCAGAAAAGCAAGCTGAATTCCAACCTAGACCAGGAAGAATAATTGATCACCGGCAAGGACCCTGGGAGGTCAGCTCACTTATATCAGGCCAGTCCGTCCCACCTGATAACCAATCAGTTGCAGATGGTGGATTTTTGCTGTTCAACATAGGTTCAATACCCTCAGCAACCACCAGAGGGAGCCTAAGCTCTGAAGTCATCTCCAACACGTTCACAACAGGAGTGGTTCTGCAGGTGGGGATCACAGACTATTTCTCTTTTCTCATCCTTTTTGGCTGTTGCTTTGGTCACTTTTGAATTTTGTCATTGCTCTCATCCTTAGAGGTACTGTACAGTAGCTTGAGGCAGTGTCTACAACCCACACAAGTGGCTCAGGTATGCAGCTCATCCAGGATGGCACATCAATACGAGCTGTGGCAAGAAAGATTGCTGTGTCTGTCAGAGTAGTGTCCAAAGGATGGAGGCGCTACCAGAGACAGGCCAGTGCACCAGGAGACGTGGAGGGAGCCGTAGGAGGGCAACAACCCAGCAGCAGGACCACTATCTCCACCTTTGTGCAAAGAGGAACAGGAGGAGCACTGCCAGAGCCCTGCCAAATGACCTCCAGCAGGCCACAAATGTGCATGTGTCTGCACAAACGGTTAGAAACCAACTCCATGAGGATGGCCTGAGTGCCCGACATCCACAGATGGGGGTTGTGCTCACAGCCCAACACCGTGCAGGACGCTTGGCATTTGCCACAGAACACCAGGATTGACAAATTCGCCATTGGCACACTGTGTATATCACAGATGAAAGCAGGTTCACACTGAGCACATGTGACAGACATGACAGAGTCTGGAGACTCCATGGAGAGCGATCTGCTGCCTGCAACATCCTTCAGCATGACCGCTTTGGCAGTGGGTCAGTAATGGTGTTGGGTGGCATTTCTTTGGAGGGCCGCACAGCCCTCCATGTGCTCACCAGAGGTAGCCTGATTGCCATTAGGTACTGAGATGAGATCCTCAGGCCCCTTGTGAGACCATATGCTTGTGTGGTTGGCCCTGGGTTCCTCCTAATGCAGGACAATGCCAGACCTCATGTGTCTGGAGTGTGTCAGCAGTTCTTGGAAGATGAAAGCATTGAAGCTATGGACTGGCCTGCCCATTCCCCAGACCTGAATCCGATTGAGCACAACTGGACAGCTTGTCTCGCTCCATCCACCAATGTCACGTTGCATCTCAGACTGTCCAGGAGTTGACAGATGCTTTAGTCCAGGTCTGGGAGGAGATCTCTCAGGAGACCATCCGCCGCCTCCTCAGGAGCATGCCCAGGCATTGTAGGGAGGTCATAAAGGCACATGGAGGCCACACACACTACTGAGCATCATTTTGACTTGTTTCCACTTTAATTTTGTCTTGTTTTGATTTTCATTTTGACTTGTTTCCATTTTCTTTTTGGGGGTCTCTCCAAATCCAGGCCTCCATTGGTTCAAAAATTTGATTTCCATTGATGATTTTTGTGTGATTATGTTGACAGCACATTCAACTTTGTACAGAGCAAAGTATTCAATGAGAATATTTCATTCATTTAGATCTAGGATGTGTTATTTGAGTGTTCCCTTTATTTTTTGGAGCAGTGTACCTTTCCTCTGATTGTTCCACTCCTGATTTTGGCTTACAAATACTGAGTTCAAAAACTCAACAAATTCTGAACGTGTGAACGTGGGCTAATAGGAACCAACAATGAGTGGTTCCCAGTTCTGCAAGCCAAAAGTGCTAATAAGCAAGGATTACACCTTGAAGTAATCTGATGTCACTAACATCCCTAACAATGCAATCCATATGAAAATATATAAGGATGCATTCATCTGTCCTTATAAATCAGTTTGAGATCAGATCTCAAATCAAGTACTGGCCACTGATCTCCCAACCCGAGCATGACAGCTACAATATTTCTAAGAATCTGTCATACTCTAGTTGAGAGACCCGCGGCCAGTCCATACATTGTCGTCTGATCTCGGACTGATTTACACAAACATCTGCATGCGCCCTAAGGCCAAGTCCAAGCTGTGTCTGTGCACTGAGCCTACAGTATTGTCAGAAGCATTTAATGATGTACAGTGGCGACTAAGTGTGATTACTTCTGCCTGGTTGTTGTGATGCCATTTTCCTAGTGATGAATTGAAAGTGCATTAAGTTGTCATCAGGCAAGACCTTAATTTAAACCAAAATGCTTTAGAATATGGGTATGATCATTTAATTAAAGAAAACTTATTACCAAAAGTTTTGCATATGCCATTTATTCATCACAACATGGAGAGTAATTCATTGTTTACAATGCCATAACTCAGTATTTTGTAAATAACCTCTTGCTTTAATTATTGCACCCCACCGATGGGGCATTGAAGCCACTAGAGTATTCAAGACATCCTGAGGGATCTTGCTCCACTCAATTTGCAAATCTGCAAACAATTCATATTTATTGCTCTGGGTACGGGCCCCAACTCATTGCCATAACTCATCCCAAAGGTGCTCTATAGGGTTTAAATCAAGGGATTGGTTTGTCCATTGCAACAGGTGAACATGATTCTTTGCTAACCAATTTTTTACTAAATTGGATGTGTGCTTAGGATCATTGTCTTGCTGGAATTTCCAGCCCCTTGCCTACTTTGGTTTTACCGTGTGTCAGCCTTACATTCTCCAGTATAACCTTGTACATGGTAGGATTAATATTTCCATCAATTCTATGCAGAGGGCCAATGGCATATACAGAAAAGCATCCCCAAACTATGACATGACATGTACCTTACATCATTACGTTTTCCAGTTGGGCAGCATATACACGTATAGTGCTTGCCATCACTGCCAAACAGATTGAACTTGGATTCATCCGACCACAACACCATAGACAAATCTGTCTCTTTCCATTGGCTGTGTTCTTTGGCAAACTCAAGTCGGAGCTTCTGGTTCCTTGCAGAGATGAAATGCTTCTTCACTGGAACTTGTACATTCAACCTTACCGCTCTTAGCTGTTGCCCCACAGTTTGGCAACTCACTTTGACCCCATATTCTTTGTTCATTTTGTGCAAAATGTGTACAGCACTTTTATGGACATCAGAAGCTAACTTTTTCTTAATATTGTGATCAACTTTGGAGGAAGTTTTCTGTGGTCGTGTTGCACAGCTTCTGAATCCACACCTTTGCAGAGGAAACTTCACAGAGCAGGTTGCATGGGATAACAAGCTTTACTTCTCTGAACATGAGGTGAAGGAATAATGCACAGACATTACAGCATTGCATCAGCTAACAGGAACAAAACGAAAGTGAAACTAAACAGAAGAGAGACTAATTCTTATACTATACATTAAAGAAGGAAACGTTAAACAACATCGCCATCTACTGTCAGGTCAGCATAAAGTCCTCCTGTTACACATATATAATAAGTTCTGATCTGTTGCATATGACAACACCCTTTCTCAACAGTAAGGACTTATTCAATCAAACCCAACTTTTTTATTAGTCTCTGATGTTTATCAGCATTCAACGCCTTCGTGAAAATGTCCGCTGTCATTTCTTCAGTAGGGCAGTACTTCAACTTCAAGACTCCTTGGTCTTCTTTGAGTTTTGTTGGTTCTAAGTGTGATTGTCCTAATTCTGTCAACAATTGTCTTAACCACAGTACTTCTTGTCTTTCTATCTGTATTCCTAGGTACTGTTTTACATTTCCCAAGTCTTTGATTTCAAAATGTTGCTTCAGGATTTTTAGAATGTTTTCTTTATCCCTTTCTTGTTTAAAACAAATCAAAATGTCGTCTACATATATGAGTACATAAATCCATCTATTACTCAGCCTTTTTGTGTACAAGCATGGATCAGCTTTGCTTCTTTGAAATTTTTCATTTGTTAGTACTTCCGTGATTTTGTCATTCCACGCTTTAGCTGCTTGTTTTAAACCATATATGCTTTTCTGTAGTTTACAAACTTTGTTTGGATTTCTTTCATCTTTGAATCCTGGAGGTTGTTCCATGTAAATTATTATTATTATTATACACATTTATTCCATGGCGCTTTACATATGAAAAGGGAAAAAAAATGTAAATGTCTTCTGTTAAATCTCCATTCAAAAAAGCTGTCTTTACATCCAGATGTCTTAGTTCCATCTGTTCCACTGCTGCAACTGTAAGTAAAGTTCTTATTGTAGTGTGTTTGACAACTGGAGAAAATGTTTCATCATAGTCTTCTCCATATTTTTGAGAATACCCTTTAGCTACGAGACTTGCTCGATATCTTTCAGGTGTGCCATCTGTTTGGTATTTTACTTTAAAAATCCATTTACATCCTATGGCTTTTCTTCCTTCTGGCAAATCTGTTAGTGTCCATGTATTTGAATCATGCATGGATTTAATTTCTGTTTCTGTTGCTTCTATCCATTCATTAGCTTCTTCTTCAGGAAGTTTAGATATCTCTTCCCAAGAGGTAGGTTCATAGATTTTTCTTATACTTGTCTTGTATGAGAGACGTTTTGGTGGTTTTCCTTTGTTCTCTCTTATTGAACGTCTTGGTTCTCTGTCTGTTTGTAGTTGTGATTCTTCACTTTCAGTATTTTGTTCTTCATTCATTTCTACTTCTTTCTTATCAGATATTTCTTCAGTTATGTCACTATTGTTTTTCTCATTTTTTGTTTCAACTGAAATCATAATGTCTTCATTTAAATCTTCAATGAATGTCACACTGTTACTCACTGTAACTCTGTCTGTTTTGGGATCTAGGATTCTATATCCTTTGCAGTTTTCACTATATCCAACGAATATTCCTTCCATGGATCTGTTTTGAAGTTTGGAACGTTTTTCTGTTGGAATGAATATAAAAACTTTACATCCAAAAACTTTTAAATGATTGACACTTGGTTTCATACCTTGCCACAGTTCATATGGAGTTTTCTTCAGTTTTCTGGAAAAAAGTCGGTTCTGTAGGTATGTAGCTGTCATTGCTGCCTCACCCCAATATTTTTCTGGTAGTTTAGAATCTGTCAGCATACATCTCATCATTTCTGTTAGAGTTCTGTTTTTCCTTTCTGCTACTCCATTTTGTTCAGGTGTGTATGGAACAGTTTTCTGATGTTCTATTCCATTTTGTCTTAAGTAGTCTTCTATTCGGTGACCTGTAAATTCACCTCCATTATCACTTCTGATGACAATTGGCTTCCTTTGAAATTTGTTACTTGATCTTGTTACATAGTCTACAAGTTTATCAAAAACGTCACTTTTGTTCTTAATTAAGTATGTGACTGTGTATCTTGAGTAGTCGTCTATAAAAGTCAACATGTATCTATTGCCTCCTGATGTAGTCACTTTCATGGGTCCACATACGTCAGTATGCACCAAATCAAGTGTTTTTTTTGCTTTTCATCTCACTTTCTTTTGGAATAGATATCCTTGTGGCTTTAGATTTAATACAACATTCACATCTTATGGTAATTGAGCAATCTGATATCTTTAAATCTTTTGTCAATTATTTTCTCTATAGTTCCCTTATACTGTCCGGGTGTCTATGTCCTAGACGTCTATGCCACATGTGAATACAGTTTGGTTTGTCAAAATGATATAATTGTTCATCTGCCTTGAGTTTGGTTATCAACTTGTTTCCTTGTCCGATACCTTCTGCGGTTATTCTGCTTCCATCTGCAAGATAAATGGCTTCTTTCTTATTTAAATCAAATTCAGTAAAGAAATTCTTGTCACTTGTCATATGACTTATTGCTCCTGAATCAATAAACCAACCAAGTGATGATTTCTTATCAGTTACTTTAAATGTGCCATTCCAATTATTTTCACATGAATCAGAAATTGTGTTTTTCACCTTCTGTGTATTATCTTTATAGTGTAATTTCTGTTCTGCTTTCCAAATAGTACAGTCTTTCTTTAAATGACCTTTTTTCTTACATCTGAAGCATTCTCTTGTCTCTTTATTATAGGGTTTTTTAAGTTCTAATCTGTTGCATATGACAACAGGTCGTCCACATTTAGATTTTTCATCTGTTCCATAGCCTTCTTTCTCTTTCTTTATTATACGTGACACTTGACTCTGAGAGCAGTTGAGTTCCATAGCTACCTCTTTTTGGCTTTTGCCAGACTTCACTTTCAGAATACTGTAATAAGCTTTCTGACAGCTTGTGATAAATTTGGCTTTGTCTTTGCCGTGTTTTCACCTAAAAACATGCAAACAAAAAAAATAAAAATTTTAGGCAAAAATTCCATTATCCATGACAAAATAACAACATATTTGGGCCAGAAAATGTTGAAAACTAACACATAATGGGATAAAACAAAGTCAAGCACAATTTTCATCCTTAAAGCTGACAACCATTTGCTTCTAATTTACTAAAATCACCAGAAAAATGGCATCACAACAACCAGACAGAAAAAATATAGCTGACAACCATTTGCTTCCGGTTTACTAAAATCACCAGAAAAATGGCATCACAACAACCAGACAGAAACAATCACACTTTAAAAAAATGCAAAACTTTTGGACGCTGCTGTATACAGTATTGTTGCCATAGGCCCTTATTTGGCCTTTGTCTTGCAGCTAAACACGGTTTATTCACTGCGTCCAATACATTTTTTGGGTGAAATTTCTCTTGCGGAGGCTCACGTCTCCGCAAGAGAAATATGCCTGCTGCAGTCCGTCTCCACGGGTGAGCTGCGAGCGTCTCTGTACACATAATGGACATGGGATTTCTAGAAATCCCATTCACTATGCTGTAACATCTGGACACCGCGGGTTGGACACAGCGCAACCAGCAGCGTTTACTGTTCATGTGTGCATAACCCTTACTGTTTGCTTTCTGTCTTCCATCTGGTCCAGATCGTTATGAAAGATTTTTCCAGATACTTCTTGATTCTACAGAGTTTTCAGTCCAGACTCCTTTGTTTCCATAATTTTCAGTCACATCACCCCTTTTACTATCCTGATTCACAAAATTCAGTGTCCTTTATTACCCCTGTAAAGCTTTTGCCACAACATTGCTCCTGCCACTACCCAAGGTTCAGTGTCTGCTGTCCAAAATATTTTCCCTACTATTGCACCAATACTGCATCTATTGCTGCTCCAAGTGCCTCCAATACTAGTAAATTACTGCCTATGACCCAAAACCAACAAAATTACAACTTTGCAACATTGTAAGTTTGTTCCTAAACATTCTTGTTTGTTCTCAAGTCCCAGTGCTCGTATTCCTGTATACCTGTCTGTATATCAGCTGTTGTGTTTTGGTAGCTGAGGAGAATAAGCAAAAACGGCAATGCACCAGAGAGGCTGGAACCTATTGGATTGCAGTACCCTGAACTAACCACACAACTAGAGGTAGCCGTGGAGCGTTCCTACGTTGATCCTAGACGCCTCGTCACAGCCTGAGAGATAACTACACCTAAAGGCAGAAAGATGAAAGCTATCTGCCCCTGAGCAGATCCCCAAAGAAAATAGGAAGCCCCCAAACATGTAATGGCGGTTAGACAAGAAGAATCACGGACACAGACAGAAAATAGAATGAGCAAACGCTGGGGCCCAATCTGTCTAGACAGAAAAGTACAGGAAAGGATACTCACTGCAATCCAAAAAAACCCCCTAAAAATACCAACTCTTCTGATTGCAAAAACACCTGAGATCACATGATCTCTACCACCTAAAATCAGATCTCTGGTGTAACAAAACTAAGCCGCAGCCACTGAAAAAACAGGAAAAAGCAAATGAACAAATAACAGTGGCTTCAGATAAATTGAGAGGAGCACAACCCCCAGAGGGGACCTGGCTGACCTCCACAGAAGTGCAGGGAACAATGCAAAAAGCAAGCACAAAAATAAAAGCAGAAAATATCTTATCTGATAGCAGAAGATGCAGGCAAGACTCAGCAAACTTCCAAATGAACCAGGAACCACAATTGAGACAAGAACAATTGATCACAGGCAACCATCATGGGAGGGAACCTCCCTAATATCAGACCAGTCAGCGATCCCAGATTGCCATTCCTCGCTGAAAGGCTCAGTACTGTCTGTAACCACCAGAGGGAGCCCCTGCTCAGAAACCATCTCTAGCACATTCATAACAGTACCCCCTCCTTGAGGAGGGGTCACCAAACCCTCACTTGTGCAACCAGGCCGATCAGGATGAGCTCGGTGAGAGGCACGGATCAGTCTCCTAGCATGGATGTCCGAAGCAAACACCCAAGAATTGTCGTCCTGACCATAACCTCTCCACTTAACCAAATACTGGAGTTTCTGTCTAGAAAAACGAGAATTCAATATTTTCTCAACCACATACTCCAGATTGCCCTCAACCAAAACAGGGTCAGGAGGCGCAGCCATAGGAAACACTGGCTCGACAAACCTCTCCAATAAGGACTTGTGGAACACGTTATGGATCTTAAATGTCCCTGGAAGAAGCAAACGGAAGGAAACAGGATTAAGAATCTCCATGATCTTATAAGGTCCAATGAACCTAGGCTTAAACTTTGGAGATGCAACCCTCATAGGGATATTTCTTGAGGACAACCAAACCAAGTCCCCCACTTTAAACCGAGGACCATCAGTCCTATGCCGGTTGGCAAACGGTTGGGCCTTCTCCTGAGAGAGAGACAACCTCTCCACTACCTGGTCCCAAATCTGCTGCATTCGCTCCACAACAGAGTCAACACCCGGACAGACAGAAGCCTCCGCCTGTCCCGAAGAAAATCGAGTTTGAAACCCAAAATTGCAGAAAAATGGAGGTGGCAGTGCTAGCCCTATTATTAAGAGCAAACTCAGCCAAAGGCAAAAAAGAGACCCAGTCATCTTGATCAGCAGACACAAAACATCTCAAATAAGTCTCCAATGTCTGGTTTGTTCTCTCGGTTTGTCCATTGGTCTGAGGATGAAAAGCAGAGGAGAAAGATAATTGAAAACCAAGTTTAGAACAAAATGTCCTCCAAAATCTGGAAACAAACTGGACTCCTCTGTCAGACACAATGTTCTCTGGAATGCCATGTAACCAAACCACGTGCTGAAGGAATAAAGGCACCAATTCGAAGGAGGAAGGTAACTTAGGTAATGGCACAAGATGTATCATCTTGGAAAACATATCACAGATTACCCAGATAACGGTCATTCTCTGAGAAACAGGGAGGTCGGAAATAAAATCCAAAGAGATATGGGTCCATGGCATCTTGGGCACAGGTAATGGCATTAACAAACCACTAGAGCGAGAGCAAGGCTTGGAGCGAGAGCAAGTCCCGCAGGACTGCACAAATTCCCTGATGTCCCGAGACAAAGTAGGCCACCAAAAGGACTGACTCACCAAGTCTCTGTACCCAAAATCCCGGGATGACCAGCCAACGCGGAACAATGAATCTCAGACATCACACTCTTCTTCCACTGGTCTGGGACAAACAATTTCCCAATAGGGCAGCGCTCAGGTTTATCCTCCTGACACCCTTCCAGAGCCAGTCTCAAATTGGGCGAGATAGCGGAAAGAACTACTCCCTCTTTCAAAATAACAGTAGGATCAGATAACTCAGGAGAGTCCGCAAAGAAACTCCTCGAGAGGGCATCCGCCTTAACATTCTTAGTGCCAGGAAGAAAAGAAACCACAAAATTAAAACATGTGAAAAACAAGGCCCACCTGGCCTGTCTAGGATTAAGTCGCTTGGCTGATTCGAGATAAACCAGGTTCTTATGGCCCGTGAGGACCACTACCTGATGTTTGGTTCCTTCCAGCCAATGTCTCCACTCTTCAAAGGCCCACTTCATGGCCAATAACTCCCGATTACCCACGTCATAATTACGTTCAGTTGGAGAAAATTTTCGAAAGAAAAAGGCACAAGGGTTACTCTTAGAGGTCTCTGGATCTCTTTGGGACAAAACGTCACCTGCCCCAATTTCAGAGGCATCAACCTCCACCTGAAACGGTAGAGAAACATCAGGCTGCCGTAGAACAGGAGCAGAAGTGAATCTCTGGTTAAGTTCCTGAAACGCAGAGACTGCCTCAGGACGCCAATTCACCACATCAGAACCCTTTTTGGTCAAATCAGTCAATGGTTTAACAATACCGTAGAAATTACCAATACATTTACGATAAAAATTGGCAAAACCCAAAAATCTCTGAAGACCCTTTAATGAAGTAGGTTGGACCCAATCACAGATGGCCTGAACCTTGATCGGGTCCATTTCAATAACAGATGAAGACAAAATGAATCCTAGAAATGAGACCTTCTGTACGCCAAAAAGACACTTTGATCCCTTCACATACAGTGCATTCTCTCTCAAAATCTGGAACACAGTCCGAACATGTTTCACATGAGAGTCCCAGTTATTGGAAAAAATCAAGATATCATCCAAATAAACAATCAGAAATTTATCCACAAAATCCCTGAAAATATCATTCATGAAGGATTGGAAGACGGAAGGAGCATTAGTGAGCCCAAAGGGCATCACTAGGTACTCAAAATGCCCCTCTGGGGTATTAAACGCCGTCTTCCATTCATCCCCGTGCTTAATGCGAATAAGGTTATACGCCCCCTGAGGTCAAGCTTGGTAAACCAACTATCACTTTTCACCCTGGAAAACAGGTCAGAAATCAAGGGTAACGGATATTGATACATCACAGTGATCTTACTCAAGAGACGATAATCAATACACGGCCTCAATGAACCATCCTTTTTGGCCACTGTGAGACAGTGAAGGAATATGTGTTGAATGGGGTGTACATTTCACCTAGGTACTGTGCTGTATGGTATAAGGGAAATGTGTGGCTTTGTAAACCTAGTGGTAGAGAAAGGTCACTACACCTTACATTCAGCACACACTTGCAGCTCAGGCCTGAAACCATTCAGCTGTTAATTAGGAGACCAGAAGTAGGTGTCTGCAAACACAGTCAGGGAGCTGGCTTAGTCTGGACACAGGAGGTGTCCCGGCACAAGAAGCAGTCTCCAGGAGTGGGAGCTGGCTTAGTCTGGACACAGGAGGTGTCCCGGCACAAGAAGCAGTCTCCAGGAGTGGTTGCTGGCTTAGTCTGGACACAGGAAGGTGTCCCGGCACAAGAAGCAGTCTCCAGGAGTGGGAGCTGGCTTAGTCTGGACACAGGAAGGTGTCCCGGCACAAGAAGCAGTCTCCAGGAGTCTGAGCTATCTCAGTCTGGGTGCTCGATGTACCCCGGACACAGGAGTAGCCTCAGTGAGAATCTGTGCGAATAGCGGCTGAATAGGAGGGGAGCTCTCTCAAGTCTGGACGCTGAAGGTGCCTTCAGACACAAGGAGGAGACTCTGTGAACCTCAATGCTGGTAAACGCTGGTAACTACTGAACATATGTGTTGTTTTGGGCACAGACTGGTAGAGTCTGGACCCGGATAGATAGGGAAATCTATCTAAGTGTAATTAGTGGCTAGACAAGCCCAGGTCTTTTGTTTATGATTTGTTTTATATCTGTTTGCTGTGGACTTTAATAAAGCTGGTTGCGGCCAGTTTTCACCAGAACTGCTGTCTGAATGAACTGTTTTCGTGCCACTCTGTCTACCCAGACAGCGATCCTAGAGCTATATCCCCTGAAAAGCTTACAATTGGCGGAGAATGCTGGGGCAGCACAGTGGCTGATACAAATGGTGCTGGAGTGTGCAGCAGCAAAAAGAAACGTCTGATTGGAGCAGTCTTAAAGAGACAGTGGCCCTAATAGAGTTTGCAGAGAAAAAAAAAAAAAAAGTGCCTGCACAGCAGAGCTGAATTTTTCTGTGGAAAAGACTGTGGAGTGTGTATGTCTTGAGTGAAGACTGCCGTTGTTGAGACAGATAAGTCCGGCAGTATGGAGGAGCTCGTTGAGTACCTGGTCCAGGCCCAGCGGAGCATGGAGCAGCAACGCCTGCAGCACCAGCAGCGCATGCAGCAGGCCCAGCGGAGCATGGAGCAGCAGCGCCTGCAGCACCAGCAGCGCATGCAGCAGCACCAGCAGCAATTCCTGCAGCAGCAGCAGGAGAATAACCGGTTGTTGGAGCAGATTGCAGCTCTCAGCACCTCGTCCCAGAGTAATGTTGTGAAGGCACCTGCCTTGTCCGCTGTAAAGAAGGCGGTAAGACGGTCCCTGAAAAAGATGACACCTCATGATGATGTGGAGGTATATCTCACTAGGTTTGAGGGACTGGCAGAGAAGGAGAATCTGCCCCTATCTGAATGGGCCATGATGGTCGCACCCTATCTGATTGGAGTGCCCCAGGTGGCCTATGCTGACCTGAGCGAGCAGGACAGCCAAGACTATGCCAAGCTGAAAGCGGAGATTCTTACCCGGCTGGGTGTTACGGTGACAGCCCGTGCCAGGGGAGTTCAGGACTGGAGATGCAGTTGGAAGTCTGCAGTCAGCAAACCTGATTATGGAGTTGAAAAGGTGATAGTGGACCGCTATCCCCGAGCACTTCCTCCTGAGGTACAGAGAGAAAGGTACTTTGGCCCCAAAGACTGCCTCCGTGACCAGCCGTCTGAGCGGTCGTCACTTCAGAGTTCCCGGACGCCGAACTCTCCCGGTAAGAGCATTCCAGCTGTTGGGGACATGGGGTATGTTGATAGACGGGTTCAGGCCCGAGGGGACATATGGGAGGGTGATTGTGGTGGACAGTGTTGGAGATGTTGTGAAATTGCAGCCGGCTGTTCACTAGAGGGGGAGCCTATGTGCCGTGATGTTGGCAGGTCCCTCTCTCTCTGCGCAGAACCTGTGTGTGTGACCACCGCAGCCGAAGAGACTGGACCACAGGGGTCCCCGGTGGTTGTAAATGACTGCCCAGCACAGGCCCTCTTGGACTCAGAGAGTCCAGTGACTTCCGTATGTGACAGCCTGATTGATAGGGACTTTATCCCTGATAAGCACCTGAGTGTGGTGTGCATCCATGGAGACACCAAAGTATACCCAGAGACTGCCGTGGACTTGGTCCCCAAACTCGGGGAGGTTTCATATGAAGTGGGGGTAGTGAAGAACCTGGTGCACCCCGTCATATTGGATAATGACTTTCCCCGATCTAAGGGTCTCTGGGGGAGAAATGTTTCTGATGGACAGTGTGATGAAGCTCCTACTGAGGGTGCGCAGTCCCGAGGGGCGGAACACAATGCTAGTGGGCCGTTAAACTTGTGTGATAATGATGATGATGATGATAATGATGATGATGATCATGATAATGATGATGACCATGATAATGATGCTGATGCTGATAATGATAATGATGATGATCATGATAGTGATGATGATACTGATCATAATCATGATAATGATATTGATAATAATGATGACTGTGATAGTGATGAAATTCCTTTGCAGGTGATGTTGGGAGACGAGGATGGTGGTTCTCGGGAACCGAGTGTCCCTGACTTGCCTGTGTCCTGTGACAATTTTGAGAGTGAGCAGTGGCGAGACCCCACTCTTGGGACGGCACAGGAAAATATGATTGTTCTAGATGAGGTTTCCCAGGAGCCTGGCTCTGAGGAGAGGTTTCCTCATGTTGCCATGAACAATGGCCTGTTGTATAGGGACACTGGGGTCCAGGGAGAGGTCGTGAGTCAGCTCCTAGTACCTGAGCTATATAGAAGTATAGTGCTGGGGTTGTCACATAGTCACATACTTGAGGGACCAGATGGTGACGTTAATGTTGTGGATGACATGTTAACTAAGGTTCCAGATCAGGATGTGAATGAAAACGAATTGTATAACCCTGACAGTGAGCAGGATGTGAATGAAAATGAATTGTATAACCCTGACAGTGAGCAGGATGTGAATGAAAATGAATTGTATAACCCTGACAGTGAGCAGGATGTGAATGAAAATGAAGTGTATGTCCTACCAGAAGAGCCTGAAGAAGGGGCTGAAGACATAAAGGACGTCCAACAGGTACAAGATGAAGTGTTTACTTCTCAGAAAAAACTCCAAACTGTGATGAAGGAGCGTGATAAGAGCCATGAGCATCTTCTGGAGAAGCTCAATGAAGTAAAGAAGGTTCAAGGGGAACTGGAGAAAAGTGAAAAACTCCTTATATCTTCTGTGATAGTTGGTGACACAGGGTCAGTGCACCAAGGACAGGAGGTACGAGAGGTTCTGAGGAAGAATCAGCAGAGGTGTTCTGACGTGCCTGGTCGTACTTCTCTGGTGAGGCACTATACCGAGACTGAGGCTGGAACTAAGGTCAAGCTGAAACCGTGCAGGTCACCTGAGGCCCGCAGAGAGCATAGGCCCGGGAGGGTACAGGGTAGTGCGGATGGCTCAGGTGAAGATACAGATGACAGTAGTGAAGATGAAGCTGATGAAGGCCATGACTGGTCCAGAGTTCGCTGTCTCTTTTGGATTGTTGACCAGCCCTCCGGTCTGGATGACCAGCCCTCCGGTCTGGAGAAGAGGGAGGGGATATGTGAGACAGTGAAGGAATATGTGTTGAATGGGGTGTACATTTCACCTAGGTACTGTGCTGTATGGTATAAGGGAAATGTGTGGCTTTGTAAACCTAGTGGTAGAGAAAGGTCACTACACCTTATATTCAGCACACACTTGCAGCTCAGGCCTGAAACCATTCAGCTGTTAATTAGGAGACCAGAAGTAGGTGTCTGCAAACACAGTCAGGGAGCTGGCTTAGTCTGGACACAGGAGGTGTCCCGGCACAAGAAGCAGTCTCCAGGAGTGGGAGCTGGCTTAGTCTGGACACAGGAGGTGTCCCGGCACAAGAAGCAGTCTCCAGGAGTGGGAGCTGGCTTAGTCTGGACACAGGAAGGTGTCCCGGCACAAGAAGA
Organism: Oophaga sylvatica; assembly: GCA_033576555.1. Taxonomy (NCBI): domain Eukaryota; kingdom Metazoa; phylum Chordata; class Amphibia; order Anura; family Dendrobatidae; genus Oophaga; species Oophaga sylvatica. The sequence goes on along the minus strand of JARQOD010000001.1, from coordinate 914,952,508 downwards.
AGTCTCCAGGAGTGGGAGCTGGCTTAGTCTGGACACAGGAAGGTGTCCCGGCACAAGAAGCAGTCTCCAGGAGTCTGAGCTATCTCAGTCTGGGTGCTCGATGTATCCCGGACACAGGAGTAGCCTCAGTGAGAATCTGTGCGAATAGCGGCTGAATAGGAGGGGAGCTCTCTCAAGTCTGGACGCTGAAGGTGCCTTCAGACACAAGGAGGAGACTCTGTGAACCTCAATGCTGGTAAACGCTGGTAACTACTGAACATATGTGTTGTTTTGGGCACAGACTGGTAGAGTCTGGACCCGGATAGATAGGGAAATCTATCTAAGTGTAATTAGTGGCTAGACAAGCCCAGGTCTTTTGTTTATGATTTGTTTTATATCTGTTTGCTGTGGACTTTAATAAAGCTGGTTGCGGCCAGTTTTCACCAGAACTGCTGTCTGAATGAACTGTTTTCGTGCCACTCTGTCTACCCAGACAGCGATCCTAGAGCTATATCCCCTGAAAAGCTTACAATTGGCGGAGAATGCTGGGGCAGCACAGTGGCTGATACAAATGGTGCTGGAGTGTGCAGCAGCAAAAAGAAACGTCTGATTGGAGCAGTCTTAAAGAGACAGTGGCCCTAATAGAGTTTGCAGAGAAAAAAAAAAAAAAAGTGCCTGCACAGCAGAGCTGAATTTTTCTGTGGAAAAGACTGTGGAGTGTGTATGTCTTGAGTGAAGACTGCCGTTGTTGAGACAGATAAGTCCGGCAGTATGGAGGAGCTCGTTGAGTACCTGGTCCAGGCCCAGCGGAGCATGGAGCAGCAACGCCTGCAGCACCAGCAGCGCATGCAGCAGGCCCAGCGGAGCATGGAGCAGCAGCGCCTGCAGCACCAGCAGCGCATGCAGCAGCACCAGCAGCAATTCCTGCAGCAGCAGCAGGAGAATAACCGGTTGTTGGAGCAGATTGCAGCTCTCAGCACCTCGTCCCAGAGTAATGTTGTGAAGGCACCTGCCTTGTCCGCTGTAAAGAAGGCGGTAAGACGGTCCCTGAAAAAGATGACACCTCATGATGATGTGGAGGTATATCTCACTAGGTTTGAGGGACTGGCAGAGAAGGAGAATCTGCCCCTATCTGAATGGGCCATGATGGTCGCACCCTATCTGATTGGAGTGCCCCAGGTGGCCTATGCTGACCTGAGCGAGCAGGACAGCCAAGACTATGCCAAGCTGAAAGCGGAGATTCTTACCCGGCTGGGTGTTACGGTGACAGCCCGTGCCAGGGGAGTTCAGGACTGGAGATGCAGTTGGAAGTCTGCAGTCAGCAAACCTGATTATGGAGTTGAAAAGGTGATAGTGGACCGCTACCCCCGAGCACTTCCTCCTGAGGTACAGAGAGAAAGGTACTTTGGCCCCAAAGACTGCCTCCGTGACCAGCCGTCTGAGCGGTCGTCACTTCAGAGTTCCCGGACGCCGAACTCTCCCGGTAAGAGCATTCCAGCTGTTGGGGACATGGGGTATGTTGATAGACGGGTTCAGGCCCGAGGGGACATATGGGAGGGTGATTGTGGTGGACAGTGTTGGAGATGTTGTGAAATTGCAGCCGGCTGTTCACTAGAGGGGGAGCCTATGTGCCGTGATGTTGGCAGGTCCCTCTCTCTCTGCGCAGAACCTGTGTGTGTGACCACCGCAGCCGAAGAGACTGGACCACAGGGGTCCCCGGTGGTTGTAAATGACTGCCCAGCACAGGCCCTCTTGGACTCAGAGAGTCCAGTGACTTCCGTATGTGACAGCCTGATTGATAGGGACTTTATCCCTGATAAGCACCTGAGTGTGGTGTGCATCCATGGAGACACCAAAGTCTACCCAGAGACTGCCGTGGACTTGGTCCCCAAACTCGGGGAGGTTTCATATGAAGTGGGGGTAGTGAAGAACCTGGTGCACCCCGTCATATTGGATAATGACTTTCCCCGATCTAAGGGTCTCTGGGGGAGAAATGTTTCTGATGGACAGTGTGATGAAGCTCCTACTGAGGGTGCGCAGTCCCGAGGGGCGGAACACAATGCTAGTGGGCCATTAAACTTGTGTGATAATGATGATGATGATGATCATGATAATGATGATGACCATGATAATGATGCTGATGCTGATAATGATGATGATCATGATAGTGATGATGATACTGATCATAATCATGATAATGATATTGATAATAATGATGACTGTGATAGTGATGAAATTCCTTTGCAGGTGATGTTGGGAGACGAGGATGGTGGTTCTCGGGAACCGAGTGTCCCTGACTTGCCTGTGTCCTGTGACAATTTTGAGAGTGAGCAGTGGCGAGACCCCACTCTTGGGACGGCACAGGAAAATATGATTGTTCTAGATGAGGTTTCCCAGGAGCCTGGCTCTGAGGAGAGGTTTCCTCATGTTGCCATGAACAATGGCCTGTTGTATAGGGACACTGGGGTCCAGGGAGAGGTCGTGAGTCAGCTCCTAGTACCTGAGCTATATAGAAGTATAGTGCTGGGGTTGTCACATAGTCACATACTTGAGGGACCAGATGGTGACGTT
>JARQOD010000001.1:914861145-914949858 GCA_033576555.1 Oophaga sylvatica | reverse complement strand
TGTATCTCAGCGTGCTTCCCAGTGCGTGTTCTGCAGTCTCTGTATCTCATCGTGCTTCCCAGTGTGCGCTCTGCACTCTTCTGTATCTCAGCGCACTCCCCAGTGTGCGCTCTGCACTCTCCTGTATCTCATCGTGCTTCCCAGTGTGTGCTCTGCACTCTCCTGTATCTCATCGTGCTTCCCAGTGTGCGCTCTGCACTCTCCTGTATCTCAGCGTGCTTCCCAGTGCGTGTTCTGCAGTCTCTGGACCTCAGCGTCCTTCCCAGTGCGCATTCTGCAGTCTCTGTATCTCAGCGTGCTTCCCAGTGCACGCTCTGCACTCTTCTGTATCTCAGCGCACTCCCCAGTGTGCGCTATGCACTCTCCTGTATCTCAGAGTGCTTCCCAGTGTGTGCTCTGCACTCTCCTGTATCTCATCGTGCTTCCCAGTGTGCGCTATGCACTCTCCTGTATCTCATCGTACTTCCCAGTGTGTGCTCTGCAGTCTCTGTATCTCTGCGTGCTTCCCATTGCGTGTTCTGCAGTCTCTGTATCTCAGCGTGCATCCCAGTGCGCGTTCTGTAGTCTCTGTATCTCAGCGTGCTTCCCAGTGCGCGTTCTGCAGTCTCTGAATCTCAGCGTGCTTCCCAGTGCACGCTCTGCACTCTTCTGTATCTCAGCGCACTCCCCAGTGTGCGCTCTGCACTCTCCTGTATCTCATCGTGCTTCCCAGTGTGCGCTATGCACTCTCCTGTATCTCATCGTACTTCCCAGTGTGTGCTCTGCAGTCTCTGTATCTCTGCGTGCTTCCCATTGCGTGTTCTGCAGTCTCTGTATCTCAGCGTGCTTCCCAGTGCGCGTTCTGCAGTCTCTGAATCTCAGCGTGCTTCCCAGTGCGTGTTCTGCAGTCTCTGTATCTCATCGTGCTTCCCAGTGTGCGTTCTGCAGTCTTTGTATCTCAGCGTGCTTCCCAGTGCGCGTTCTGTAGTCTCTGTATCTCAGCGTGCTTCCCAGTGCGCGTTCTGCAGTCTCTGTATCTCATCGTGCTTCCCAGTGCGCGTTCTGCAGTCTCTGGACTTCAGCGTGCTTCCCAGTGAGCATTCTGCAGTCTCTGTATCTCAGCGTGCTTCCCAGTGCACGCTCTGCATTCTTCTGTATCTCAGCGCACTCCCCAGTGTGCGCTCTGCACTCTCCTGTATCTCATCGTGCTTCCCAGTGTGTGCTCTGCACTCTCCTGTATCTCATCGTGCTTCCCAGTGTGCGCTATGCACTCTCCTGTATCTCATCGTGCTTCCCAGTGTGTGTTCTGCAGTCTCTGTATCTCAGCGTGCTTCCCAGTGCGCGTTCTGCAGTCTCTGGACTTCAGCGTGCTTCCCAGTGAGCATTCTGCAGTCTCTGTATCTCAGCGTGCTTCCCAGTGCACGCTCTGCACTCTTCTGTATCTCAGCGCACTCCCCAGTGTGCGCTCTGCACTCTCCTGTATCTCATCGTGCTTCCCAGTGTGTGCTCTGCACTCTCCTGTATCTCATCGTGCTTCCCAGTGTGCGCTATGCACTCTCCTGTATCTCATCGTGCTTCCCAGTGTGTGTTCTGCAGTCTCTGTATCTCAGCGTGCTTCCCAGTGTGTGCTCTGCACTCTCCTGTATCTCAGCGCACTCCCAGTGTGCGCTCTGCACTCTCCTGTATCTCATCGTGCTTCCCAGTGTGCGCTATGCACTCTCCTGTATCTCATCGTGCTTCCCAGTGCGTGTTCTGCAGTCTCTGTATCTCAGCGTGCTTCCCAGTGCACGCTCTGCACTCTTCTGTATCTCAGCGCACTCCCCAGTGTGCGCTCTGCACTCTCCTGTATCTCAGAGTGCTTCCCAGTGTGTGCTCTGCACTCTCCTGTATCTCATCGTGCTTCCCAGTGTGCGCTATGCACTCTCCTGTATCTCATCGTGCTTCCCAGTGTGCGTTCTGCAGTCTTTGTATCTCAGCGTGCTTCCCAGTGCGCGTTCTGCAGTCTCTGTATCTCAGCGTGCTTCCCAGTGCGCGTTCTGCAGTCTCTGTATCTCAGCGTGTGTTGTGACCCGCACCACAATTGTGGGTTACCAGGGCAATGGGGTACTCGGAGCCGAGCCTGTAGATTTCTATAGGGAATGTCACTGGTAGCGTGGCTCGGTCCGTGGCCCTGGCGGTCAGGCGTATGATGGGGGGGAATTATTTACAGGGGATTAGTAGATAACAGTTCGTGACGCCACCTGTAGTTTTCTAGTCACTAAGACCAGCGCTGCTGTAGATCTCTGAGGGGATGTTGTGGCAGCTAGATGACGGGTCCCCCACAGGTGGGACTGGTCCTCAAAGTCTATGGTTAATGATGTCGGGTGCAGATAAATAAATCAGTCTCACACCATCCAGCGTCTTTCCATACCTTTTACTTGTCAGATGTTTAGGCAGGTCCCGGGGAGCTGGTCGGGGTGGAGACTGCACGTCCAGGCAACAGCAGAGCAGGTCAGAGGCCTCCTTTACTTCCAATATTATGAGTCCAACTAGCATAGAGCTAAGTTCACTCCGAATTCTCCAGCTTACTCCTTAGCTGTACTGCCCGGTCAGTTTTGTGGTGGAGCCTTCTATGTGGTGGGAACAGAGTCCTTCTATGCTAGGCCTAGCTAAAAGTCCTTGTTCCTCCTGACCCCGATTACGTACCGACACTTCAAGGGCTGCTTTCTGCGACCTAAGGTCCAGTAAGACTCTGGTTGTCCCGTTACTATGAGTGAATCAATAGCAACTCCTCGGTCCCAGTGACCGGATAATTAGTGTAGGCAATTCACTACCTAAGGCACTGCTCCGTCCTCTCCACTGTGCCCTTCGCCCTGCTTTCCACTCTCAACACAGGCACTGCACACTTTCTAAGGTAGTACAAGTCAATCCTTTCTTCAAAGCTGTCTCTGTCTTCAGGTTAAGGAACAGCTCTGACTAGGCTAAGATTAACTGGCTCACCCTTACTAGCCTCCACTTTATGAACTGCTGACAGGAACCAACTGAGTGACTGTCTTTCACTTCACTTCCTGGAAGACTTCCCACTACTCCACGAATCCAGACTAGACTGACTGGCTCTGCTGCATGTCACAAGCTTATATACCCTGAGGGTGTGTCTAAAGTGTGAATGGATGATGTGAGCTTTAACTGTTACCTTTCTGTGCAGACTCCAGGATAATGTGTGCCTTACATACCAGGGCTACACATCCCCCTTGGTAAAATACAGCACTCCCGGGCTGTGAAATACAAAAAGAAAAAGACATTTTGTTTTGCATTTAAACAATTAACAGGAAACTCATCCCATCCGGGAGGTACGAAATCTTAGACGTTACAATATGTACAGTAAGAAAATACAAAAGTATCAGAACATCAAGACACTCAATAAATATTCATAGTATTCTTGTGAAGGACCCGCACCAAACCTTCAACGTGGGTCCTGGGTGGGCTGCAGGACATTTGACTGCAGACCTCGCTCAGTGCCACACCACACGGGTTTTATGTTCAGAGGTAAGTCAAGGCTTCGTGTGAAACCGAGACAAGGCACAAAGTGCAACTATTTACAGGATACAGTTTTTGGGCTGGCTCAGTCCTCAGCCACGCAGTCCATTATAAGACATTCTCAAGTAATTCACATTATATCACAATACTTTAAATTCCTTCAAATGCAATAAACTTCTTTATACAACTTTATACAATTGGTCATAAATAATAACCCTTTTCTGAGTCATAATAAACTAGTTTGTTAGGACTACTGTTGATAACGAATAGGTAGCTTCCCTTTCGTTGTTCGTTCCGATCTACGTGGAGTAGCATCAGGTATATTGGTCTCTGATCTATCTGTTCTGCGTAACGACAAACTATAATACTGTCTCAATCTTTCTATGGATCTGGCAAGCGTACTGAGGGCTGGGCGGTGTGAGTCAGCTTCACCAGGGGATCCCATAGCATGGGGCACTGCTTCTGGTGATTCTACTTCTTGAGATTCTGCAGGCTGGGGTTCTGCTGGAATAGGTACCTCTAGAACTGGTTCTGTTGGCACAATGGGCATGACTGGAGGTGGAGCTTCCTCTTGTGGCTGATAAAACTGCAACACAGGAATGATTACCGCATCTCTCAGTCTGGGCCAATCCGCAGGTAAGTCTCCCAGATCCGTGTGTATGACCTCCTCTTCACTTTCTTCTCGATTGACGACAGGGTTCTTTTCACAAAGCTTTAATGGCTCTGGACACAATTTTAAATGGTCTCTAGACACAGTGGCGGTCGTCCTTCCTCCATCCTTACTGATGATACAGACTTTTCTGTTATCATATTTGGAATCTTGTACGACATAGGGCTCTTGTTCCCACTGGTTGTCCAACTTGTGCATCTTTCTTTTCCTTTTTAACACCATTTCTCCAGGCATCAAAGGCTTAGCGGGAGCATTCTTGTTGTAAATATTCTCCTGCTTTTCCGAGCTTTATTAAGACTTTCTTCTACGCAGGCTTGCACTCTTCTGTATTGCTCTTGCCGATTTGTATCCCAATTTCCAACGGTGTCATCTGCCTCTGGTTCCACCACACCAAGTTCCAAGTCCATTGGCAGTCTTCCAGGCCTTGCTCTCATAAGGTAAGCTGGTGTGCAGTTGGTAGAACTCACTGGTATGTGGTTGTACAAGTCAACCAGGTCAGGTAACAATTCTGGCCACCGATTTCTTTCTTCCAGCGGTATGGATTTTAGCAAGTCAACGACAATGTGGTTCATTTTCTCGCAAAGGCCGTTGGTTTGGGGGTGGTATGGCGTCGTTCTAATTTTCTTACACCCATACAAGTGACAAAATTCCTTAAACAGATCCGCTTCAAAAGCAGGGCCTTGATCAGTCAGTACCTGCTCTGGATACCCATGTGGTCTGCAGAAGCTTGCCTGGAAGGTCCTTGCTGCCGTCACTGCTGTCTGATCCTTGACGGGGATGACCACCAAAAATCTCGAATAATGATCCACCATGGTCAGGGCATATGAGTATCCAGACCTGCTGGGCGACAATTTGACGTGGTCCAAGGCCACGATCTCCAAGGGACGAGTCGTCCGGATAGGCTGCAGGGGTGCCTTCTGACTACCGTAGTCCTTTCGTCTGAGACCACAGGGTCCACAGTTCCGACACCACCTCTCGATGGAGCTGCGCATTCCTACCCAGTAGAACCGGCACCTCAACAGGGTCTCCAGCTTTCTCCAGCCAAAGTGTCCTGCTTGATCGTGGTACGCTTCCAACACCATTTGAACGTCTGCCTTGGGGACCACTATCTGCCATACCATCTCATGGGTCCTGGGGTTGACGTATCTCCTGCACAACTTCTCACGGTATAGGAACAGCCGGCTTCTCTCATTCCACAGGAGCTTTGCTGACATAGGTGCATCCTTTTCCAAGGAGGAACCTTCCTGTCTTAACAACTCCTTGATACGGCTGACCACTGGATCGCTGTCCTGGGTCTCTTTCCAGCTGTGATGGGGTAAGGGATTTAATGTTGCACCATACTGCTTTCTGTAGACACGCTGTTCATGGATTATCCCATTTCGATGGAACGCAGGTAGCTCAATTTCTTCCAGGTCGTCCGATTCTTCTTCCGTGTCAGATTCATGTGGCATTCGGGACAATGCGTCGGCGTTAGCATTCTTACGGCCTGCCCGGTACTTGATGGTAAACTGGTAATTTGACAACCGAGCCATCCAACGCTGCTCCATGGCTCCCAGCTTGGCTGTTTCCAGGTGCGTTAACGGGTTATTGTCTGTGTACGCCGTGAACTTGTTGGAGGCAAGGTAGTGCTTAAATCTTTCAGTAATGGCCCAGACCAGCGCCAGAAACTCCAGCTTGAAGCTGCTATAATTTTCCGGATTCCTCTCAGTTGGCCTGAGTTTTTTGCTGGCGTAAGCGATGACTTTTTCTTGGCCATTCTGCTTCTGACTGAGAACTGCTCCTAAACCTTCATTACTGGCATCGGTGTACAGCAGGAACGGTTGGCTGTAATCAGGATAGGTCAAGATTTCATCACCTGTAAGGATCTCTTTCATCTTTTGGAATGCTTCAGCCTGTTCCTTACCCCAATTGAAGGGAGGGTTTCTGCTCTTTAGGGATTGTCCTACTAGGAGGTCCTGTAGAGGCGCTGCCTTCTTCGTGTAATCTTTCACGAACCTCCTGTAGTAACCCGTTAGTCCCAGGAACTGTCGCACTTCCTTGAGGTTCTTCGGCTCCGGCCATTTCTGGATGGCGGTGACTTTCTCTGGGTCCGGCGCTACTCCCTCTGAACTGACGATGTGCCCCAAGTATTGTACCTTCTGTTTGAGTAGATGGCATTTTGAGGGTTTCAACTTCATCCCGTACCTGGACAGGGACTCGAATACTTCTGCCAGGTGTTTCAGGTGATCCTCATATGTCTTGGAATACACGATGACGTCGTCTAGGTATAGCAGCACGGTTTCAAAATTGAGATGACCCAGTTCTCCATCACTCTCTGAAATGTTCCCGGGGCACTACTGAGCCCAAACGGCATTCTGTCGAACTCACAGAGCCCCATTGGGGTGGTGAAAGCCGTTTTCTCACGATCCTCCTCAGCCACAGCCACTTGCCAGTACCCACTAGTCAGATCAAGGGTAGAAAAGTAGTTAGCCGTTTTCAGAGCAGCTAAGGACTCCTCAATTCGTGGTAATGGGTAAGCATCTTTATGTGTTATGCGATTCACTTGCCTGTAATCCACACACATTCTCATACTACCATCTTTCTTTTTAACCAGAACTAGAGGGGCTGCCCAGGGGTTACAACTATCCCTTATCACCCCGGCTTCCTTCATATCATGTAACATTTCCTTAGCTTTCTGATAATGGGCTGGAGGTATAGGCCTGTACCGCTCTTTGATGGGAGGATGACCACCTGTAGGGATATGATGCTGTACTCCCTTAATGGCCCCAAAGTCGAGGGGGTGTTTACTAAACACTTGTGCGTACTCTTGTACCACCCGTAATACCCCTTGTTTCTGGTGGGCGGGAGTGGTGTCTGTCCCGACATGGAGTTGCTGACACCAATCCGCCACCTGAGTTGCCGGGTCATTATCCTCCGCTAGTTGGCGGGAGTCTAAGGACTCAGTCGGGAGAATAGAATTATTGTCGACGGCATGTAATTTAGCAACTGTTGCATAACGGGGTAAATTTACTTCATCATCTCCCCAGTTGAGAAGCCGTACCGGTACTCTCCCATTTATCACTTCCACTACCCCCCTCGCCGTCATGAGTGTGGGTCTATGTTCTGAGCAATGGGTTCTACTACTGCTTGGTAGTTTTTGTCCTCTCAGACCTATGGCTGCCCTACACCATATTATCATTTCACTCATTGGGGGTATCACAATAGGATTCGAGTCGGTGACCCGTACATTACCAATTTCGCCGTCTGTAAGCTTCGCTTGCTGCTGACACATCAGGGCCCGGATCTCTCTCTGGATCACTCCCTTCTGCCTTGGTCGGGCGATCTCAGCGAGCTGTTGGAGTAGAAACACAACTTCTCCCAGACAGTTACTGATAATGTTAGTACCCAAAATTATATTTAAACCGTTCTCTTCATTTACAGTCTTTACTACTAGAAGCCCCTGGTCTTTCAACTCCTCTCTGCCCACTTTCACATCCACACTTTTGGTCCCGAGTACTTCCACAGGGAGACCATTAGAAGCATACACGGTAAAGTCAGGGCTCGGGGGTTGAAGACTATCCATAGACCAGAACTTCGTATATAGGGCATCAGGTATTATGGTCACCTGAGACCCAGTATCTAGCAACGCCGGAACTGCAATCCCATCCAGAATGATGGACAGGTAGGGTCGTCCACCCACGAACCTGCGGTTCCAATCTAAGGGGCCTGACGAGTCTCCACCTGGGTGTTGGCCCTCGGACCCAGGTTCTGCCCGTTTAAAGGACACTGTGTCGACATATGACCTTTCCGGTTGCAGCGGTAACAGATGATCTCCCGGCGAGGAGGGTGCTGGTCAGGGTTGCTCCTGGGGGTGGCGTTGTCCTCTTCCGGTGGGGCGACGTCCTCCTTCTCCTCCGGTTCATCCATGGGACATCCTCCGGGCAGTCGGCTAATAAGATCTTTCCTTCTTCCTCTTTCCGCAGCTGCAGGGCGCTCATCACAGCAGCCAGATTTTTAGTCAACTGGCGCACTTCTGAGCGCAGACAGTCCAATTCACTAGGGGGCGTCACCTGCGTTGTGGCTTCTGCCGCTAGCGGGGAAAAGGTGGTAACTGCCGGTTCCAGAGTGACTTCACCCTGGTGATGTTGGGTTGCCACTTCAGGTTTGCCCAGGGGTCGCAGTCCTTTTATTGCCATGTCCTTTAGGGCATCAAAGGTGGCATCTGGATGATCTAAAGACCACCAATTTACAGTTCTGCGTTCCGCTTGGGACCTCAGTCCTTGCAAAAATTGTTCTTTCAGCATCTTATTTTCATCAATGACACTTATGGTATTAACCTGCTTGAGGGCTCTCAGGGCCCCTTGTAGTCGGCAGGCATAGTCCCTTATGCTGTCACTTGGTTGCTGTGAACAGTTGTAGAATGCCATCCGGAGATCTGTTTCGGTGCGATCTTCAAAAATGGCCTGTAACTTTAAGAGGATCGCAGGCACTAACTCCTGGTCCGTGGTAGCCCAAGTCTCCACTTCTCTCTCAGCAGCGCCAGTTAGCTGCCCTATTAATACTGCAGCTTTTTGCCTCTCAGACATAGAGTACATTTCCAGGACACTGCATATCTTCCGTTTGAATCCTGCTAAAGTGCCTGGCTCGCCGCTGTACTGGGGGAGCCATTTCGCCCCAGGCATATATGGGAGCGTTAGTGGCATGAGCGGGACTACCGGGGCGGGTGCTGGGCCTGCGCCCCCATCCGGCGCTACAACGCCACGCGGTGCGGGGTCGGGGCCTCCGGCTGGGGCCGCACTGTCGGCCGGTTGTTGCGACATATTAGTGCCCCCTTGGTTAATCGGGGCCTACCGTTTCCAGAAGCTGCCGCTCCACAAGCACAGCGATGGGGACAGGACCTTCGTCGCAGGCGCTCTGATGTCAGAGCGTTCACTTCCTGTCGCAGGACCTGCCGCTGAGTCAGAGCCGGGGGCGTGTCCGAGACTCTGCGCGCTTTTCAGGTACGCCCACCTCCTTCTCCAGCGCCTCAGGGCGCGAATATGGCGGCAAATATGGCGGTATTTGGCGCCAAAAGCAGACAGTCTTTTTCACCAAAACACTCCACAGGCACACAGGGCTCGCAATGCTGCAAGTTTCGGATCCTGTTCGTGACGCCAAGTTTTTGTTGTGACCCGCACCACAATTGTGGGTTACCAGGGCAATGGGGTACTCGGAGCCGAGCCTGTAGATTTCTATAGGGAATGTCACTGGTAGCGTGGCTCGGTCCGTGGCCCTGGCGGTCAGGCGTATGATGGGGGGGAATTATTTACAGGGGATTAGTAGATAACAGTTCGTGACGCCAACTGTAGTTTTCTAGTCACTAAGACCAGCGCTGCTGTAGATCTCTGAGGGGATGTTGTGGCAGCTAGATGACGGGTCCCCCACAGGTGGGACTGGTCCCTCAAAGTCTATGGTTAATGATGTCGGGTGCAGATAAATAAATCAGTCTCACACCATCCAGCGTCTTTCCATACCTTTTACTTGTCAGATGTTTAGGCAGGTCCCGGGGAGCTGGTCGGGGTGGAGACTGCACGTCCAGGCAACAGCAGAGCAGGTCAGAGGCCTCCTTTACTTCCAATATTATGAGTCCAACTAGCATAGAGCTAAGTTCACTCCGAATTCTCCAGCTTACTCCTTAGCTGTACTGCCCGGTCAGTTTTGTGGTGGAGCCTTCTATGTGGTGGGAACAGAGTCCTTCTATGCTAGGCCTAGCTAAAAGTCCTTGTTCCTCCTGACCCCGATTACGTACCGACACTTCAAGGGCTGCTTTCTGCGACCTAAGGTCCAGTAAGACTCTGGTTGTCCCGTTACTATGAGTGAATCAATAGCAACTCCTCGGTCCCCAGTGACCGGATAATTAGTGTAGGCAATTCACTACCTAAGGCACTGCTCCGTCCTCTCCACTGTGCCCTTCGCCCTGCTTTCCACTCTCAACACAGGCACTGCACACTTTCTAAGGTAGTACAAGTCAATCCTTTCTTCAAAGCTGTCTCTGTCTTCAGGTTAAGGAACAGCTCTGACTAGGCTAAGATGAACTGGCTCACCCTTACTAGCCTCCACTTTATGAACTGCTGACAGGAACCAACTGAGTGACTGTCTTTCACTTCACTTCCTGGAAGACTTCCCACTACTCCACGAATCCAGACTAGACTGACTGGCTCTGCTGCATGTCACAAGCTTATATACCCTGAGGGTGTGTCTAAAGTGTGAATGGATGATGTGAGCTTTAACTGTTACCTTTCTGTGCAGACTCCAGGATAATGTGTGCCTTACATACCAGGGCTACACACGTGCTTCCCAGTGCGTGTTCTGCAGTCTCTGTATCTCATCGTGCTTCCCAGTGTGCGTTCTGCAGTCTTTGTATCTCAGCGTGCTTCCCAGTGCGCGTTCTGTAGTCTCTGTATCTCAGCGTGCTTCCCAGTGCGCGTTCTGCAGTCTCTGTATCTCAGCGCACTCCCCAGTGTGCGCTCTGCACTCTCCTGTATCTCATCGTGCTTCCCAGTGTGCGCTATGCACTCTCCTGTATCTCATCGTGCTTCCCAGTGTGCGCTATGCACTCTCCTGTATCTCATCGTGCTTCCCAGTGCGTGTTCTGCAGTCTCTGTATCTCAGCGTGCTTCCCAGTGCGCGTTCTGCAGTCTCTGTATCTCAGTGTGCTTCCCAGTGCGCGTTCTGCAGTCTCTGGACCTCAGCGTGCTTCCAGTGCGCATTCTGCAGTCTCTGTATCTCAGCGTGCTTCCCAGTGCATGCTCTGCACTCTTCTGTATCTCAGCGCACTCCCCAGTGTGCGCTCTGCACTCTCCTGTATCTCAGCGTGCTTCCCAGTGTGTGCTGTGCACTCTCCTGTATCTCATCGTGCTTCCCAGTGTGCGCTATGCACTCTCCTGTATCTCATCGTGCTTCCCAGTGTGTGCTCTGCAGTCTCTGTATCTCTGCGTGCTTCCCAGTGTGCGTTCTGCAGTCTTTGTATCTCAGCGTGCTTCCCAGTGCGCGTTCTGCAGTCTCTGTATCTCAGCGTGCTTCCCAGTGTGCGTTCTGCAGTCTTTGTATCTCAGCGTGCTTCCAGTGCGTGTTCTGCAGTCTCTGTATCTCAGCGTGCTTCCCAGTGTGCGTTCTGCAGTCTTTGTATCTCAGCGTGCTTCCCAGTGCGCGTTCTGCAGTCTCTGTATCTCAGCGTGCTTCCCAGTGCGCGTTCTGCAGTCTCTGGACTTCAGCGTGCTTCCCAGTGCACATTCTGCAGTCTCTGTATCTCAGCGTGCTTCCCAGTGCACGCTCTGCACTCTTCTGTATCTCAGCGCACTCCCCAGTGTGCGCTCTGCACTCTCCTGTATCTCAGCGTGCTTCCCAGTGTGTGCTCTGCACTCTCCTGTATCTCATCGTGCTTCCCAGTGTGCGCTATGCACTCTCCTGTATCTCAGCGTGCTTCCCAGTGTGTGCTGTGCACTCTCCTGTATCTCATCGTGCTTCCCAGTGTGCGCTATGCACTCTCCTGTATCTCATCGTGCTTCCCAGTGTATGCTCAGCAGTCTCTGTATCTCTGCGTGCTTCCCAGTGTGCGTTCTGCAGTCTTTGTATCTCAGCGTGCTTCCCAGTGCGCGTTCTGCAGTCTCTGTATCTCAGCGTGCTACCCAGTGTGCGTTCTGCAGTCTCTGTATCTCAGCGTGCTTCCCAGTGCGTGTTCTGCAGTCTCTGTATCTCAGCGTGCTTCCCAGTGTGCGTTCTGCAGTCTTTGTATCTCAGCGTGCTTCCCAGTGCGCGTTCTGCAGTCTCTGTATCTCAGCGTGCTTCCCAGTGCGCGTTCTGCAGTCTCTGGACTTCAGCGTGCTTCCCAGTGCACATTCTGCAGTCTCTGTATCTCAGCGTGCTTCCCAGTGCACGCTCTGCACTCTTCTGTATCTCAGCGCACTCCCCAGTGTGCGCTCTGCACTCTCCTGTATCTCAGCGTGCTTCCCAGTGTGTGCTCTGCACTCTCCTGTATCTCATCGTGCTTCCCAGTGTGCGCTATGCACTCTCCTGTATCTCATCGTGCTTCCCAGTGTGCGCTATGCACTCTCCTGTATCTCATCGTGCTTCCCAGTGTGCGCTATGCACTCTCCTGTATCTCATCGTGCTTCCCAGTGCGTGTTCTGCACTCTCCTGTATCTCAGCGTGCTTCCCAGTGTGCGCTATGCACTCTCCTGTATCTCATCGTGCTTCCCAGTGTGTGCTCAGCAGTCTCTGTATCTCTGCGTGCTTCCCAGTGTGCGTTCTGCAGTCTTTGTATCTCAGCGTGCTTCCCAGTGCGCGTTCTGCAGTCTCTGTATCTCAGCGTGCTACCCAGTGTGCGTTCTGCAGTCTCTGTATCTCAGCGTGCTTCCCAGTGCGTGTTTGCAGTCTCTGTATCTCAGCGTGCTTCCCAGTGTGCGTTCTGCAGTCTTTGTATCTCAGCGTGCTTCCCAGTGCGCGTTCTGCAGTCTCTGTATCTCAGCGTGCTTCCCAGTGCGCGTTCTGCAGTCTCTGGACTTCAGCGTGCTTCCCAGTGCACATTCTGCAGTCTCTGTATCTCAGCGTGCTTCCCAGTGCACGCTCTGCACTCTTCTGTATCTCAGCGCACTCCCCAGTGTGCGTTCTGCTGTCTCTGTATCTCAGCGTGCTTCCCAGTGCGCGTTCTGCAGTCTCTGTATCTCAGCGTGCTTCCCAGTGCGCGTTCTGCAGTCTCTGTATCTCAGTGTGCTTCCCAGTGCGCGTTCTGCAGTCTCTGTATCTCAGCGTGCTTCCAGTGCGCGTTCTGCAGTCTCTGGACCTCAGCATGCTTCCCAGTGCACGCTCTGCACTCTTCTGTATCTCAGCGCACTCCCCAGTGTGCGCTCTGCACTCTCCTGTATCTCAGCGTGCTTCCCAGTGTGTGCTCTGCACTCTCCTGTATCTCATCGTGCTTCCCAGTGTGCGCTATGCACTCTCCTGTATCTCATCGTGCTTCCCAGTGTGTGCTCTGCAGTCTCTGTATCTCTGCGTGCTTCCCAGTGCGTGTTCTGCAGTCTCTGTATCTCAGCGTGCTTCCCAGTGTGCGTTCTGCAGTCTTTGTATCTCATCGTGCTTCCCAGTGCGCATTGTTGTGAATGTGTTGGAGATGAATTCTGAGCAGAAGCTCCCTCTGGTGGTTACAAACAGTACTGAACTATTCAATGAAGATTGTGAAGATTGGCAATCAGGTGTTACAGACTGGTCTTATATAAGGGAGGTTCCCTCCCATCAGGGTTGCCAGTGATCAATTGTTCTTGTCTCAACTTTGGTTCCTGGTTCACTTGGAAGCTTGCTGTGTCTTGCCTGCATCTTCTGCTAACAGATAAGATATTTTCTGCTTTTATTTTGTGCTTGCTTTTTGCATTTTGTCCTGCACTTCTGTGGAGGTCAGCCAGGTCCCCTCCGGGGGCTTGTGCTCCTCTCAGTTTATCTGAGCCACTGTTATTTGTTCATTTGCCTTTTCCAGTTTTTTCAGTGGCTGCTGCTTAGTTTTGTTACACCAGAGAACTAATTTAGGTGGTAGAGGTCGTGTGATCTCAGGTGTTTTTTTTGCAATTAGTAAGTTGGTATTTTTTTAGGGTATTTTTGGATTGCAGTAAGTGTCCTTCCTATCCTTTTCTTTCTAGGAAGATTGGGCCCCAACGTTTGCTCATACTATTTTCTGTCTGTGTCAGTATTTCCTCTTGTCTAACCGCCATTACATGTTTGGGGGCTTCCTATGTTCTTTGGGATCTGCTCCGGGGCAGATAGTTTTCCTCTTTCTATCTTTAGGTGTAGTTAGCTTCTCAGGCTGTGACGAGGCGTCTAGAACCAACGTAGATACGCTCCACGGCTGCCTTTAGTTGTGGTGGTTAGTCAGGGTACTGCAATCCAGTAGATTCCAACCTCTCTGGTGTATTGCCTTTTTTGCCTGCTATCCTCAGCTACCAAATCATAACAGTATCTGAAAATTATATGGTACTCACAGAAGGGAAAGATAGTGTAAAAAAAAAAAAAAAAGTTGTCAGAGTTGTCAGAGATATATATATATATTTTTTTTTTCTTTCCCTCTTTTTCTCTGGGTGCTGAGGATTTTTTTTTCTCTCAATGGAGTTTGCACAGTTGTCTGGCCGTGTGGATCAGCTTGCCACTGAAGTTCGGAGTATTGCTACCTATCTTGCAGGGTTGCCAGTTATGGAACCTAGGATCCCCATGATTTGTTTTTAGGGGATCGAGCTAAATTTCTGAATTTCAAAAATAACTGTAAGTTGTTTTTTGCCTTAAAACCTAAGTCCTCAGGGAACGCAGCACAGCAGGTTCAAATTGTCATCTCTCTCCTGCGCGGCGATCCTCAGGATTGGGCTTTTTCCCTGACACCTGGGGATCCTGTTTTGAGTAATGTTGATGCATTTTTTCTGGCTCTGGGGTTATTGTACGATGAACCTAATGTCACTGATCAAGCTGAAAAAGCCTTGTTGGCATTAAATCAGGGGCTTGAGGACGCTGAGTTATACTGTCAGAGATTCCGAAGGTGGGCAGTCCTGACCAAATGGAATAATGATGCTTTGGCAGCCCTTTTTCGAAAGGGTCTGTCAGAGAATGTAAAAGATGTTATGGTGGGTTTCCCTGCTCCCTCTGCTCTCAATGATTCTATGTCATTAGCGATTCAAATTGACAGACGTTTGCGTGAGCGTAGAGGTATGCGTGGAATAGTGTTGCCTTGTGAACCAGCTTTTGAACCCATGCAGTGTGATAGAGTGGCTTCTGGGGCACAGCGTTATGAGTTTCGAAAACGCAATGGGTTATCTTTCTACTGTGGTGACGCCTCTCATGCTATTTCAGTCTGCCCTAAGCGGGGAAGACGTTTTGCACGCTCAGTTGACTTGGGTAGTGTTCAGACTAAATTTCTGTTGACTGTTATCCTGATTTACTCCCTGTCCACATTTTCTGCTCAGGCTTTTGTTGATTCGGGAGCAGCTATTAACCTGATGGATTTTGATTTTGCTAAACGTTGTGGGTTTCCCTTGATACCCCTATGGAAGTCTATTCCCCTACTGGGGATTGATTTTACCCCTTTGGCTGAGAATAAACCCCAGTTCTCTACTCGGGTGATAATGAGGGTTGAACCTGATCATCAGGAGAGTTGCAAATTTTTGGTACTGTATAATCTGCATGACATTATTGTACTAGGTTTCCCTTGGTTGCAGTCTCATAATCCTGTTTTGGATTGGAAATCTGTGTCTGTAACCAGTTGGGGCTGCCAATGTGTTAATGCCAACACTCCTGTTTTTTCTGCCTCTCCCCAGTCTAAGGATGTTCCTGACTTTTTGACTGATTTTTCTGATGTGTTTAGCGAAAGTAAATCTGCATCCTTGCCCCCCCATAGGAGCTATGACTGCGCTATTGAATTAGTGCCTGGTAGTAAATTCCCTAAAGGTCGCCTTTTTAACTTGTCTGTACCTGAACATGACGCTATGCGGTCTTATATCAAGGAGTCATTGGAGAAGGGTCATATCAGACCATCCTCTTCACCCTTGGGTGCCGGTTTTTTCTTTGTGGCCAAAAAGGATGGTTCATTAATCCCTTCACCCCCAAGGGTGGTTTGCACGTTAATGACCGGGCCAATTTTTACAATTCTGACCACTGTCTCTTTATGAGGTTATAACTCTGGAACGCTTCAACGGATCTGCGCAATTCTGAGATTGTTTTCTCATGACATATTGTACTTTACGTTAGTGGTAAAATTTCTTCGATATACCTTGCGTTTATTTTTGAAAAAAATGCAAATATGGCGAAAATTTTGAAAATTTTGCAATTTTCAAACTTTGAATTTTTATTCCCTTAAAACAGAGAAATATGTCACACAAAATAGTTAAGAAATAACATTTCCCACATGTCTACTTTACATCAGCACAATTTTGGAATCAAATTTTTTTTTTCTTAGGAAAATATAAGGGTTAAAAGTTGACCAGCGATTTCTCATTTTTACAACAAAATTTACAAAGCCATTTTTTTTAGGGACCACCTCATATTTGAAAGGTATCAACCACTGAGGACTCTCAAGTCTAAATATTTTTCTCATATTTGAAGTCACTTTGAGGGGTCTATATGGCAGAAAATACCCAAAAGTGACACCATTATAAAAACTGCACCCCTCAAGGTACTCAAAACCACATTCAAAAAGTTTATTAACCCTTCAGGTGCTTCACAGGAACTGAAGCAACGTGGAAGGAAAAAATGAATATTTAACTTTTTAGCCACAAAAATGATCTTTTACAAACTTTTTTTTTATTTTCACAAGGGTAAAAGAAGAAAATGGACACATAAAGTTGTTGTGCAATTTCTCCTGAGTACGCCAATACCCCATAAGTGGGGGAAAACCACTGTATGTGTGCACAGCAGAGCTCATAAGGGAAGGAGCGCCGTTTGACTTTTTCAAACTAAAATTGGCTGGAATTGAGATTGGACGCCATGTCGCGTTTGGAGAGCCCCTGATGCGCCTAAACAGTGGAAACCCCCCACAAGTGACACCATTTTGGAAACTAGACCCCCTAAGGAACTTATCTAGATCTGTTGTGAGCACTTTGAATCCCCAAGTGTTTCACAAAAGTTTATAATGCCTGGGTGTGAAAAAAAAAAGAAACAATTTTCCACAAAAATGATTTTTTAGTCCCAAATTTTTGATTTTTCCCAAGGAAATTGGACCCCAAAAGTTATTGGCCAATTTGTCCTGAGTACGCTGATACCCAATATGTGGGGGGGAAACTGTTTGGGCGCACGGCAGGGCTTGGAAAGGAAGTAGTAACGTTTTGGAATTCAGACGTTGATGGGGATCATGTTCCGTTTGCAGTGCCCCAGATGAGCCTAAACAGTAAAAACCCCCCACAAGTGACCACATTTTGGAAACTAGACCCCCTAAGGAACTTATCTATAGCTTTGGTGAGCACTTTGAACCCCCAAGTGCTTCACACAAGTTTATAATGCCCGGGCATGAAAATAAAAAATCCTATTTTTTTCCCACAAAAATTATTTTTAGTCACTAATTTTTTATTTTCCCAAGGGTAACAGGAGAAATTGGACCACAAAAGTTGTTGTCCAATTTGTCCTGAGTACGCTGATACCCAATATGTGGGGGGAACCACTGTTTGGGCGCACGGCAGAGCTCGGAATGGAAGGAGCACCATTTGGCTTTTTCCAACCAAAATTGGCTGGAATTGAGATTGGACGCCATGTTGCATTTGGAGAGCCACTGATGTGCCTAAACAGTGGAAACCCCCCACAAGTGACCCCATTTTGGAAACTAGACCCCCTAAGGAACTTATCTAGATCTTTGGTGAGCAATTTGAACCCCCAAGTGCTTCACACAAGTTTATAACGTAGAGCTGTAAAATTAAAAAATCATATTTTTTCCACAAAAATGATCTTTTCACCCCAATTTTTATTTTCCCAAGGGTAACAAGACTCCAAAAGTTATTGTGCAATTTGTCCTGAGTACGCTGATACCCCATATGTGGGGGTAAACCACTGTTTGGGTGCATGGCAGAGTTTGGAAGGGAAGGAGTGCCGTTTGACTTTTTCAACGCAGAATTGGCTGGATGCCATGTCGTGTTTGGAGAGCTCCTGATCTGCCTAAACAGTGGAAACCCCCCACAAATGACACCATTTTGGAAACTAGACCCCTCAAGGAACTTATCTAGATGTGTGGTGAGCACTTTGAACCCCCAAGTGCTTCACAGAAGTTTATAACGTACAGCCGTAAAATAAAATTATTATTTTTTTTTTTACAAAAATGATTTTTTCGTCCCCAATATTTTATTTTCACAAGGGTAACAGGAGAAATTGGACCCCAAAAGTGATTGTCCAATTTGTCCTGAGTACGCTGATACCCAATATGTGGGAGAAAACTACTGTATGGGTACACGTTGGGGCTCGGAAGGGAAGTAGTGACGTTTTGGATCGTAGACTTTGATGGAATGGTCTGGGGGCGTCATGTCGCATTTGGAGAGCCCCTGATGCGCCTAAACAGTGGAAACCCCCCACAAGTGACCCCATTTTGGAAAATAGACCCCACAAGGAACTTATCTAAATGTGTGGTGAGCGCTATGAAGCCCCAAGTGCTTCACAGAAGTTTATAACGTACAGCCGTAAAAACAAAAAAATTTTTTTTTTTTACAAAAATTATTTTTTTCGCCCCCAATATTTTATTTTCACAAGGGTAACAGGAGAAACTGGACCCCAAAGTTGTTGTCCAATTTGTCCTGAGTACACTGATACCCAATTTGTGGAGAAAACTACTGTATGGGTACACATTGGGGCTCGAAAGGGAAGTAGTGACGTTTTGGATTGCAGACTTTGATGGAATGCTCTGGGGGCGTCATGTCGCATTTGGAGAGCCCCTGATGCACCTAAACAGTGGAAACCCCCACAAGTGACCCCATTTTGGAAAATAGACCCCACAAGGAACTTATCTAGATGTGTGGTGAGCGCTATGAAGCCCCAAGTGCTTCACACAAGTTTATAACGTACAGCCGTAAAAACAAAAAAAATCATTTTTTTTTTAAAAAAATGATATTTTTGCCCCAGTTTTTTATTTTCCCAAGGGTAACAGAAGAAATAGGACAAATTGCACAATAACTCTTAGGGTCCAGAGTACGCTGATACCCATGTGGGAGTAAACTACTGTTTGGGCGCATGGCAGAGCTCAGAAGGGAAGGAGCACCGTTTGACTTTTTCAACGCAGAATTGGCTGGAATTGAGATCAGACGTCATGTCACATTTGGAGAGCCCCTGATGTGCCTAAACAGCGGAAACCCCCAATTCTAACTCCAACCCTAACCTCTACACACCCCTAACCCTAGTCCCAACCCTAACCACAAACGTAACCCTAACACACCCCTATCCCTAATCCCAACCATAACCCTAATACTAACTTTAGCGCCAACCCTAACCCTAACTTTTGCCGCAACCCTAACCTTAACCATAACCCTAACTAAGGGGGTGATAAAGGAGGGTTTTATTTACTTCTTATAGCAGGTTTTTATGATTGGCAGCTGTCACGCTAAAAGACGCTTTTTATTGCAAAAAATAGTTTTTTGCATCACCACATTTTGAGAGATATAATTTTTGCATATTTTGGCCCACAGAGTCATGTAAGGTCTTATTTTTTGCGGTACGAGTTGACGTTTTTATTGGTACCATTTTTGAGCACGTGACATTTTTTGATCGCTTTTTATTTCGATTTTTGGGAGGTTAGAATGAACAAAAATCAGCAATTCATGAATTTCTTTTGGGGGAGGCGTTTATACCGTTCCGCGTGTGGTAAAATTGATAAAGCAGTTTTATTCTTCGGGTCAGTACGATTACGACGATACCTCATTTATATCGTTTTTTATGTTTTGGCGCTTTTATAGAATAAAAACAATTTTATAGAAAAAATAATTATTTTTGCATCGCTATATTCTGCGAGCTATAACTTTTTTATTTTTTCGCTCATGATGCTGTGTTATGGCTCATTTTTTGCGGGACAAGATGACGTTTTCAGCGGTGCTATGTGTATTTATATCCGTCTTTTTGATAGCGCGTTATTCCACTTTTTGTTCAGCGGTATGATGATAAAGCACTGATTTTTTTGCTTTGTTTTTATTTTTTTTTTAAGGGGTTCACTAAAGGGGTTAACTAGTGGTACAGTTTTATAGGGGGGGTCGTTACGGACGCGGCGATACCAAATATGTGTACTTTTATTTTTTATTTTTTTTATTTACAGGAAAAAATGAATTTATTGGGGAATATTTTTTTTTTTTTTTTACTTATTTTGGAATTTTTTTTTTTACACTTTTATTTTTATTTTTTTTACTTTTTTACATTGTCCCAGGGTGGGACATCACTGTAAAATGTGAGATCGCTGGTCTCACAGTGTACACAGCACTCTGTGAGACCAGCGATCTCACAGGCAGCGCTGCAGCTTCTCAGTGCCTGCTCTCAGCAGGCACTGAGGAAGCCGCCTCCCTCCAGGACCCTGGCGCCATCTTGGATCCGGGTCCTGGGAGGGAGGAAGCCCTCAGAATAGCGCGATCACATCGCGGTGTTCTGAGGGTCTCAGGGGGGCGCGCAGGGAGCGCTCTCCCTGTGCGATGCCCCCCTGTGCCCCCAGTACACCGCGATCATGTTTGATCGCGGTATGCAAGGGGTTAATGTACCGGGAGCGGTCCGTGACCGCTCCTGGCACACAGTCCCGGGTGTCAGCTGTGATAATCAGCTGACACCCGGCGGCGATCAGTTGCGCTCCCCCAGGAGCGCAGCTGATCGCTATGACGTACTATCCCGTCCATGGTCAGATTGTCACGGGTTTTATGGACGGGATAGTACGTCTAATGTCAGAGAGGGGTTAAGGCCGTGTATTGATTATCGTCTCTTGAACAATATCACTGTGAAATATCAATATCCGTTACCCTTGATTTCTGACCTGTTTTCCAGGGTGAAAAGTGCTACTTGGTTTACCAAGCTTGACCTCAGGGGGGCGTATAACCTTATTCGCATTAAGCACGGGGATGAATGGAAGACGGCATTTAATACCCCAGAGGGGCATTTTGAGTACCTAGTGATGCCCTTTGGGCTCACTAATGCTCCTTCCGTCTTCCAGTCCTTCATGAATGACATTTTCAGGGATTTTGTGAATACATTTCTGATTGTTTATTTGGATGATATCTTGATGTTTTCCAATGACTGGGACTCTCATGTGAAACATGTTCGGACTGTGTTCCAGATTTTGAGAGAGAATGCTCTGTATGTGAAGGGATCAAAGTGTCTTTTTGGCGTACAGAGGATCTCATTTTTGGGATTCATTTTGTCCCCATCTGTTATTGAAATGGACCCGGTCAAGGTTCAGGCCATCTGTGATTGGGTCCAACCTACTTCATTAAAGGCTCTTCAGAGATTCTTGGGTTTTGCCAATTTTTATCGTAAATTTATTGGTAATTTCTCTGTTATTGTTAAACCATTGACTGATTTGACTAAGAAGGGTTCTGATGTGGTGAATTGGCCTCCTGAGGCAGTCTCTGCGTTTCAGGAACTGAAGCAGAGTTTCACTTCTGCTCCTGTTCTACGGCAGCATGATGTTTCTCTGCCATTTCAGGTGGAGGTTGATGCCTCTGAAATTGGGGCAGGTGCCGTTTTGTCCCAAAAAGATCCAGAGACCTCTAAAAGTAACCGTTGTGCCTTTTTCTCTCGAAAATTTTCTCCAACTGAACGTAATTATGACGTGGGTAATCGGGAGTTATTGGCCATGAAGTGGGCTTTTGAAGAGTGG
This sequence comes from Oophaga sylvatica, assembly GCA_033576555.1. Classification (NCBI taxonomy): domain Eukaryota; kingdom Metazoa; phylum Chordata; class Amphibia; order Anura; family Dendrobatidae; genus Oophaga; species Oophaga sylvatica. Next base: position 914,928,388 of record JARQOD010000001.1, on the reverse strand, counting down.
AGACATTGGCTGGAGGGAGCCAAACATCAGGTGGTGGTCCTCATGGACCATAAGAATCTGGTTTATCTGGAATCAGCCAAGCGACTTAATCCTAGACAGGCCAGGTGGGCCTTGTTTTTCACACGTTTTAATTTTGTGGTTTCCTTTCTTCCTGGCACTAAGAATGTTAAAGCGGATGCCCTCTCGAGGAGTTTCCTTGCGGACTCTCCTGAGTTATCTGATCCTGCTGTTATTTTGAAAGAGGGTGTAGTTCTTTCCGCCATCTCGCCCAATTTGAGACTGGCTCTGGAAGGGTGTCAGGAGGATAAACACGAGCGCTGCCCTATTGGGAAATTGTTTGTCCCAGACTGGTGGAAAAAGAGTGTGATGTCCGAGATTCATTGTTCCGCGTTGGCCGGTCATCCCGGAATTTTTGGTACCAGAGACTTGGTTAGTCGGTCCTTTTGGTGGCCTACTTTGTCTCGTGACGTCAGGGAATTTGTGCAGTCCTGCGGGACTTGCTCTCGCTCCAAGCCTTGCTCTCGCTCTAGTGGTTTGTTGATGCCATTGCCTGTGCCCAAGAGACCATGGACCCATATCTCTATGGATTTAATTTCCGACCTCCCTGTTTCTCAGAGAATGACCGTTATCTGGGTGATTTGTAATAGGTTTTCCAAAATGATACATCTTGTGCCATTACCTAAGTTGCCTTCCTCCTCCGAATTGGTGCCTTTGTTCCTTCAGCACGTGGTTCGGTTACACGATATCCTGAGAACATTGTGTCTGACAGAGGAGTCCAGTTTGTTTCCAGATTTTGGAGGACTTTTTGTTCTAAACTTGGTGTTCAATTGTCTTTCTCCTCGGCTTTTCATCCTCAGACCAATGGACAAACTGAGAGAACAAACCAGACATTGGAGACTTATCTGAGATGCTTTGTGTCTGCTCATCAGGATGACTGGGTCTCTTTTTTGCCTTTGGCTGAGTTTGCTCTTAATAATAGGGCTAGCTCTGCCACTTTGATGTCTCCATTTTTCTGTAATTTTGGGTTTAACCCTCGATTTTCTTTGGGACAGACGGAGGCTTCTGTCTGTCCAGGTGTTGACTCTGTTGTGGAGCGTATGCAGCAGATTTGGGACCAGGTAGTGGAGAGGTTGTCCCTCTCTCAGGAGAGGGCCCAGTGGTTTGCCAACCGACATAGGACTGATTTGAAGTGGGGGACTTCGTCTGGTTGTCCTCAAGAAATATCCCTAAGTCTCCTAAGTTTAAGTCTAGGTTCATTGGACCTTATAAGATCATGGAGATTCTTAATCCTGTTTCCTTTCGATTACTTCTTCCAGGGACATTTAAGATCCATAACGTGTTCCACAAGTCCTTATTGAAGAGGTTTGTCGAGCCAGTGGTTCCTATGGCTGCGCCTCCTGACCCTGTTTTGGTTGAGGGCAATCTGGAGTATGTGGTTGAGAAAATATTGAATTCTCGTTTTTCTAGACGGAAAGTCCAGTATTTGGTTAAGTGGAGAGGTTATGGTCAGGAGGACAATTCTTGGGTGTTTGCTTCAGACATCCATGCTAGGAGACTGATCCGTGCGTATCACAGAGCTCATCCTGACCGACCTGGTTGCCCAAATGAGGGTTCGGTGACCTCTCCTCAAGGGGGGGTACTGTTGTGAATGTGTTGGAGATGAATTCAGAGCAGAAGCTCCCTCTGGTGGTTACAAACAGTACTGAACTATTCAATGAAGATTGGCAATCAGGTGTTACAGACTGGTCTTATATAAGGGAGGTTCCCTCCCATCAGGGTTGCCGGTGATCAATTGTTCTTGTCTCAATGTTGTTTCCTGGTTCACTTGGAAGCTTGCTGTGTCTTGCCTGCATCTTCTGCTAACAGATAAGATATTTTCTGCTTTTATTTTTGTGCTTGCTTTTTGCATTTTGTCCTGCACTTCTGTGGAGGTCAGCCAGGTCCCCTCCGGGGGCTTGTGCTCCTCTCAGTTTATCTGAGCCACTGTTATTTGTTCATTTGCCTTTTCCAGTTTTTTCAGTGGCTGCTACTTAGTTTTGTTACACCAGAGAACTAATTTAGGTGGTAGAGGTCGTGTGATCTCAGGTGTTTTTTTTGCAATTAGTAAGTTGGTATTTTTTTAGGGTTTTTTTGGATTGCAGTAAGTGTCCTTCCTACCCTTTTCTTTCTAGGAAGATTGGGCCCCAACGTTTGCTCATACTATTTTCTGTCTGTGTCAGTATTTCCTCTTGTCTAACCGCCATTACATGTTTGGGGGCTTCCTATGTTCTTTGGGATCTGCTCCGGGGCAGATAGTTTTCCTCTTTCTATCTTTAGGTGTAGTTAGCTTCTCAGGCTGTGACGAGGCGTCTAGGACCAACGTAGGTACGCTCCACGGCTGCCTTTAGTTGTGGTGGTTAGTCAGTGTACTGCAATCCAGTAGATTCCAACCTCTCTGGTGTATTGCCTTTTTTGCCTGCTATCCTCAGCTACCAAATCATAACAGCGCGTTCTGCAGTCTCTGGACCTCAGCGTGCTTCCCAGTGCGCATTCTGCCGTCTCTGTATCTCAGCGTGCTTCCCTGTGCACGCTCTGCACTCTTCTGTATCTCAGCGCACTCCCCAGTGTGCGCTCTGCACTCTCCTGTATCTCAGCGTGCTTCCCAGTGTGCGCTATGCACTCTCCTGTATCTCAGCGTGCTTCCCAGTGTGTGCTCTGCAGTCTCTGTATCTCAGCGTGCTTCCCAGTGTGTGCTCTGCACTCTCCTGTATCTCATCGTGCTTCCCAGTGTGCGCTATGCACTCTCCTGTATCTCAGCGTGCTTCCCAGTGCGTGTTCTGCAGTCTTTGTATCTCAGTGTGCTTCCCAGTGCGCGTTCTGCAGTCTCTGTATCTCAGCGTGCTTCCCAGTGCGCGTTCTGCAGTCTCTGTATCTCAGCGTGTTTCCCAGTGCGTGTTCTGCAGTCTCTGTATCTCAGCGTGCTTCCCAGTGTGCGTTCTGCAGTCTCTGTATCTCAGCGTGCTTCCCAGTGCACGCTCTGCACTCTCCTGTATCTCATAGTGCTTCCCAGTGTGTGCTCTGCACTCTCCTGTATCTCATCGTGCTTCTGTCACGCTGTTACTGCATACAGGAGGTCCGGGGTCTATGCTGACCCTAAGCTGGGGTCCTGACTAATCCCTCTACCTGGAGGTACTGTTGATGGTACAGAGGTCCAGGCCGCCAGCGTAACCCTATCTCCTGCAAATCCCTGACCTTCAGTAATCTAGTCCTGAGAAGGACCCCGATCACAACACAGGGGACTGGAAGGTATATGACTAAACACAGTAATAGACGAACGAGACAGTACAAGGGGTAAACTGAAATCCACCTTGCATACAAAACTCACACCATAAAAAACAGAGGGAACACCAACGGGTACGGAGATAAATGATAAAGCGAGGAGGGGAAAAAAAAAACCACACCAGGTACTCTTCACTTCAGACTTCACAATACCACGATCCGCTCTGCTGGTCTGCATGAATGCTTTCACCGACACATTCCTAGCAGACTGGCAGGTATTTGAAAGAATCTCATTACTGCAGAATTAACTGCAGCTGGGCGAGGCCGGACCTCGTCTAGCACAGAGAGTGAAAGAATTAACTCCCTCACTGCTGAAAAACACCAAGCACCAAAAACTCACAGCAGCACGAAGTCAGATTGTGTAATCGCGACGATCTTCGTGACGACACACCCGTGACAGTACCCCCCCTTCTACGAGGGGCCTCTGGACCCTCAGAGCCAGGTTTATCCGGGTGAGTCGTGTGGAAGGCCCGAATTAATCGGTCTGCGTTAATATCCGACACAGGAACCCACGTCCTCTCCTCAGGACCATACCCCCTCCAATGAACCAAGTACTGAAGGGATCGGCGGTTAAGACGTGAATCGATGATTTTCGACACCTGAAACTCCAAGTTACCATTGACCACCACAGGAGGAGGAGGTAAAGGTGACGGTATCACCGGCGCCACATACCTCTTAAGCAAAGATCTGTGGAACACGTTGTGAATTTTAAACGTAGGGGGGAGGTCAAGACGGAATGCCACCGGATTAATTATAGAACTGATCCTGTATGGCCCGATGAACCCGGGACCCAGTTTCCAAGAGGGAACCTTGAGTTTTATATTTTTGGTAGACAACCATACCCGATCGTTCACACATAGGTCCGGACCAGACACTCTCCTCCTGTCAGCCATACGTTTGTATCGGTTCCCCATAGTACTAAGATTGTTCAGCACTCCTCTCCACACTGAAGCAAGTGATGACGAAAATCGTTCTTCCTCAGGAACCCCCGAAGAGCCCCCCCTACTGAAAGTACAAAACTGGGGGTGAAAACCATATGCCCCAAAAAACGGGGACTTACCAGTGGACTCGCTCCGCCTATTGTTAAGAGCAAACTCTGCCAGAGGTAAGAAAGAAGCCCATTCCTCCTGGTTCTCTGACACAAAACACCGGAGATATGTCTACAAACTCCATTGGTCTGCGGATGAAAAGCCGATGAAAACAACAACTGCATCCCCCGCCGTGTACAAAATGCCTTCCAGAATTTGGACACAAACTGAGACCCTCGATCCGACACCACATCGGAGGGTACCCCGTGAAGCCTCACAATCTCCCCAATGAACACCTACGCCAGAGTTTTAGCATTAGGAAGAGCAGGAAGAGCGATAAAATGAGCCATCTTGCTGAACCTGTCCACTACAACAAGTATGACTGTTTTACCCGAAGACGGCGGGAGGTCCGTAATAAAGTCCATAGACAGATGAGTCCACGGACGCTCCGGGATCAGTGGCGTAGCGTGGGGGGGTGGGGGGGGCGGTCCGCCCCAGGCGGCACGTGTGTGGGGGGGCAGCACCCTTTCCTTGCCCTCCGTCTCTACAGCATTACAGCAGCTAGCAATGACGCTGCTAATGCTGTAGTCTTCTGTGCCCACAGGACCTGTGATGAGGTCACAGGAGGGGAGGAGTCAGGGGTCAGATGATCTTGCTGTAGTCTTCTGTGCCCACAGGACCTGTGATGAGGTCACAGGAGGGGAGGAGTCAGGGGTTAGATGATCTTGCTGTAGTCTTCTGTGCCCACAGGACCTGTGATGAGGTCACAGGAGGGGAGGAGTCAGGGGTCAGATGATCAGTGTCCTCCTTGTGTGCAAGACTCTGCTGTGATGTTGTCATGGTGCTGGATTAGGGTAAGTTTGTGTGTGTGTGGGGGTCGGGACTCGGGTTTACAGTGTGGATGTAGCAGAGCTGTGTGTATGAGGTGTACGGAGCGGAGCCGTGTGTGTACGAGGTGTACGTAGCAGAGCCGTGTGTGTACGAGGCGTCGGAGCAGAGCCATGTGTGTACGAGGTGTACGGAGCAGAGCCGTGTGTGTACAAGGTGTGCGGAGCCGTGTACAGAGCGGAGCCGTGTGTGTGCGGAGCCGTGTGTGTACGAGGTGTACGGAGCGGAGCCGTGTGTACGGAGCGGAGCCGTGTGTACGGAGCGGAGCCGTGTGTGTACGAGGTGTACGGAGCGGAGCCGTGTGTGTACGAGGTGTACGGAGCAGAGCCGTGTGTGTACAAGGTGTACGGAGCGGAGCCGTGTGTGTACGAGGTGTACGGAGCGGAGCCGTGTGTGTACGAGGTGTACGGAGCGGAGCCGTGTGTGTACGAGGTGTACGGAGCGAAGCCGTGTGTGTACGAGGTGTACGGAGCGGAGCCTTGTGCGTGTGAGGTGTGTGGAGCGGAGCCGTGTGTGTACAGGGCCACAAAGAGCGGAGCCGCGCATGTACAAGGGTCCTGTTACTTGCGGGATCTGTGTGCTTGGGGGCTGCAGGGGGGAAGGAGGGGTGCCATTATGTGCATGGGTCTGCGTGGGACGGAGCGAATGCTGTTATCTGTGTAGGGCTGGGTCCCTGTCCCGCTGTCCTGGCCGGGAGGTTTACTTTCCCGCATTAGAATCGTACATGCGGAAACCCAGGGACCTCCCACACGTTCTGGCAGCCACATGTCACGTTCCACCGGAGGTGACGTGCTGTAAGTCAGCTGAACGCTGGAAATGACCGGTGACCTCATTTCCGGCGGTCAGCTTACAGCAGCAGGTACTGTAACTCGTTCTCGGGAGAGTCTTCAGAACGGCGACGCATCAAGCCGCTGGATCTGTTGGAGTGAGAGCCGGGTATTGTACGGACCGCTGCATACAATACCCGACTCTCACTGAGCGAGACAAGCAGGATGTGGGGATCTCAACATGGGATCTGTTCAACAGATGAAGAGATCCCCAGATCCTGCCTGTCTCGCTCAGTGAGAGCCGGGTATTGAATGGAGCGCCTCATAGCTGGTGAGATCCCCACATCCTGGGGAAATGAGGTCAGCGATGGAATGTGACTTGTGGCTGCCAGAATGTGTGGGAGGTCCCTGGGGTTTCCGTATGTACGATTCTAATGCGGAAAGTAAACCGCCTGGTCTGGACAGTGGACAGGGTCCCGAAATCGGGACTATCCCGCTGAAACCGGGACGGTTGAGAGGTATGTGTTTATAATTATTGTTTATGAAACAGTGTGATCAGCAGTGCTAAGTGGGTGTGGTCAGGGCGTGGATATGGGTGTGACCAGTGAAATGGGTGTGGCTAGGGGTGTGGCCTAAAATTTGCCGCCCCGGGCGCCACAAACAGTTGCTACGCCACTGTCCGGGATCTTCAAAGGTAAGAGGGCCCCAGACGGATGGGTATGTGGGGTCTTAGAGCGCGCACAAACCCCACAGGACGCAACAAAAGTTACCACCTCCCTATGTAAGTTAGGCCACCAAAACTGCCGCGAGAGGAGATCCACAGTTGCTTTACTCCCTGGGTGTCCTGCTAAGGCTGAGTTATGGTGTGCCTCAATCACCTTTTGTCGCAAGTGATCCGGAACAAACAGTCTCCCTGGAGGTCCAACAAGGGCGTCCCCCTGAGCCTCCAATACCTCCTTCTCAAGCTCAGAGCATACTGCCGACACCACCACCCCCTCCTGAAGGATCGGAACCGGGTCATCCGTCTTCCCGGCCCCAGGGAAACTACGAGACAAGGCATCCGCCTTTACATTTTTTGACCCAGGACGATATGTGACAACAAAATTAAACCTGGTAAAAAGTAACGACCACCCAGCTTGTCTGGGATTCAGACGTTTTGCGGACTCTAAATACAGCAAGTTCTTGTGATCGGTGATGACGGTGACCGGGTGGACTGCCCCCTCCAAAAAATGACGCCACTCCTCAAAAGCTAACTTAATGGCCAAGAGCTCTCTATTGCCGACATCGTAATTTCTCTCAGCGGACGACAATTTTTTAGAGAAGAAAGCGCACGGGTGCCACTTACCAGGGGACGAACCCTGTGACAATACTGCTCCCACCCCTACCTCAGAAGCGTCCACCTCCACAATGAACGGCTGTGACGCATCCGGTTGAATGAGTATGGGAGCCGAAGCAAAACATTTTTTCAAGGAGGAAAACGCTTGACAAGCCTTGTCAGACCACCTAGAAAAATCCGTCCCTTTTTTAGTCATGTCTGTGAGAGGTTTAACTATGGACGAGAAATTACGAATAAATTTCCGGTAGTAGTTAGAAAACCCCAGGAAACGTTGTAGTGCCTTAAGATCCTCTGGCAGATCCCACTCAAGAACTGCCCGCACTTTCCCAGGGTCCATACGAAAACCGGACGCTGACACCAGGAAACCTAAAAACTGAAGTTCCTGTACGGCGAACACATACTTTTCCCATTTGGGTACAGTTTATTATCCCGCAAGATCTGCAACACCTGCCTAACATGCTCCTGATGAGACACCAGATCCGGCGAGTAAATTAAGATGTCATCCAGATATATGACAACAAACTGTCCCACCAGGCGGCGAAAAATGTCATTAACAAAGTGTTGGAACACCGCCGGGGCATTAGTCAGACAAAATGGCATGACAAGGTTCTCATAATGCCCCTCTGGAGTGTTAAACGCCGTCTTCCATTCATCCCCCTCCTTCATCCTAATCAGATTGTACGCCCCCCTGAGATCCAACTTAGAGAACCATTTGGCGCCCACGATCTGATTGAAGAGATCGGGAATAAGTGGGAGCGGATACGGATCTCGGACCGTAATCCGATTGAGTTCACGGAAATCCAGGCAAGGGCGTAGGCCTCCATCTTTCTTCACAAAGAAGAACCCCGCGGCCACCGGGGAAGATGAAGGGCTAATATGCCCCTTAGCCAGACTCTCTGAAATATAATCCTTCATGGCCTGTCTCTCAGGACCAGAAAGGTTATACAACCTAGATTTCGGTAACTTGGCCCCAGGGAGCAATTTAACAGAACAGTCATACACGCGATGAGGAGGTAGTTCTTGACACCCTTTCTCCGAGAATACATCCTCAAAGTCCACCAGAAATGGAGGTAAGGTCCTAGGAGCGACCGCACCGATGACCGTATTCATGCAGTTTTTATTACAGAATTCACTCCATTGGCTTATCTCTCTGGATTGCCAATTAATAACCGGGTTATGCTTAGTTAACCAAGGAAGGCCCAGCACTATAGGAGTGGGAAGACCCTCCAACACGTAACACAACAGTTCTTTATGTAACGCCCCCACTTGAAGATCTATGTTATGCACTGCTTGCAAAAAACTACCCTGACCGAGAGGTCTGGCGTCGATCGAGAATATGGGGATGGGTTTAGCCAATACACTCAGTCGCATACCTTGAACCTGGGCAAAGCGAGCATCCACCAGATTAGCCCCGGCCCCACTATCCAGAAGAACAGATATCCTCTCAGTTCTCGCACCCATCACCACCTCTGTAACGGGTCAGGTAGGTGGAACCTCTGAGCTTTATTTATACAAGAAGGTTATACTTGTAAGAGAGCGGGTGGCGCCCAGGGAGACGGACAGGAAGTCACGGCAAGTGACGGGGCAGTCTCTGGTTATACGGGAAAGGATCACGGCAAGTGACCGGGGCAGTCTCTGGATTGACAGGCAGGTTGTCACGGCAAGTGACCGGGGCAGTCTCTGGATAGACAGGCAGGTTGTCACGGCAAGTGACCGGGCAGTCTCTGGATTGACAGGCAGGTTGTCACGGCAAGTGACCGGGGTAGTCTCTGGATAGACAGGCAGGTTGTCACGGCAAGTGACCGGGGTAGTCTCTGGATAGACAGGCAGGTTGTCACGGCAAGTGACGGCAGTCCTGGGTTGACGGCAGTGTCACAGCAATAACGGATCTAGTGACAGGTATATACGACCTGAGATGGTGAAGCCTCCCGGTAGGCTAGCAGGCAGATGGCGGATGGACACTCCCAAGTGAGCAGGCGAGAGTCTCTGGAACAGCCGGGGATCACCGCTTGTGACGTCCGAACCTCCGGGTAGGGCTGCAGTCAGATGGCAGATGATCGCTCCCAAGTGAGCAGGCAAGAGTCTCTGGAATAGCCGGGGATCACCGCTTGTGACGTCCGAACCTCCGGGTAGGGCTGCAGTCAGATGGCAGATGATCGCTCCCAAGTGAGCAGGCAAGAGTCTCTGGAATAGCCGTGGATCACCACTTGTGACGTCCGAACCTCCGGGTAGACTTGCGGACAGGTAGCATACAGCAAATGGGCAGGAAACAGGCAGGTAAGTGGTAACGGGACCTGAGGGCTGAAGCAGAGCGAAACAGTGCAACAACAACATTGCTCGGGCACCTCCATTAAGGAGGAAGCCCTTAATATAGGGTGGAGTCCTCCGGCATTGGCCGGGGACTTATTTGAAAAATGCGCGCGACTCCTTTAAGAGCGGGGGAGGGCGCGGGCGCGCGCCCTAAGTCCAGCAGCAGGGAAGGAGCGCGCGGCCCCAGCAGGGCGGAAGGAGGACGCTGAGGAAGGGTAAGGGGGGCGACGTCCCTGCCTGGCAGAGGACGCTGCTGCAGGGGAACAGCGTCCCTGCCTGGCAGAAGGCAGGGACGCCGACGCTACAGTACCCCCCCTCTAGGCCCCCCCCTCTTTAGGCCAGAAAGAAATTTAGCTAGGATGAGAGGGGCATGGATGTTCTCCCGAGGCTCCCACGTTCTCTCCTCAGGACCAAACCCCTTCCAATCCACCAAAAAATAAGTCTTTCTTCCTACCCTTTTGGTGGCCAGAATGTTCTCTACCTCAAATTCATCGTCAGCAGACACTGGAGCAGGAGGTGTACCTGTAGACTTGAAAAAAGAGTTAAGTACCACCGGTTTGAGGAGAGATACATGGAAAGAGTTAGGAATGCGCAAATTGGCCGGGAGTTTCAATTTATAGGACACCGGGTTGATCTGACTGATGATCTCAAAGGGACCGATGAACCGAGGGCCTAACTTGTAGGAAGGAATCTTGAGCCGGACATACTTGGACGAAAGCCAGACCTTATCCCCAGGACGGAATTGAGGAGGATCCAGACGTCTTTTGTCAGCATGTCTCTTCATACGCTCGGATGACTGAATGAGTGCGGATCGGGTACTCTCCATATGGAGGAAAATTCTCTAACCAGAGATTCCGCAGCTGGATTGTCCACAGAGATGGTGACAGGAACAGGGATCCGAGGATGCTGACCGAAGACTACAAAAAACGGAGACTTGGAGGAAGATTCGCTCTCGTGATTATTGTAAGAGAATTCGGCCCAAGGCAGGAGCTCCACCCAGTCAGAATGGTGGGCATTAACGAAGTGCCGGAGATAACTGGTCAGATTTTGATTGATTCGCTCAACTTGTCCATTGGACTGCGGGTGGTAAGCGGAGGAGAAATCCAAGGTGACGTCTAGCAACTTACAAGTGGCTCTCCAGAAACGTGAGGTGAACTGTACCCCACGATCCGACACAATGTGACGAGGCAGACCATGGAGACGGAAGATGTGGCGGATAAAGTCTTTAGCCAACTAACTCGGGTGCAGACGGAAGACCTGGCAGAGGAATGAAGTGAGCCATCTTGGAAAAGCGGTCAGCGACCACCCAAATAACCGTACAACCGGCAGAAACGGGCAGATCTGTTATGAAGTCCATGGCTATATGCTGCCAGGGGCAGCGGGCACAGGAAGCGGAAGGAGACGGCCGGCAGGCAGGTGTCTCGGAACTTTGTTGCGGGCACAGGAGACACAGGCAGATACAAAGTCTATTACGTCCTTGTGCAGGGTAGGCCACCAATAATGCGGGTTATGAGTTGGAGGGTCTTTTTCTGACCAGCGTGGCCAGCTAGTTTAGACGAATGACCCCAGTGTAGGATTCTCTTCCGGTCGGTTACTGATACGAACGTCTTACCAGGAGGGAGACGATTTAGACTCACGGGAGCCACCCGCATCACTCTGGCGGGATCGATGATATGTTTAGGTTCTTCCTCGAGATCTGACACCAGGAAAGACCGGGATAAGGCATCAGCCTTGACGTTCTTGTCAGCCGGGCGAAAATGCAAGAGAAAATCGAAGCGGGCAAAAAACAAGGACCACCGGGCTTGGCGAGGGTTAAGTCTCTGAGCATGCTGGAGGTAAGCCAGATTCTTGTGGTCCGTGTAAATGATTACCGGATGAAGAGCCCCCTCGAGTAGGTAACGCCACTCCTCCAATGCCAACTTGATGGCCAATAACTCTCGGTCTCCTATGGAGTAGTTGCGCTCGGAGGAGGAGAAGAGTTTGGAGAAGAAGCCGCAGGATACCATCCTCCCGGATGAAGATTTTTGAGTGAGTACCGCTCCGGCTCCAGAGGAGGAAGCGTCCACCTCCAGGAAGAACTGCTTGTTGCCGTCCGGGCGATGCAGCACTGGAGCGGAAGAGAAGGCCTGTTTTAAGGAAAGAAAGGCCTCCTCTGCTTCGGGCGTCCACTGTTTGGGGTTAGCATCCTTGCGGGTGAGCGCGGAGATTGGAGCAGTCCTGGAAGAGAAGTGCGGTATGAAGAGGCGGTAATAGTTGGCGAATCCCAGGAACCGCTGAATGGCCTTCAACCCCTCCGGTCGAGGCCACTTCTCGATGGCAGACAGTTTCTCCGGATCCATTCGTAGGCCTGTCTGAGAAATGATGTAGCCCAAAAACGGAAGCGAGGTCTGCTCAAAGAGGCACTTCTCATATTTGGCGAAGAGGTGATTCTGCCTGAGCCTGAGCAGAACCTGACGAACATCCCTCCGGTGAGACTGGAGGTCCGGAGAGAAGACCAAGATATCGTCTAGGTACACCACAACGCAAGAGTAGAGGAGGTCCCGAAAGATGTCATTGACCAACTCCTGAAAGACTGCTGGAGCATTACAGAGACCAAAGGGCATCACCAAATACTCGTAGTGGCCGTCCGGGTGTTGAATGCCGTCTTCCATTCATCTCCCCGACGGATACGAACCAGGTTGTATGCCCCACGAAGATCCAGTTTGGTGAAGATTCTCGCCCCTCTAAGTCGATCAAACAATTCTGGAATGAGCGGAAGAGGGTACTTATTCTTCACCGTGATCAAATTTAAGCCTCTGTAGTCAATACAGGGACGGAGAGATCCGTCTTTCTTCTTTACGAAGAAGAAACCTGCTCCCGCTGGGGAGGTAGATTTCCGGATGAATCCTTTGGCCAAGTTCTCCTCGATATATTCAGACATCGACCTGGTCTCAGCAGCGGACAATGGGTAAATACGCCCACGGGGAGGCGTAGTACCAGGTAGCAGGTCGATCGGGCAATCATACGGTCTGTGTGGGGGTAATGTCTCGGCTTCCTTTTTATTAAAGACATCAGCGAAAGACCAATATGGAATCGGGAGTCCTGGTAGATTAGCAGGTGTAGGAGAAGGACGGACAGGATGAACAGGCACCAGACACGTTTGATGACAGTCCTGTCCCCAGCGAAGAATCTCTCCAGTCTGCCAGTCGAGCACGGGTGCATGCTTTTGGAGCCAAGGCAGACCTAGTAAGAAAGCGTGAGAGAGTCCAGGTAGAACATGAAATGAGATACTCTCAGAATGTAACATTCCCACCTGCAGGGTTATAGCCTCGGTGATAAGCTGGATGGGACGTGGTAGAAGACCCCCATCTACAGCAGCAACAGATACTGGTTCAAGCAGAGGTTTGGTGGGAATGCGATATTTCTCTACCAGAGCCTGTGAAACGAGATTCCCAGCTGCTCCAGAATCAAGTTGGGCTAGTTCGAAGTAACGGTTCTCACCGAGGAGAATTGAGACAGACAGCAGCAGAGATGGAGAGGATTTATTCTTGTCTAGGTGGACCTCTCCGAGCGAACCTAGACACAGGTGTTTCCCGACCTCTCTGGGCAGGTACGGATCCGGTGCTCCTTACTGCCACAGTAGAAGCAACTCCCCTCAGCACGGCGTGAGTCCTGACGGGCTTTGACCATCTTGGTCTGGTCGACCTGCATGGGCTCTGCCGGGGGCACTTGAGGAGATACGGAAGGAGTTACAGGTCTCTGAAATGAAGGAGCTAGGCGAGGAAACCTTCTCTCATGGGTGACCTCTTTGGCTCGCTCCTGGAACCGTAGATCAATTCGATTGGCCAGAGTTATTAGGTCATCGAGAGAGGTTGGAATGTCCCGACCGGCAAGTTCATCTTTAATGCGGCCGGACAGGCCCTCCCAGAAGACAGCTATCAGAGCGTCATTATCCCAAGCCAGCTCTGAGGCAAGGGTACGAAACCTTATGGCATATTGACCCACGGTGAGACTCTCCTGACGAAGACGCAGCAGAGATGATGCAGAGGAGGTCTTCCGTCCGGGTTCATCGAATACCTTCCGGAAGGCTAAGAGAAAAGCAGACAGGTTAGACACCAGAGGATCTTCTCTTTCCCAAAGAGGATTTAGCCAGGCCAGGGCCTCTCCGGTGAGATGTGACATGATGAAGGCAATTTTGGCCCGGTCAGAGTTAAACTGGTGTGCCAGGAGTTCAAAATGCAGGGTACATTGGTTGATGAAACCCCGAGCCAGAGCAGGGTCGCCTCCAAACCGAGGAGGAGCTGAAAGTCGAGGTCCTGGAATAGAAACCACGGAGTTGGTAAGCAGCGGAACTGCCGGATTGCGAGTCATGGTGCTCGCGGTGGTTGTCGGGGAAGTATTCAGAGTGTCCAGGCGGGAATTAACACACCGCAGATGACCCAGGATGGACTCCTGTTGAGACCTCTGACGAGACAGTTCATGACACAGGTCAGATAGCGAAGGGGTTTGGGTGCCACCGGGTTCCATGGCCCGAGCAAACTGTAACGGGTCAGGTAGGTGGAACCTCTGAGCTTTATTTATACAAGAAGGTTATACTTGTAAGAGAGCGGGTGGCGCCCAGGGAGACGGACAGGAAGTCACGGCAAGTGACGGGGCAGTCTCTGGTTATACGGGAAAGGATCACGGCAAGTGACCGGGGCAGTCTCTGGATTGACAGGCAGGTTGTCACGGCAAGTGACCGGGGCAGTCTCTGGATAGACAGGCAGGTTGTCACGGCAAGTGACCGGGGCAGTCTCTGGATTGACAGGCAGGTTGTCACGGCAAGTGACCGGGGTAGTCTCTGGATAGACAGGCAGGTTGTCACGGCAAGTGACCGGGGTAGTCTCTGGATAGACAGGCAGGTTGTCACGGCAAGTGACCGGGGCAGTCTCTGGATTGACAGGCAGGTTGTCACAGCAAGTAACCGGGGCAGTCTCTAGATGGACAGGTATATACGACCTGAGATGGTGAAGCCTCCCGGTAGGCTAGCAGGCAGATGGCGGATGGACACTCCCAAGTGAGCAGGCGAGAGTCTCTGGAACAGCCGGGGATCACCGCTTGTGACGTCCGAACCTCCGGGTAGGGCTGCAGTCAGATGGCAGATGATCGCTCCCAAGTGAGCAGGCAAGAGTCTCTGGAATAGCCGGGGATCACCGCTTGTGACGTCCGAACCTCCGGGTAGGGCTGCAGTCAGATGGCAGATGATCGCTCCCAAGTGAGCAGGCAAGAGTCTCTGGAATAGCCGTGGATCACCACTTGTGACGTCCGAACCTCCGGGTAGACTTGCGGACAGGTAGCATACAGCAAACAGGCAGGAAACAGGCAGGTAACTGGTAACGGGACCTGAGGGCTGAAGCAGAGCGAAACAGTGCAACAACAACATTGCTCGGGCACCTCCATTAAGGAGGAAGCCCTTAATATAGGGTGGAGTCCTCCGGCATTGGCCGGGGACTTATTTGAAAAATGCGCGTGACTCCTTTAAGAGCGGGGGAGGGCGCGGGTGCGCGCCCTAAGTCCAGCGGCAGGGAAGGAGCGCGCGGCCCCAGCAGGGCGGAAGGAGGACGCTGAGGAAGGGTAAGGGGGGGCGACGTCCCTGCCTGGCAGAGGACGCTGCTGCAGGGGAACAGCGTCCCTGCCTGGCAGAAGGCAGGGACGCCGACGCTACAACCTCCGCCGGCACGAGGAATTGAGACGGACCTAGGGACGAAATACCTACTCCCAGATTGCCGTCCACCACACAACCTGGGATCAATAGTTTTCCGGCGACTTCTCACTCTGCAAAGGACGGGATGGACACCCCCCAATAAAATGTCCCTTTCTCCCGCAGAAGAAACACCTTCCTGTCTTGTGGCGCACTGCCGATCCCCTTCCCCGGAATGATGTCCCTCCTAACTGCATCGGCTCTTCTGGACTGACATGGGGAACCTCCATATAAGGGGCCCTAGTAGAAGGTGGAATCATCACAGGGGGCGGAGTTACCCCGCACCTCTCCCGAAGCCGCCTGTCAATGCGAATAGCAAGGGCCATAGCGGCTTCCAGTGACGTGGGAGGGTCATACTGTGCCAGCACATTCTTTAATTTGTCAGATAAACCTTGACAAAACTGGCTCCTAAGAGCCGGGTCATTCCACTGGGTGTCCGTGGCCCACCTACGGAACTCCGAACAGAATTCCTCCGCCGGACGATCTCCCTGCTGTATCTTACGTAACTTAGATTCAGCAAGGGAGACCCGATCCAGGTCATCATATACAAGACCCAGAGCTGCGAAAAACCTATCCACTGACTGGAGAGCCGGGGAGCCCGGGGGGAGAGAGAACGCCCAGGATTGGGGGTCCCCTTGTAGGAGCGAGATGACAATCCCCACCCTTTGTTCTTCACTCCCAGATGACCGAGGTCGTAGCCAAAAGTACAATTTACATGCCTCCCGGAAAGCAAAAAACTTGTCCCGCCCCCCAGTGAACCTGTCAGGGAGAGCTACTTTAGGTTCTGGACCGGCTTGCTCCAGGGGGTACAAAACCTTGGACTTAACGTCCGCCAGCTCCATGGACAAACTCTGCAACTGCCGAGCTAGACTGGCTACTGGATCCATGGTAGCTGGAGAAAATCTTTAGTGGTCGGTGAAAATGTCACGCTGTTACTGCATACAGGAGGTCCGGGGTCTATGCTGACCCTAAGCTGGGGTCCTGACTAATCCCTCTACCTGGAGGTACTGTTGATGGTACAGAGGTCCAGGCCGCCAGAGTAACCCTATCTCCTGCAAATCCCTGACCTTCAGTAATCTAGTCCTGAGAAGGACCCCGATCACAACACAGGGGACTGGAAGGTATATGACTAAACACAGTAATAGACGAACGAGACAGTACAAGGGGTAAACTGAAATTCACCTTGCATACAAAACTCACACCATAAAAAACAGAGGGAACACCAACGGGTACGGAGATAAATGATAAAGCGAGGAGGGGAAAAAAAACCACACCAGGTACTCTTCACTTCAGACTTCACAATACCACGATCCGCTCTGCTGGTCTGCATGAATGCTTTCACCGACACATTCCTAGCAGACTGGCAGGTATTTGAAGGAATCTCATTACTGCAGAATTAACTTCAGCTGGGCGAGGCCGGACCTCGTCTAGCACAGAGAGTGAGAGAATTAACTCCCTCACTGCCGAAAAACACCAAGCACCAAAAACTCAGCTGCGTGAAGTCAGATTGTGTAATTGCGACAATCATCGTGACGACACACCCGTTACAGCTTCCCAGTGTGTGCTCTGCACTCTCCTGTATCTCAACGTGCTTCCCAGTGCGCATTCTGCAGTCTCTGTATCTCAGCGTGCTTCCCAGTGCACGCTCTGCACTCTCCTGTATCTCAGCGCACTCCCCAGTGTGCGCTCTGCACTCTCCTGTATCTCATCGTGCTTCCCAGTGTGCGCTATGCACTCTCCTGTATCTCATCGTGCTTCCCAGTGCGTGTTCTGCAGTCTCTGTATCTCAGCGTGCTTCCCAGTGTGCGCTATGCACTCTCCTGTATCTCATCGTACTCCCCAGTGTGCGCTCTGCACTCTCCTGTATCTCAGCATGCTTCCCAGTGTGTGCTCTGCACTCTCCTGTATCTCATCGTGCTTCCCAGTGTGCGCTATGCACTCTCCTGTATCTCATCGTGCTTCCCAGTGTGCGCTATGCACTCTCCTGTATCTCATCGTGCTTCCCAGTGTGCGCTATGCACTCTCCTGTATCTCATCGTGCTTCCCAGTGCGTGTTCTGCAGTCTTTGTATCTCAGCGTGCTTCCCAGTGTGTGCTCTGCAGTCTTTGTATCTCAGCGTGCTTCCCAGTGTGTGCTCTGCACTCCCCTGTATCTCAGCGTGCTTCCCAGTGCGCGTTCTGCAGTCTTTGTATCTCAGCGTGCTTCCCAGTGTGTGCTCTGCACTCTCCTGTATCTCAGCGTGCTTCCCAGTGTGTGCTCTGCACTCTCCTGTATCTCAGCGTGCTTCCCAGTGCGCATTCTGCAGTCTCTGTATCTCAGCGTGCTTCCCAGTGCACGCTCTGCACTCTCCTGTATCTCATCGTGCTTCCCAGTGTGTGCTCTGCACTCTCCTGTATCTCATCATGCTTCCCAGTGCACACTCTGCGCTCTCCTATACCCCAGCGTGCTCCCCAGTTTCTCGTAGCCTTCTTAGTATCCTTCGAGTCAGCCTCCTGGTACCATCAGTCACGGTACTTTACCCCCCTGGGTCTGCCCCTGACGCTCCCTGTATAGGGGGTGGTCCCATTAGGTCAGCTCGCTCAGGGTGGGTTGGTATCATGGCCCAGAGGGTCCACTCCAGGAGTTGTAACACTATACGGTTGATCCATTTGGAATCCAAAGTTTTTTTACGCACATATTGGCCCGATTCATAAAGACGGACCATTTTCTTCACCAGAGAGGGCATGATAACTACTGTATGCCTCCGTGAGCCACGCCAGAAATCTTACTCCAGTCCCTGGAACACCACAGATTGTCATGAATTAGATGAGCCATTGTGTTACGACCCTGCCGTAACCACCAGCCCCTCCAGAAAAAAAATGAGGAAAGAAAGGATCTAGCGGTAGGTGGGGGTGGCTAAAAAATAACTTTTAATCCAAAGTTATAAAAACTGTGTAAAACACATAATGTCGGGCACTGTACACATGTAGGCAGGTCAGCACGTTTCAACAACAGTCTACTTCATGATCTAACCTTTCAACAGAAGATAGTGATTGTATATAATGTCTTCAACAATTTCATTGGTCACACAATTAAAATAATTTCAATTATCAAAACAAAATGTTAACACATTTAAAGCCACCATGGAAATACATCATAAGACTGCGAAATCTGGAGAAATCCAAACAATGTAGTAACATTTAATACCATTCATTGTAAACAGAGAAACATATTAAATAACATTGAATATTCCGGCATTGACAAGGTGTATAACCCCTTCACCCCCAAGGGTGGTTTGCACGTTAATGACCGGGCCAATTTTTACAATTCTGACCACTGTCTCTTTATGAGGTTATAACTCTGGAACGCTTCAACGGATCTTCGCGATTCTGAGAATATTTTCTCGTGACATATTGTACTTCACAATAGTGGTAAAATTTCTTCGATATACCTTGCGTTTATTTTTGAAAAAAACGCAAATATGGCGAAAATTTTGAAAATTTTGCAATTTTCAAACTTTAAATTTTATTTCCCTTAAAACAGAGAAATATGTCACACAAAATAGTTAAGAAATAACATTTCCCACATGTCTACTTTACATCAGCACAATTTTGGAACCAAAATTTTTTTTTGTTAGGAAATTATAAGGGTTAAAAGTTGACCAGTGATTTCTCATTTTTACAACAAAATTTGCAAAGCCATTTTTTTAGGGACCACCTCACATTTGAAGTCACTTTGACGGGTCTATATAGCAGAAAATACCCAAAAGTGACACCATTCTAAAAACTGTACCCTCAAGGTACTCAAAACCATATTGAAGAAGTTTAATAACCCTTCAGGTGCTTCACAGGAGCTGAAGCAACGTGGAAGGAAAAAATTAATATTTAACTTTTTAGCCACAAAAATGATCTTTTACAAACTTTTTTTTATTTTCACAAGGGTAAAAGGAGAAAATGGGCAGATAAAGTTGTTGTGCAATTTCTCCTGAGTATGCCAATACCCCATATGTGGGGGAAAACCACTGTTTGGGCACACGGCAGAGCTCGTAAGGGAAGGAGCGCCGTTTGACTTTTTCAAACTAAAATTGGCTGGAGTTGAGATTGGACGCCATGTCGTGTTTGAAGAGCCCCTGATACGCCTAAACAGTGGAAACCCCCCACAAGTGACACCATTTTGGAAACTAGACCCCCTAAGGAACTTATCTAGATCTGTTGTGAGCACTTTGAACCCCAAAGTGTTTCACAAAAGTTTATAATGCCTGGGTGTGAAAAAAAACAAAACAATTTTCCACAAAAATTATTTTTTAGTCCCAAACTTTTGATTTTTCCCAAGGAAATTGGACCCCAAAAGTTATTGTCCAATTTGTCCTGAGTACGCTGATACCCCATATGTGGGGGGGGAAGCTGTTTGGGCGCACCGCAGGGCTTGGAAAGGAAGCAGTAACGTTTTGGAATGCAAACATTGATGGGGGTCATGTTCCGTTTGTAGTGCCCCAGATGAGCCTAAACAGTGGAAACCCCCCACAAGTGACCCCATTTTGGAAGCTAGACCCCCTAAGGAACTTAGCTAGATCTTTGGTGAGCACTTTGAACCCCCAAGTGCTTCACACAAGTTTATAATGCCCGGGCATGAAAATAAAAAATCCTTTTTTTTTCCCACAAAAATTATCTTTTAGTCACTAATTTTTTATTTTCCCATAGGTAACAGGAGAAATTGGACCCCAAAAGTTGTTGTCCAATTTGTCCTGAGTATGCTGATACCCAATATGTGGGAGTAAACTACTGTATGGGCGCACGTTGGGGCTCGGAAGGGAAGGAGCACCATTTGACTTTTTCCAACCAAAATTGGCTGGAATTGAGATTGGACGCCATGTTGCATTTGGAGAGCCCCTGATGTGCCTAAACAGTGGAAACCCCCCACAAGTGGCCCCATTTGGGAAACTAGACCCCATAAGGAACTTATCTAGATCTTTGGTGAGCAATTTGAACCCCCAAGTGCTTCACACAAGTTTATAACGTAGAGCCGTAAAATAAAAAATCATATTTTTTCCACAAAATTGATCTTTTCACCCCAATTTTTATTTTCCCAAGGGTAACAAGACTCCAAAAGTTATTGTGCAATTTGTCCTGAGTACGCTGATACCCAATATGTGGGAGAAAACGACTGTATGGGTGCACGTCTGGGCTTGGAAGGGAAGTAGTGATGTTTTGGATTGCAGACTTTGATGGAATGGTCTGGGGGCGTCATGTCGCATTTGGAGAGCCCCTGATGCGCCTAAACAGTGGAAACCCCCCACAAGTGACCCATTTTGGAAAATAAACCCCACAAGGAACTTATCTAGATGTGTGGTGAGCACTTTGAACCCCGAAGTGCTTCACAGAAGTTTTATAACGTACAGCCGTAAAAATAAAAATCCTTCTTTTTTTTTTTACAAAAATGATTTTTTCGCCCCCAATATTTTATTTTCACAAGGGTAACAGGAGAAATTGGACCCCAAAATTTGTTGTCCAATTTGTCCTGAGTACGCTGATACCCAATATGTGGGAGAAAACGACTGTATGGGTGCACGTCTGGGCTTGGAAGGGAAGTAGTGATGTTTTGGATTGCAGACTTTGATGGAATGGTCTGGGGGCGTCATGTCGCATTTGGAGAGCCCCTGATGCGCCTAAACAGTGGAAACCCCCACAAGTGACCCCATTTTGGAAAATAGACCCCACAAGGAACTTATCTAGAAGTGTGGTGAGCGCTATGAAGTCCCAAGTGCTTCACAGAAGTTTTATAACATACAGCCGTAAAAACAAAAAATCCTTTTTTTTTTTACAAAAATGATTTTTTCACCCCAATATTTTATTTTCACAAGGGTAACAGGAGAAATTGGACCCCAAAAGTTGTTTTCCAATTTGTCCTGAGTACGCTGATACCCAATATGTGGGAGTAAACTACTGTATGGGCGCACGTCGGGGCTCGGAAGGGAAGTAGTGACGTTTTGTATTGCAGACTTTGATGGAATGGTCTGGGGGCGTCATGTCGCATTTGGAGAGCCCCTGATGCACCTAAACAGTGGAAACCCCCACAAGTGACCCCATTTTGGAAAATAGACCCCACAAGGAACTTATCTAGATGTGTGGTGAGCACTTTGAACCCCGAAGTGCTTCACAGAAGTTTATAACGTACAGCCGTAAAAATAAAAAATCCTTCTTTTTTTTTTACAAAAATGATTTTTTCGCCCCCAATATTTTATTTTCACAAGGGTAACAGGAGAAATTGGACCCCAAAATTTGTTGTACAATTTGTCCTGAGTACGCTGATACCCAATATGTGGGAGAAAACGACTGTATGGGTGCACGTCTGGGCTTGGAAGGGAAGTAGTGATGTTTTGGATTGCAGACTTTGATGGAATGGTCTGGGGGCGTCATGTCGCATTTGGAGAGCCCCTGATGCGCCTAAACAGTGGAAACCCCCCACAAGTGACCCCATTTTGGAAAATAGACCCCACAAGGAACTTATCTAGAAGTGTGGTGAGCGCTATGAAGTCCCAAGTGCTTCACAGAAGTTTTATAACATACAGCCGTAAAAACAAAAAATCCTTTTTTTTTTTACAAAAATGATTTTTTCACCCCCAATATTTTATTTTCACAAGCGTAACAGGAGAAATTGGACCCCAAAAGTTGTTGTCCAATTTGTCCTGAGTACGCTGATACCCAATATGTGGGAGTAAACTACTGTATGGGCGCACGTCGGGGCTCGGAAGGGAAGTAGTGACGTTTTGGATTGCAGACTTTGATGGAATGGTCTGGGGGCGTCATGTCGCATTTGGAAAGCCCCTGATGCGCCTAAACAGTGGAAACCCCCCACAAGTGACCCCATTTTGGAAAATAGACCCCACAAGGAATTATCTAGATGTGTAGTGAGCACTTTGAACCCGAAGTGCTTCATAGAAGTTTATAACGTACAGCCGTAAAAATAAAAAATCCTTTTTTTTTTTACAAAAATGATTTTTTCACCCCCAATATTTATTTTCACAAGGGTAACAGGAGAAATTGGACCCCAAAAGTTGTTGTCCAATTTGTCCTGAGTACGCTGATACCCAATATGTGGGAGTAAACTACTGTATGGGCGCACGTCGGGGCTCGGAAGGGAAGTAGTGACGTTTTGGATTGCAGACTTTGATGGAATGGTCTGGGGGCGTCATGTCGCATTTGGAGAGCCCCTGATGCGCCTAAACAGTGGAAACCCCCCACAAGTGACCCCATTTTGGAAAATAGACCCCACAAGGAACTTATCTAGATGTGTGGTGAGCACTTTGAACCCCGAAGTGATTCACAGAAGTTTATAACGTACAGCCGTAAAAATAAAAAATCCTTCTTTTTTTTTTACAAAAATGATTTTTTCGCCCCAATATTTTATTTTCACAAGGGTAACAGGAGAAATTGGACCCCAAAATTTGTTGTCCAATTTGTCCTGAGTACGCTGATACCCAATATGTGGGAGAAAACGACTGTATGGGTGCACGTCTGGGCTTGGAAGGGAAGTAGTGATGTTTTGGATTGCAGACTTTGATGGAATGGTCTGGGGGCGTCATGTCGCATTTGGAGAGCCCCTGATGCGCCTAAACAGTGGAAACCCCCCACAAGTGACCCCATTTTGGAAAATAGACCCCACAAGGAACTTATCTAGATGTGTGGTGAGCACTTTGAACCCCGAAGTGCTTCACAGAAGTTTATAACGTACAGCCGTAAAAATAAAAAATCCTTCTTTTTTTTTTTACAAAAATGATTTTTTCGCCCCCAATATTTTATTTTCACAAGGGTAACAGGAGAAATTGGACCCCAAAATTTGTTGTCCAATTTGTCCTGAGTACGCTGATACCCAATATGTGGGAGAAAACGACTGTATGGGTGCACGTCTGGGCTTGGAAGGGAAGTAGTGATGTTTTGGATTGCAGACTTTGATGGAATGGTCTGGGGGCGTCATGTCGCATTTGGAGAGCCCTGATGCGCCTAAACAGTGGAAACCCCCACAAGTGACCCCATTTTGGAAAATAGACCCCACAAGGAACTTATCTAGAAGTGTGGTGAGCGCTATGAAGTCCCAAGTGCTTCACAGAAGTTTTATAACATACAGCCGTAAAAAAAAAAAAATCCTTTTTTTTTTTACAAAAATGATTTTTTCACCCCCAATATTTTATTTTCACAAGGGTAACAGGAGAAATTGGACCCCAAAAGTTGTTGTCCAATTTGTCCTGAGTACGCTGATACCCAATATGTGGGAGTAAACTACTGTATGGGCGCACGTCGGGGCTCGGAAGGGAAGTAGTGACGTTTTGTATTGCAGACTTTGATGGAATGGTCTGGGGGCGTCATGTCGCATTTGGAGAGCCCCTGATGCACCTAAACAGTGGAAACCCCCACAAGTGACCCCATTTTGGAAAATAGACCCCACAAGGAACTTATCTAGATGTGTGGTGAGCACTTTGAACCCCGAAGTGCTTCACAGAAGTTTATAACGTACAGCCGTTAAAAATAAAAAATCCTTCTTTTTTTTTACAAAAATGATTTTTTCGCCCCCAATATTTTATTTTCACAAGGGTAACAGGAGAAATTGGACCCCAAAATTTGTTGTCCAATTTGTCCTGAGTACGCTGATACCCAATATGTGGGAGAAAACGACTGTATGGGTGCACGTCTGGGCTTGGAAGGGAAGTAGTGATGTTTTGGATTGCAGACTTTGATGGAATGGTCTGGGGGCGTCATGTCGCATTTGGAGAGCCCCTGATGCGCCTAAACAGTGGAAACCCCCACAAGTGACCCCATTTTGGAAAATAGACCCCACAAGGAACTTATCTAGATGTGTGGTGAGCACTTTGAAGTCCCAAGTGCTTCACAGAAGTTTTATAACATACAGCCGTAAAAACAAAAAATCCTTTTTTTTTTTTACAAAAATGATTTTTTCACCCCCAATATTTTATTTTCACAAGGGTAACAGGAGAAATTGGACCCCAAAAGTTGTTGTCCAATTTGTCCTGAGTACGCTGATACCCAATATGTGGGAGTAAACTACTGTATGGGCGCACGTCGGGGCTCGGAAGGGAAGTAGTGACGTTTTGTATTGCAGACTTTGATGGAATGGTCTGGGGGCGTCATGTCGCATTTGGAGAGCCCCTGATGCGCCTAAACAGTGGAAACCCCCCACAAGTGACCCCATTTTGGAAAATAGACCCCACAAGGAACTTATCTAGATGTGTGGTGAGCACTTTGAACCCCGAAGTGCTTCACAGAAGTTTATAACGTACAGCCGTAAAAATAAAAATCCTTCTTTTTTTTTTTACAAAAATGATTTTTTCGCCCCCAATATTTTATTTTCACAAGGGTAACAGGAGAAATTGGACCCCAAAATTTGTTGTCCAATTTGTCCTGAGTACGCTGATACCCAATATGTGGGAGAAAACGACTGTATGGGTGCACGTCTGGGCTTGGAAGGGAAGTAGTGATGTTTTGGATTGCAGACTTTGATGGAATGGTCTGGGGGCGTCATGTCGCATTTGGAGAGCCCCTGATGCGCCTAAACAGTGGAAACCCCCCACAAGTGACCCCATTTTGGAAAATAGACCCCACAAGGAACTTATCTAGATGTGTGGTGAGCACTTTGAACCCCGAAGTGCTTCACAGAAGTTTATAACGTACAGCCGTAAAAATAAAAAATCCTTCTTTTTTTTTTACAAAAATGATTTTTTGCCCCCAATATTTTATTTTCACAAGGGTAACAGGAGAAATTGGACCCCAAAATTTGTTGTCCAATTTGTCCTGAGTACGCTGATACCCAATATGTGGGAGAAAACGACTGTATGGGTGCACGTCTGGCTTGGAAGGGAAGTAGTGATGTTTTGGATTGCAGACTTTGATGGAATGGTCTGGGGGCGTCATGTCGCATTTGGAGAGCCCCTGATGCGCTTAAACAGTGGAAACCCCCCACAAGTGACCCCATTTTGGAAAATAGACCCCACAAGGAACTTATCTAGAAGTGTGGTGAGCGCTATGAAGTCCCAAGTGCTTCACAGAAGTTTTATAACATACAGCCGTAAAAACAAAAAAATCATTTTTTTTTTACAAAAATGATTTTGTCGCCCCCAGTTTTTATTTTCCCAAGGGTAACAGAAGAAATAGGACAAATTGCACAATAATTTTTTGGTCCAGAGTATGCTGATACCCCATATGCGGGGGTAAACTACTGTTTGGGCGCATGGCAGAGCTCAGAAGTGAAGGAGCACCATTTGACTTTTTCAACGCAGAATTGGCTGGAATTGAGATCAGACGCCATGTCACATTTGGAGAGCCCCTCATGTGCCTAAACAGCAGAAACCCCCAATTCTAACTCCAACCCTAACCCCAACACACCCCTAACCCTAGTCCCAACCCTAACCACAAACCTAACCCTAACACACCCCTAACCGTAATTCCAACCCTAACCCTAATGTTAGCGCCAACCCTAACCCTAACTTTAGCCGCAACCCTAACCCTAACGGGAAAATGGAAATAAATACATTTTTTTAATTTTATTATTTTTCCCTAAGTAAGGGGGTGATAAAGGAGGGTTTGATTTACTTCTTATAGCAGGTTTTTATGATTGGCAGCTGTCACGCTAAAAGACGCTTTTTATTGCAAAAAATAGTTTTTTGCATCACCACATTTTGAGAGCTATAATTTTTGCATATTTTGGCCCACAGAGTCATGTGAGGTCTTATTTTTTGCGGTACGAGTTCACGTTTTTATTGGTACCATTTTTGAGCAAATGATATTATTTGATCGCTTTTTATTTCGATTTTTGGGAGGTTAGAATGAACAAAAATCAGCAATTCATGAATTTCTTTTGGGGGAGGCGTTTATACCGTTCCGCGTGTGGTAAAATTGATAAAGCAGTTTTATTCTTCAGGTCAGTACGATTACGGCGATACCTCATTTATATCATTTTTTTTATGTTTTGGCGCTTTTATAGAATGAAAACAATTTTATATAAAAAATTATTATTTTTGCATCGCTTTATTCTGCGAGCTATAACTTTTTTATTTTTTCACTGATGATGCTGTGTGATGGCTCGTTTTTTGCGGGACAAGATGACGTTTTCAGCGGTACCATGTTTATTTATATCGGTCTTTTTGATTGCGTGTTATTCCACTTTTTGTTAGGCGGTATGATGATAAAGCATTGATTTTTTGCTTCGTTTTTTTTTTCTAAGGGATTCACTAAAGAGGTTAACTAGTGGGACAGTTTTATAATGGGGTCTTTACGGACGCGGCGATACCAAATATGTGTACTTTTATTTTGTTTTTTTTATTTTACAGAAAAAAATGAATTTATTGGGGAATATATATTTTTTTTTTATGATTTTTTTTACCATTTTTTATTTTTATTACTTTTTTACTTTGTCCCAGGGTGGGACATCACAGTATTTTAGCAGATCGCTGGTGTGACAGTGTGCACAGCACTCTGTCACACCAGCGATCGCTCTGGCATCGCTGCAGGCTTCCTCAGCGCCTGCTCTCAGCAGGCACTGAGGAAGCCGACTCCCTGCAGGACCCCGGCGCCATCTTGGATCCGGGGACTTGGAGGGAGGACGGACCCTCGGAACAGCGCGACACATCGCGCTGCTCTGAGGGTCTCAGGGGAGCGCGCAGGGAGCCCCCTCCCTGCGCGATCCTCCCCTGTGCCCCGGTACACCGCGATCATGTTTGATCGCGGTGTGCCAGGGGTTAATGTGCCGGGAGCGGTCCGTGACCGCTCCTGACACATAGTGCTGGGTGTCAGCTGTGATAAACAGTTGACACCCGGCCGCGATCAGCTGCGCTCCCCCCGGGAGCGCAGCTGATCGCCCATGACGTGCTATTCCGTCCATGGGAATTAGGTCCAGGGTCACATGGACGGAATAGTACGTCTGATGGAATAAAGGGGATAAGCTGCAGAGAGGAGGAAATCACAAATGTAAATTGTTGAATTGGGAATCCTATTTGATATCTATGGTGGAAACATGAATCCCGTATGCGAGACAGGACCTTATCAGACAGTATTAATTATGTTTCTCTATTTTTAACATGTACAGAATAAAAAAAAAGTGGTCATCTGAACACTGTTCCATGTGCTCTCTTTGTGGGGTCAGTTTAATGGACAGCATTTGGACCTAAAATATGGTCCTGTGGTCCTAAGAGGCCAAACGCTTCACTGTGTGTAAGTCAATATAAATTTGATCCTGGAATAAAGGGTGAATGAGAACCTGAGTCGTCATCCAGAGCAATGGGAATTTGGATCTGAGCCTATAGACTACTATGGGGGATGTCACGGCAACACAGCTCAGTCTGTGGCTCTGGTGCTCACCTTTTAATGTGGGATATTTACAGATGAATTGAATATGGGGATTCGTGACGCCACCTCTGATACCTGGTCAGGGTGACCAGCGCTGCTGTGCAGGTCCACTGAAGGGTTAATATTGTGCAGCTAGATGTTAAGCCTTCCACAGGTAAGGCTGAGTCCTTCAGGGCAGATAGATGTGTAGGGATGCAGGACAGACGGGGACCCAGCAGTTAGGGGTAATAAGGTAGACACACACATAAGTCACTTCGGTACCTTTACTGAAGATGTTGCAGGCACTCCCGGAGCACTGTAGGGTGAAGGGTGCACATCCAGATTCTCCCACTGAGTAGGTGTGTGGCCTCCTGTTCCTTGCCTCTTTGTAATAAAGTCCTGGCCTGCGTGTAGCTGGGCCTAACTTAGTCTCCGTCTTGTACCTGGCTGACCCTGTGATTGGACCTTCTCTGAAAGGACAGGGTCTTTTATGGCGGATCCTGCCAGACTCCGTCTTCCTGATCCTGCTACGTATCTGCTCTGTGGTACTCCTGGGACTTGTAGTCCTCCAGGAACTCCGGTGTTCTCCTAATGGGTTGTGGAGATCCCTATAGCCTCGGACCCCGGTGTCCGGTCAATACTTGATGAGGTGAGCTATGAAGGCTCCTCTGCCTCATTACTTTCCACTCGCCTTCGGCCTACCCGGGCCCTCACACGATCACACACTGGCAGTTGGTGGGCTGCCTCTTCGCCGCTCACTAAGCGTCGGCACGCTTTCTCACTGAGCTGCACTACTCCTCTCAGCTCTGACTAGACTGGAGTGGATCCTACTCCACTTTTACTAGCCTCCACTCTGTTGAACTGAATGGCTCTGCAGCCTCTCTCTCCAGCTACCAACTGAGCTCTCCTCAGAACTAACTCTCTTCTGCACTCTCTGACGAGACTGCCTTTCTGGCTTGAATGGCCTGTTCTTTCTGTGTTCACTCTCCTTTTATATCATAGAATCATAGAATGGTAGAGTTGGAAGGAACCTCCTGGGCCATCTGGTCCAACCCCCTGCTCAAAGCAGGATTCTCTAAATCATCCCAGACAGATGTCTGTCCAGCCTCTGTTTGAAGACTTCCATTGAAGGAGAATTTACCACCTCTCGTGGCAGCCTGTTCCACTCCTTGATCACCCTAACTGTCAAAAAGTTTTTTCTAATATCTAATCTGTGTCTCCTCGCATTCAGTTTCATCCCATTGCTTCTAGTCTTTCCTTGTGCAAATGAGAATAAAGATAATCCTTCTACAATGTGACAGCCCTTGAGATATTTGTAGACAGCTATTAAGTCTCCTCTCAGTCTTCTTTTTTGCAAGCTAAACATTCCCAAATCCTGCAACCGTTCCTCATAGGACATGGTTTGCAGACCGGGTACCATTCTGGTGGCTCTTCTTTGAACTTGCTCCAGTTTGTTGATGTCTTTTTTAAAATGTGGTGCCCAAAACTGGACACAGTATTCCAGATGAGGTCTGACCAAAGAGGAGTAGAGGGCAATAATGACCTCACGTGATCTAGACTGTATGCTTCTGTTGATACATCCTAGAATTGTATTTGCCTTTTTTGCTGCTGCATCACACTGTTGACTCATGTTCAGTCTGTGATCAATTAGTATACCCAAGTCTTTTTCACATGTGCTGTTACTTAGCCCTATTCCTCCCATTTTGTATATGTTTTTTTCATTTTTATTGCCCAGATGTAGTACTTTGCATTTTTCCCTGTTAAAAACCATTCTGTTAGTTGCTGCCCACTGCTCCAGTTTATTTACGGTATATCTTTTTGAATCCTCTCTCTCTCTTCTCTAGTATTAGCTACCCCTCCTAGCTTTGTGTCATCAGCAAATTTGATCAGTTTACCCTCAATTCCTTCATCTAAATCATTGATAAAGATGTTGAACAATACAGGGCCCAAAACAGAGCATTGTGGTACCCACTTGAGACATTCTTCCAACTGGATGTGCAGCCATTTACGACCACTCTTTGAGTCCGATCATTAAGCCAGTTATGAATCCACCTAACAGTTGCCTTGTCCATTCCATACTTAGTCATTTTTTCAATAAGGATTGTGTGAGATACTTTGTCAAATGCTTTTCTGAAGTCAAGATATACTATATCTACAGCATATAGTATATCACTATCGGAGCTCCCTCTGGTGGACTTAGGGATGAGTGAAGGTGTGTGAGTGTATATAATGACCTCTAGTGGTGTATTCCTTCAGTGCACCCTTCTGGGAGATATGAATCCAGTCGCAGCTTAGCTCCACAAACCCATAAGCAGATAAATCACCGGTAAGGCCACATTCACACATTCAGTATTTGGTCAGTATTTTACCTCAATATTTGTAAGCCAAAATGAGGTGAGGAACAATCGGAGTGTTGGAATATGTTTGGTGCAACAACTCCATTCCTGTCTATGAGTGTTTAGTTGCTAGATTTGTATGCTGTTTATAAAGTTAGAACAAAAAAAGATAAAAACTCCCAGAGGCTCACACAGGAAGAGCATGTGACTGTATTTCCTGTTTTCCTGTGTCTGTGTATGAGAGAAGCAGCCTGCTGCAGATGATGCACAGATAGAGACACACAAATGATTTATTCCTGATTTATTAAGCTTATCATATATTGTTAATGATTGTTCCTGAATAAAGAAGCTCTGTTGTCCCACGCTTGGAGAGTATCGTGAATAATCCGATGCCAACAGAATCCCAGAGTAACACAGCAACAGAAGCCCAAAGCAAAAGCAGTACAGAACAATGGAGATGTCCACTAGCAGCAAGCCTGTCAAGTTCTCAGTGCCAAGCCTCACTAACCAGAAGCACCAGTCCTGGAAATTCAAGGTGAAGATGCTGCTACTAAGAGAAGGTACGTGGAAATATACTCAGGAATAAGTGCCTCATCCATTACCAGATGATTGACTAGAGAAGGACCAGAAAGCACAAAGCGCGATCTCCTTCAGTGTAGATGATAATCAGATTTTGCATATATGCAAGTGTTCAACTGCAAAGGAGATGTGGGATGAGTAAAGGTACCGTTACATATAGCAACGCCCCAGTGATCCCGACAACAATACGACCTGGTAAGGATCATTGGTGCGTCGCTACATGGTCGCTGGTAAGCTGCCAAACAGGCAGATCTACTCAACGATGCAGCAACGATACAGCGATCTGTATAACGACCTTGGCGGTCGTTGGGACCTTGTCACAACAGCGATTCTGACAAAGACAAAGCAAAATCGCTGAGTTCCAAGTCGCCAACGAGGTCGGTCATCGTTTTTATGGCGTCAAATACAGTGATGCATGCTGGCCAGCGGGACGCCAATGATCAAAAAATGGCCTAGGACATTCCAGCACGATCAGTTATATCGCAGCGGGGTGTCGGTCGCCGCTATGTGTCATACGTAGCGAGATCGCTGGCGAGGTTGCTGTTGCGTCACTAAACCTGTGACGTTTCAGCGATCTCGCTAACGATCTCGCTATGTGTGAAGTATCCTTTACAGAAAGTGCATGAAAGATAAAATCTCAGCAATAAACTTTATCTCATGAGAAAGCTGTATCAGTCTAAAGGTACTGCCACACTAAACAATCCCGCTAGCGATCACAATAACGACGCATACTAATGCGATCGCTAGCGGGATTGTTTCTATATCGCTAAATGCGGCCACATTTAGCGATATAGTTAACGACGCTATCGCCGTTAGCGATCTTCTTAACGACTTTAGCGGTACAAAAGTACCGCTAAATCGCTAAGAAAAGGTGCCACACAGCGATTAGGTACTTACCCAGCGGGAGCGCCGACGAGAAAATAGGGTCCGGAACGATTCCAGCGACGAGCGAGATCACAGCAGGAAGCTCGTCGCTGGAAGCTGCCGCACTGAACAACATCGCTAACAGGATCGCTAAATAGTGACGTTTTTTAGCGATCCCGTTAGCGATATTGTTTAGTGTGGCATACCCTTAAGCTAAGTGATGGACAGATTATGCAGGACTATATAAGAAACATCCTAGAGATTGTGGAGTGTCTCAGGGGTATTGGAGAAGAAATTAAAGATTTTCATGTTGCTGCACTTCTATTAAGTGGTGTTCCAGAGAGTTATGACACACTCGTGACCGCACTAGATGCACAGCCAGATGATGAGCTGACACTAGATTATGTTGAAGGCAAACTTGTGGATGAATTCAAGAGAAAAGCGCAGCATGCAAGCAGCAGTAATGAATCCAGAGCAGAATCAGCATTGAAGATACAGGATTTCCCTAAATATAAGAGCAATCTAAGAGAAACTCGTGAATGTTTTGTCTGTAAAAAGCCCGGCCACCTTAAAGCATACTGCAGAATTTGGAAAGCAAGAATGAGTCAGCTTAAAAGCAGAACAGTCATCAAAGGGTTAAAACAGCTGTAAAGGAAGATTCTGCATGTGTTGAAGCTGCATTTAATGCCAGTACAGACCCATCTGCAAAGTATATATGGTGTATAGATAATGGAACCGCATATACTGTACAAGTGGTAAGGTGCAAACCATTTTGAAAAGGAATTGAATCGTGTTACAGACTACCATTCCACACAACCCAGAACAAAATGGCATTGCAGAGAGAAAGAACCGTATTCTCTGTGAAAGTGGAAGAAGTACAGTATGTTGTTTGATGCAAATCTACCTACAACTTATTGGGGAGAAGTCATCATGACAGCTTGCTATCTTCAAAGCAGAGTGCCAGGCAAAGCCACAAATAAAACTCCATATGAGCTAAGGAACTGTGAGAAACCTAACCTGAAGCACCTCAGGATATTTGGACGCAAAATGTTTGTGTATGTTCCCAAAGAAAAATGTTCCAAGAGTGAATCACATGCAAAGCAAGGAGTCCTGGTGGGCTATAGTGAAACTCAAAAGGTATACAGAATCCTGCACCCAGAGACCAACACAGTAACAATCAGCAGAGATGTAGTGATTGATGAAAACTCTGCATCACTCAAATTCCATGAAGTTACACCAGTTATTCAACCTAAGAAGCAAGAACAAGAATCTCAATTACCAAACCCCGACACCGAAAAGGAAAACACTGGAGTGTGGATAAGCTCTGAAGCCACCAAGGACGACACAGAAGAACCAAGTCAACCTCCAGTCAGGAGACCAGAAGGGCCAAACAAAGGTATCTGTTATGTTTTGGTAGCTGAGGAGAGCAGGCAAAAACGGCAATACACCAGAGAGGTTGGAATCTACTGGATTGCAGTACCCTGACTAACCACCACAACTAAAGACAGCCGTGGAGCGTTCCTACGTTCGTCCTAGACGCCTCGTCACAGCCTGAGAGGATAACTACACCTAAAGATAGAAAGAGGAAAGCTATCTGCCCCGGAGCAGATCCCCAAAGAACATAGGAAGCCCCCAAACATGTAATGGCGGTTAGACAAGAGGAAATACAGACACAGACAGAAAATAGTATGAGCAAACGTTGGGGCCAAATCTGCCTAGACAGAAACGGATAGGAAGGATACTTACTGCAATCCAAAAAACCCTAAAAAAAAGCCAAAGCTACTAATTGCAAAAACACCTGAGATCACACGACCTCTACCACCTAAATTAGTTCTCTGGTGTAACAAAACTCAGCCGCAGCCACTGAAAAAACTGGAAAAGGCAAATGAACAAACAACAGTGGCTCCAAAGGAACCGAGAGGGGCCCAAGCCCCTCGGGGAGGGGAACCTGGCCAACCTCACAGAAATGCAGAGAAAAATGCAAATGGCAAGCACAAAAACAAAAAACAGAAAATATCTTATCTGAGAGCAGGAGAAGGGGCAAGACTCAGCAAGCTTACAAGTGAACCAGGAAACAATGTTAAGACAGGAACAATTGATCACCGGCAACCATGATGGGGGGAAACCTCCCTTATATCCAGCCAGTCTGTAATTCCTGATAGCCAATCCTCATTGAATGGTTCAGTACTGTTTGTAACCACCAGAGGGAGCTTCTGCTCAGAATTGATTTCTAAAACATTCATAACAGTACCCCCCCTTGAGGAGGGGTCACCGAACCCTCATTTGTGCAACCAGGTCGGTCAGGATGAGCTCTGTGATACGCACGGATCAGTCTCCTAGCATGGATGTCCGAAGCAAACACCCAAGAATTGTCCTCCTGACCATAATCTCTCCACTTAACCAAATACTGGAGTTTCCGTCTAGAAAAACGAGAATCCAATATTTTCTCAATCACATACTCCAGATTGCCCTCAACCAAAACAGGGTCAGGAGGCACAGCCATAGGAACCACTGGCTCGACAAACCTCTTCAATAAGGACTTGTGGAACACGTTATGGATCTTAAATGTCCCTGGAAGAAGTAAACGAAAGGAAACAGGATTAAGAATCTCCATGATCTTATAAGGTCCAATGAACCTAGACTTAAACTTAGGAGACGCAACTCTCATAGGGATATTTCTTGAGGACAACCAGACCAAGTCCCCCACTTTAAACTGAGGACCATCAGTCCTATGCCGGTTGGCAAACCGTTGGGCCTTCTCCTGAGAGAGAGACAACCTCTCCACTACCTGGTCCCAAATCTGCTGCATACGCTCCACAACAGAGTCAACACCCGGACAGACAGAAGCCTCGTCTGTCCCGAAGAAAATCGAGGGTGAAACCCAAAATTACAGAAAAATGGAGACATCAAAGTGGCAGAGCTTGCCCTATTATTAAGAGCAAACTCAGCCAAAGGCAAAAAAGAGACCCAGTCATCTTGATCAGCAGCCACAAAGCATCTCAGATAAGTCTCCAATGTCTGGTTTGTTCTCTCAGTTTGTCCATTAGTCTGAGGATGAAAAGCAGAGGAGAAGGACAATTGAACACCAAGTTTAGAACAAAAAGTCCTCCAAAATCTGGAAACAAACTGGACTCCTCTGTCAGACACAATGTTCTCAGGAATGCCGTGTAACCGAACCACGTGCTGAAGGAACAAAGGCACCAATTCGGAGGAGGAAAGCAACTTAGGTAATGGCACAAGATGTATCATCTTGGAAAACCTATCACAAATCACCCAGATAACGGTCATTCTCTGAGAAACAGGGAGGTTGGAAATAAAATCCATAGAGATATGGGTCCATGGTCTCTTGGGCACAGGCAATGGCATCAACAAACCACTAGAGCGAGAGCAAGGCTTGGAGCGAGAGCAAGTCCCACAGGACTGCACAAACTCCCTGACGTCACGAGACAAAGTAGGCCACCAAAATGACCGACTCACCAAGTCTCTGGTACCAAAAATTCCGGGATGACCGGCCAACGTGGAACAATGAATCTCAGACATCACACTCTTCTTCCACTGGTCTGGGACAAACAATTTCCCAACAGGGCAGCGCTCGGGTTTATCCTCCTGACACCCTTCCAGAGCCAGTCTCAAATTGGGCGAGATGGCGGAAAGAACTACACCCTCTTTCAAAATAACAGCAGGATCAGATAACTCAGGAGAATCCGCAAGGAAACTCCTCGAGAGGGCATCCGCCTTAACATTCTTAGTGCCAGGAAGAAAGGAAACCACAAAATTAAAACGTGTGAAAAACAAGGCCCACCTGGATTGTCTAGGATGAAGTCGCTTGGCTGATTCCAGATAAACCAGATTCTTATGGTCCGTGAGGACCACCACCTGATGTTTGGCTCCCTCCAGCCAATGTCTCCACTCTTCAAAAGCCCACTTCATGGCCAATAACTCCCGATTACCCACGTCATAATTACGTTCAGTTGGAGAAAATTTTCGAGAGAAAAAAGCACAAGGGTTACTTTTAGAGGTCTCAGGATCTCTTTGGGACAAAACGGCACCTGCCCCAATTTCAGAGGCATCAACCTCCACCTGAAATGGCAGAGAAACATCAGGCTGCCGTAGAACAGGAGCAGAAGTGAATCTCTGTTTAAGTTCCTGAAACGCAGAGACTGCCTCAGGAGGTCAATTCACCACATCAGAACCCTTTTTGGTCAAATCAGTCAATGGTTTAACAATAACAGAGACATTACCAATAAATTTACGATAAAAATTGGCAAAACCCAAGAATCTCTGAAGAGCCTTTAATGAAGTAGGTTGGACCCAATTACAGATGGCCTGAACCTTGACCGGGTCCATTTCAATAACAGATGGAGACAAAATGAATCCCAGAAATGAGATCCTCTGTACACCAAAAAGACACTTTGATCCCTTCACATACAGAGCATTCTCTCTCAAAATCTGGAACACAGTCCGAACATGTTTCACATGAGAGTCCCAGTCATTGGAAAAAATCAAGATATCATCCAAATAAACAATCAGAAATTTATCCACAAAATCCCTGAAAATGTCATTCATGAAGGACTGGAAGACGGAAGGAGCATTAGTGAGCCCAAAGGGCATCACTAGGTACTCAAAATGCCCCTCTGGGGTATTAAACGCCGTCTTCCATTCATCCCCGTGCTTAATGCGAATAAGGTTATACGCCCCCCTGAGGTCAAGCTTGGTAAACCAAGTAGCACTTTTCACCCTGGAAAACAGGTCAGAAATCAAGGGTAACGGATATTGATATTTCACAGTGATATTGTTCAAGAGACGATAATACACGGCCTTAATGAACCATCCTTTTTGGCCACAAAGAAAAAACCGGCACCGAAGGGTGAAGAGGATGGTCTGATATGACCCTTCTCCAATGACTCCTTGATATAAGACCGCATAGCGTCATGTTCAGGTACAGACAAGTTAAAAAGGCGACCTTTAGGGAATTTACTTCCAGGCACTAATTCAATAGCGCAGTCATAGCTCCTATGGGGGGGTAAGGATGCAGATTTACTTTCGCTAAACACATCAGAAAAATCAGTCAAAAAGTCAGGAACATCATTAGCCTGGGGAGAGGCAGAAAAAACAGGAGTGTTGGCATTAACACATTGGCAGCCCCAACTGGTTACAGACACAGATTTCCAATCCAAAACAGGATTATGAGACTGTAACCAAGGGAAACCTAGTACAATAATGTCATGCAGATTATACAACACCAAAAATTTGCAACTCTCCTGATGATCAGGTTCAACCCTCATTATTACCTGAGTAGAAAACTGGGGTTTATTCTCCGCCAAAGGGGTAGAATCAATCCCCACTAGGGGAATAGACTTCCGTAGGGGCATCAAGGGAAACCCACAACGTTTAGCAAAATCAAAATCCATCAGGTTAATAGCTGCTCCCGAATCAACAAAATCCTGAGCAGAAAATGTGGACAGGGAGCAAATCAGGGTAACAGTCAACAGAAATTTAGTCTGAACACTACCCAAGACAACTGAGCGTGCAAAACGTCTTCCCCGCTTAGGGCAGACTGAAATAGCATGAGAGGCATCACCACAGTAGAAACATAACCCATTGCGTTTTCAAAACTCATGACGCTGTGCCCCAGAAGCCACTCTATCACACTGCATGGGTTCAGAAGCTGGTTCACAAGGCAACACTATTCCACGCATACTTCTACGCTCACGCAAACGTCTGAAAAAGGGCTGCCAAAGCATCATCATTCCATTTGGTCAGGACTACCCACTTTCGGAATTTCTGACAGTACAATTCAGCATCCTCATGCCCCTGATTTAATGCCAACAAGGTTTTTTCAGCTTGATCAGTGACATTAGGTTCATCGTACAATAACCCCAAAGCCAGAAAAAATGCATCAACATTACTCAAAACAGGGTCCCCAGGTGTCAGGGAAAAAGCCTAATCCTGAGGATCGCCGCGCAGGAGAGAGATGACAATTTGAACCTGCTGTGCTGCGTTCCCTGAGGACGTAGGTTTTAAGGCAAAAAACAACTTACAGTTATTTTTGAAATTCAGAAATTTAGCTTGATCCCCCAAAAACAAATCTGGCATGGGGATCCTGGGTTCCACAACTTTCAATCTAGCAAGAAAGGTATCAATACTCCGAACCTCAGTGGCAAGCTGATCCACACGGCCAGACAACTGTGCAAACTTCATTGAGAAAAAAAAAATCCTCCTCAGCACCCAGAGAAAAAGAGGGATAAAAATGCAACAAACAGAAAAAAAAAAAATCTCTGACAACTCTGACAACCTTTTTTGTTTCCACACTA
This sequence comes from Oophaga sylvatica, assembly GCA_033576555.1. NCBI lineage: Eukaryota > Metazoa > Chordata > Amphibia > Anura > Dendrobatidae > Oophaga > Oophaga sylvatica. The sequence continues at coordinate 914,890,618 of JARQOD010000001.1, read as the reverse complement.
TTTTTCCCTTCTGTGAGAACCATACAATTTTCAGTTGAGCCGGTGATACTGTTATGTTTTGGTAGCTGAGGAGAGCAGGCAAAAACGGCAATACACCAGAGAGGTTGGAATCTACTGGATTGCAGTACCCTGACTAACCACCACAACTAAAGGCAGCCATGGAGCGTTCCTACATTGGTTCTAGACGCCTCGTCACAGCCTGAGAGGATAACTACACCTAAATATAGAAAGAGGAAAGCTATCTGCCCCGGAGCAGATCCCCAAAGAACATAGGAAGCCCCCAAACATGTAATGGCGGTTAGACAAGAGGAAATACAGACACAGACAGAAAATAGTATGAGCAAACGTTGGGGCCAAATCTGCCTAGACAGAAACGGATAGGAAGGATACTTACTGCAATCCAAAAAACCCTAAAAAAAAGCCAACGCTACTAATTGCAAAAACACCTGAGATCACACGACCTCTACCACCTAAATTAGTTCTCTGGTGTAACAAAACTCAGCCGCAGCCACTGAAAAAACTGGAAAAGGCAAATGAACAAAAAACAGTGGCTCCAAAGGAACTGAGAGGGGCCCAAGCCCCCCGGGGAGGGAACCTGGCCAACCTCACAGAAATGCAGAGAAAAATGCAAATGGAAAGCACAAAAACAAGAAACAGAAAATATCTTATCTGAGAGCAGGAGAAGAGGCAAGACTCAGCAAGCTTCCAAGTGAACCAGGAAACAACGTTAAGACAGGAACAATTGAACACCGGCAACCATGATGGGGGGAAACCTCCCTTATATCCAGCCAGTCTGTAATTCCTGATTGCCAATCCTCATTGAATGGTACAGTACTGTTTGTAACCACCAGAGGGAGCTTCTGCTCAGAATTCATTTCTAAAACATTCATATCAGGTATCCCAGCTAGACACCTTTCTTATATGGTCAGAACACTTCCTGAACCAGAGCCACAGTCATGGCAAGAGATGCAAAAACTGCCTGTCCACGAGAATCAGAAGTGAATAAATGCTGCTAATGAAGAGATGTAGTCCGTTCACCAACTCCAGACATGGGAGCTTACTGAGCTACCACAAGAAAAAGACCTATTGGATGTAAGTGGGTCTTCAAAAACAAATATGACTCAGAAGGTAAAGTTCACTGGCAAGATTGGTCGCAAAAGGATACTCGCTAAAGTATGGTGAAGATTATGATGGTACATTTTCTCAAGTTGCGAAGCAAACCACATTCAGAACTTTAATGTCCGTAGCTGCACTTCAGCAGATGACAGTGGGACATTTTGACATCAAAACAGCCTTCCTACATGGTGACATTGAAGAAGAGTTGTACATGAGCCAACCCGAGGGATATATTAAAAAGGGTGAAAAGCACCTTGCTTGTAAAATGCAGAAATCTCTCTACGGACTTAAGCAGTCGGCAAGGGCTTGGAACTTGAGAAAAGGAACAAAGTTTTGATGGATGAAGGATTTAAAAGATCTCAAGCTGATCCATGTTTGTATATGAAAAGTGTAGCGAAGCAGTGGATGTATGTTTTTCTATATGTAGACGATGTAATCATATCTCATCAAGATGAAAAAGAAATTGCAAAGCTAAGTGAAATTCTCAACCAGCACTTTGAGACTAAGGACCTTGGAAATGTGACATATTATTTGGGAATTCAAATCCAGAGAGAGGAAGATGGGAGTTTTCTTCTCAACCTAAGTTCTAAAATTTCCGCAATACTAAACCAGTTTGGAATGTCAGAAGCCAAAGGTGTGTCAATGCCAATGAACCCGTCCTACTTAAAGTTGGAAAGAGAAGAGGATCTTTTACCCAGCAATGAGAGTTACAGACAAGCAGTAGTGGCGCTTCTGTACATAGCAACCACAAATCGTCCGGATATCACAGCCACAGTCGGAATTCTCTGCCGACGTGTAAGCAAGCTACGACAAAGAGACTAGAATGCAATTAAGAGAATTCTTTAATATCTTAAAGAAGCTCAATGGCTAAATCTTAAGATATCTGCATCAGGAGATCTCACTCTCAGAGGTTATGTGAATGCAGATTGGGCTGGAGATTCAACTGATCGGAAATCAACAAGTGGTTACTTGTACAAGTTAGGAGAAAATTCAATTTCTTGGTCCAGCAGAAAACAAGTGTCAGTCACATTATCTTCTACTGAAACAGAATATATGTCTGCTGCTTATGCAAGTCAAGTAGTAATTTGGTTGAAACAACTTTTGGAAAATTTCGGCAAGCCATTAGCTCAACCAACAGTTATCTATGAGAACAACCAAGGATGCATTAAACTTACCAGTAGTGAGAAGATTAGTGCAAGGACTAAGCACATTGATGTACTTGAGTTTGTCTATTGCGAGTCTGACATGATAGCCGATGGTATGACAAAGTCATTATCAAAAGCCAAGTTTGTGGACTTCAGAACCGCAATGGGACTAACAGGATAAGTAGTTGTTGAGTGGGGTGCTGGACTGGCTGTTCTGCCCATCTGAGTACAGGGCAGTATGTTTTGTACTGTGTGCTGGTTTGTTTGTTATAGCACCATCCAGTGGTGGCTGAATTTTTAGCCTGTGCCTTTAACAAGCAGATAGAGTATTGCATTGTGGGATTGAAGCAAGGTATGCTGGGAAGAAGAAGCTCCAGCTTCCTTTTCTTCCATGTATTTCAGGGAATACACGTGTTCATGTGCTCAACTGTAACTTCTCCAACTTGAGTTTGCTATCCTGGTAAAGCATATCTGGTAAGATCAATATCTTCTCTAGCAATGCAGTGTTTAGGAGGTTATTAATTGTATAGCAGCCAGTGCATAGTAGATGTTATTAGAATCCTGTGTAAAGTTTGCATCATACTGTATACTTTCTTGTTAATTGTAAAGTGTCAGCTGTGTGCCCAATACTTATTTATGTCATTTGTATTTTTATAGTTTTACCACACATGTTCTATACTGTTCACCAATAAACAAGTTAGACTACAGAGGACAGTCTGCTTATTTGGAAGATAGAATCGTGGTTTAGGCTGTATGCTAGATTGCCCACCGTGTCAACGTGTATGAAAGCAGAACACTGGCCATCTGGCAATTATGGCAAATGCCAGAAGGGCCTGTCAGGTCGTGGGCCGCCTTGTCCGCTTCGTTGTTAACAGAATCGGTGTTTTCAAGACAACCATACTGTTAAGAGTTGTGACGGAGCATAAAGTCGCTGGCCACAGGAATCATTATGAATATTGGTCTTGTAGTAAATCTTGCTTTCCTCCATCCAGGGTAATATTAGTAATATATTCCATCTGGTGCTTGGGAATGGGGACAGCATGGTCCTGTGTGAATTCAAATGCCAGGGCTGAATTTCAGCCCCAGTCCGTATCTGGGTGTTAGAATATGTTTGGTGCAACAATTCCATTCCTGTCTATGAGTGTTTAGTTGCTAGATTTGTATGCTGTTTATAAAGTTAAAACAAAAAAAAAAACTCCCAGAGGGTCACACAGGGAGAGCATGTGAATGTACTGTATTTCCTGTTATCCTGTGTCTGTGTATGCGAGAAGCAGCATACCTCCCAACTTTGAAGACAGGAAAGAAGGACAAAGGCTGCGGCGCGCTATGCGTGTAGCGGCAAATTTTAGGCCACACCTCGACCACACCCATTTCACAACTAATCACACCCATGTCCACGCCCCAACCACACCCATTTAGCACTGCTGATCACACTGACTGGTACTGAGGGCACAGTGGCTGGCATTATGGGATCAGTGGCTGGCATTATGGGCACAGTGGCTGGTACTGTGGGCACACTGACAGGTACTGAGGAAAAGAAAGAAAGAACAGAGAGAGAAAAAAGAAAACAGAGAAAGAAAGAACAAAGAGAAAGAAAGAAAGGGGAAAGGAAGAAAGAAAATAGAGAAAGAAAGAAAATAGAGAGAAGAAAGAAAGAAAGAAAGAAAGAAAAAAGAAAGAAAGAATCAAAGAAAGAAAGGGGAAAGAAAGAAAGAACAGAGAGAAAGAAAGGGGGGCCAAAAAAAAGGACAGAGAGAGAGAAAAAGAGGGGAAAGAAAGAACAGAGAGGGAGAGAGAAGGAAAGGGGAAAGAAAGAACAGAAAGGGAGAAAGAAAGAACAGAGAAAGAAAGAAAGAAAGAAAGAGGGGAAAGAAAGAACAGAGAAAGAAAGAAAGAAAGAAAGAAAGAAAGAAAGAAAGAAAGAAAGAAAGAAAGAAAGAAGAAAGAGGGGAAAGAAAGAACAGAGAAGAAAGAAGAGGGAAAGAAAGAAAGAAAGAAAGAAGAAAGAAAGAAAGAGGGGAAAGATAGAACAGAGAACGAAAGAAAGGGAGAGATAGAGAGAAAGAAACAAAGAAAGAAACAGAGAGAAAGGAAGAGGGGACAGAAAGAATAAACAGAGAGAGAGAAAAAAAAGAAAGAGGGGAAAGAACAGAGAGAGAAAGAAAGATGGGAAAGAAAGAAACAGAGAGAGAAAGAAAGAGGGGAAAGAAAGATGGGAAAGAAAGAAGAGAGAGAAAGAAAAGAACAGAGAAAGAAAGAAAGAAAGAAAGAAAGAAAGAAAAGAGAGAGAGAGAGAAAGAAAGAAAGAAAGAAAGAAGAAAGAGGGGACAGAACAAAAGAACAGAGAGAGAGAAAAAAAGAAAGAGGGTAAAGAAAGAAAGAACAGAGAGAGAAAGAAAGAGGGGAAAGTAAGAGAATAGAGAGATAGAGAGAAGAAAGATGGGAAAGAAAGAAAGAAAGAAAGGGGAAAGAAAGAGAACAGAGAGAAAGAATGAAAGAAGAACAGAGAGAAAGAACAGAGAAAAAGGAAGAACAGAGAGAAAGAAAGAACAGAGAGAGAAAGAAAGATTAGAGAGAAAGAAGGGAAAAAAGAGAAAGAAAGAAGAGAGCGAAAGAAAGAAAGAAAGAGGAGAAAGAAAGAACAGAGAGAGAAAGAAAGAAAACAGAGAGAGAAAGAAAGAGTGGACAGAAAAAAACAGAGAGAGAAAAAAGAAAGAGGGGAAAGAAAGAAAAGAGAGGGAGAGAGAAAGAAAGATGGGAAAGAAAAAAGGGGAAAGAAAGAGAACAGAGAGAGAAAGAAAGAAAGATCAGGGAGAAAGGAAGAACAGAGAGAGAAAGAAAGAACAGAGAGAGAAAGAAAGAACAGAGAGAGAAAGAAAGAACAGAGAGAGAGAAAGAAACAGAGAAAGAAAGATTCTATAAAGATACTATAGCAGCCCGGCTCCCATTGTAGTGCCCACCTGAGCCTCCTGATGCAGGACATATCATGATCCGCTCACATGGCCGACATTCCGAATCCATGGCGATTCTGCTATCCGCGCTGTCGGAGGAGGACACGGTGATGGATCTGAAGCATTCCCTGAAGTGCTTCCATGGTTCCCTCACAATCTCCTCCCTAAATTACCTCATTTCTGGTCAGCTTCTAGCATGTCACTTCCGGTGGAACGTCACGTGCGAATTTTAAAGTGCTCCTCGGGGCTCCGCCGTGTACTTCTGTGTCCACAGGAAAATTAAACTCCCCTCCCGGCCGGGGCAGTGGGGCGGACTCTCAAAATCGGGACTGTCCCGCTGGATTTGGGATGGTTGGGAGTTATGAATGCTCCCCACCATACACCTTGTACACGCACGACTCTGCACACCTCATACACACACAGTTTCGCTTTGTATGCCTTGTACACACACGCTTCCGCTCCGTACACCTCGAGCATACATGGCTCCGCTCCATACACCTAGCGCACACACAGCTCCACTCAGTACACACACGGCTTCACTCCGTAAACCTCGTACACATGTGGCTACGCTCTGTACACCTCGCACACACACGGCTCCACTCAGTACACACATGGCTCCACTCCGTAAACCTCGTACACACGAAGCCATGCTCTGTACACCTTGTACACACATGGCTCCACTCCGTAAACCTTGTAGACATGCGGCTTTGCACCATACACCTCGTACACATGTGGTTCTGCTCCGTACACCTCGTAAACATGCGGCTCCGCTCCATACACACGCGGCTCCACTCCGTACACCCCGTACACACATGGCTCCGCTCCGTACACACACGGCTCAAGCATGGAGCCCTGTGTGTACGAAGTGTACGGAGCTGCGCGGCTCAGCTCCATACACTTCGTACACATAGGGCTCCGTTTCGTACGCCCCATACACACACAGCACTGCTACATCCACACTGTAAACCCCTCCTGACAATGTCATTCTTTAAATGGCACCTCCTGTCATCTGGTGCGAGGTGGTGCCCAAGGCAGGCGCCTACCCCGCCTACCTCTTGTCCTGTCCGGGCTACCACCTATAAACAGTATAGGTGATAACCCCGGAAATCCCACTAATCCCACATATAAGGCTCTGAAATGCCCCACTGGAATCAATTGATGGCCTCCCATGTGCTTTATGGCTCCATAAATTCTCTATGGGACTGCCTGAGATAGCCGAGTGTTATATGTAAAGGCAGCCTGTCATCATTTCTATATCATGGCCTTTTTGGACTTATTGCCTGCCATTTTTGAACAAGATTCATATTTATCCTTCTTAATGATCAAAATGAAAACTGGAAAAAATATGTTACAAGAAAACAGACAAAAAGATGGCGCTCACCACTCATGGAAAGATTCACAATAATAATTGGTCCTTCATCCTATAGGAGTCTAAGTCCTCAGAGATACAGGGTGCTAAATGGCATTCTGTGCGATGCCATATGGTGACACCATATTTTATGTCGAATTATTGCTTGAAGGGCTTATTTGCTAATTTTGTTTCTGAAAGATGGAGGATTGGTAAATCATAACCATTTTTGGGCGACCATATTACCCCCACACTGTGCCTATCTCCGGAATTAACCCCTTAATGTCCATTGACGTGCACAGTCCGTCATGGCAGGATGGCAGTTTCGGCACCGGGACAGACTGTGCATGTCATGTCTTTGTGTTTACACGCAGTGGTAGTTCAGTGCCAACAGCTGTCTATGACAGCTGACAGGCACGGCAAGAGGTGCGGGTACACATGCCGTCGGTCCCTGCACCTACCTAAAAAATGTGTAAAAAAAAATATATTAAGAAATAATAAAAAAATTCCCCTAAAAAATACATTTTTATGTAAAAAAAAAATAAAAAATACACCTGTTTGGTATCACTGTGTCCGTAAAAATCACATCTATAAAAGCGTAACCCTGGTTAAACTCTTCAGTGAAATCCATAAAAAAAAACATAAAAAAGTAGCAAATTATACTTTTTCCAAGTGGTATCATCATACCGCTTGGAAAAAGTGCAATAATACGCGATCAAAACAATGGATATAAATAAACATGGAACCACTGAAAACATCATCTTATCCCGCAAAAAACGAGCCGCCATACAGCGTCATCAGCGAAAAAATTAAAAAGTTATAGCTCGCAGAATAAAGTGATGCTAAAATAATTATTTTTTCTATAAAAGTTTTTATTGTGTAAAAAACGCCAAAACATAAAAGAAAGATATTAATGAGGTATCACTGTAATCGTAGTGACCCGAAGAATAAAGCTGCTGTATCAATTTTACCACACGAGGAACGAAGGAAAAAAAAAATCCTGAATTGCTGGTTTTTGTTCATTCTGCTTCCAGAAAAATCGGAATAGGAAGCGATCAAAAACGTTATGTGCCCGAATATGATACCAATAAAAACATCCGCTCGTCCAGCAAAAAATAAGCCCACACATGACTCTGTCGGCCAAAATATGAATAAATTATAACTCTCAAAATACGGCAATGCAAAAATTTCTTACAAAAAATTCTTCCAAAAAAAAGCGTCTTTTAGTGTGTGACAGAAGCTAAACATGAAAAAAGGATGTAAATCTGGTATCGCTGTAATCGCACCGACCCGAAGAATAAAGTCGCCTAATCACTAATACCGTATGAGGAACGGCGTAAAAAATAAAACCAGTTCTTCACCTTTTGTGGATTTGTTCATTCTGCCTCCCAAAGATCGCAGTAAGGCAATCACAGTGGTTTACCCCTACATATGGGATATCGGCATACTCAGGACAAATTGCACAACTTTTGGGGTCCAATTTCTCCTGTTACCCTTATAAAAATAAAAATTTGGGGGCAAAAAGATCATTTTTGTGGAAAAAAAAATATGATTTTTTTATTTTCACGGCTCTACGTTATAAACTTCTGTGAAGCACTTGGGGGTTCAAAGTGCTCACCACACATCTAAATAAGTTCCTTTGGGGGTCTAGTTTCCAAAATGGGGTCACTTGTGGGGGGTTTCTAGTGTTTAGGCACATCAGGGGCTCTGCAAACGCAACATGACACCCGCAGACCATTCCATCAAAGTCTGCATTCCAAAACGGCGCACCTTCCCTTCCGAGCTCTGCCATGTGCCCAAATAGTGGTTTACCCCCACATAAGGGTTATCAGCGTACTCAGGACAAATTGCACAATAACTTTTGGGGTCCTATTACCCTTTGAAAAATAAAAATTAGGGGTGAAAAGATAATTTTTGTGGAAAAAAATATGATTTTTTAATTTTACAGCTCTGCTTTATAACCTTCTGTGAAGCCCTTGGGGGTTCAAAGTGCTCACCACACATTTAGATAAGTTCCTTGGGGGGTCTAGTTTCCAAAATGGGGTCACTTATGGGGGGTTTCCACTGTTTAGGTACACCAGGGCTCTCCAAACGTGACATGATGTCTGCTCTCGATTCCAGCCAATTTGACATTCAAAATCTCAAACGATGCTCCTTCCCTTCTGAGCACTGCTGTGCGCCTAAAGATTGGTCTTCCTCCACACAAGGGTATCGGTGTACTCAGGAGAAATTGTACAACAAATATTGTGGTTTATTTTCTCCTGATACCCTTGACAAAATAAAAAAAATTGTGTCGAAAGAAAAATTTTGGGGGAAAAAGTTAAATGTTCATTTTTTTCTTCCACATTGCTTCAATTCTTGTGAAGTACCTAAAGAGTTAATAAACTTATTGAATGTGGTTTTGAGTACCTTGAGGGGTGCAGTTTTTAGAATGGTGTCACTTTTGGGTATTTTCTGTCATATTGACCCCTCAAAGTGACTTCAAATGTGAGGTGGTCCTTAAAAAAATGGTTTTGTAAATTTTGTTGGAAAAATTAGAAATCGCTGGTCAACTTTTTAACACTTTGAACTTCCTAACAAAAAAAATTTTGGTTCCAAAATTGTGCTGATGTAAAGTAGACATGTGGGAAATGTTATTTATTAACTATTTTTTGTAACATATCTCTCTGATTTAAGGGCATAAAAATTAAAAGTTTAAAAATTGCAAAATTTTCGACATATTTCTGTTTTTTTCATAAATAAACACAAGATATATCGAAGAAATTTTACCACTAACATGAAGTACAAATATGTCACGAGAAAACAGTCTCAGAATCGCCAAGATCCGTTGAAGCGTTCCAGAGTTATAAGCACATACAGTGACAGTGGTCAGAATTGTAAAAATTGGCCTGGTCATTAACCTACAAAATGGCTTGGTCCTTAAGGGGTTAACCTCTGGACAATTGTGCTCCATGTCAAAGACATGTGGAAGCTCATTTTCCGTTGGCTCCTTGAGTTCTTTGCAGCTTCTTCCAGGAGCTTCCTGAATGGTCCAGGAGGGTTGGCAGGTATATACAGGAAAGAGTACCCCTAAAAGAAGCATATTTTTTTTCTTAGACAAGCTGCACATAAAAAGTCCTAAAAGAAAAATTCAGACAGCTCATGTATGCCAGCCGTGTTGCATCCATCTGCTGACCTGTTGTGAACGTGTTGGAGACAATTTCTGAGCTGAGGCTCCCTCTGGTGGTTGCTGACGGTACTGAAGCTGTATCTAATGTATCTAGTCCTCCTCACCTGCCAGCGATGACTGGCAATCAGGAGTCACTGACTGGTCTGATATAAGGAAGCTGCCTTCCCATGATCCTCGCCGGTGATCAATTGTTTCCTGGTTCATTTGGAAGTCTGCTGGTGTCTTGCCTTCATCTGCTACCTTCAGATAAGATATTTTCTGCTTGTTTCTATTGTGTTTGCCATTTCCATTTTTGTCTGCACCTTTGTGGAGGTTAGCCGGGTCCCCTCCTGGGGCCTGTGCTACTCTCTGTTTTTCAGTAGCCACTGTTATTTGTTCAATTGCTCTTTCCTTGCTTCGGGTTAGCCTTGTTCACATTGAGATCTGATTTAGTGGGTGGCGAGATCGTGTGATCTCAGCATTTTTGAAATCAGAAGTGTTGGAAGTTTTGCTAGGGTTTTGCTGGGTTGCAGATAGTATTCTGTCCTGTACTGTCCTATTTAGGCAGTGTTTGGCCCCAGCGTTTGCTCACTCTATTTTCTGCCTGCGTTTGTGTTTTCATCTTGTCTAACCGCCATTATATGTTTGGGGGCTACCTATTCTTTTGGGGCTCTTCTCCGGGGCAGTTAGCTTTCCTGTTTCTATCTTTAGGTGTAGCTAGCTCTCCGGCTGTGCCGAGGCACCTAGGACCACCGTAGGTACGCTCCACGGCTGCTTCTAGTTGTGCGGTTAATTTAGGGATCTGCAACCCATTAGTTTCCAACCTCTCAGGTGTTCAGCAGCCTTCGTGTTTTGCTCCTGTCCTCCTCAGTTACCAAATCATAACACTGAACCCTTTTCAATGACAGAAGTTCCAGAAACTTCCATCAGATCTGTCTATGCTCATATGAGAAAAACGGATGACACAAGGATTGTACAGTTGTTGCGACCACGCACCACAATTGTGGATACCAGGGCTATGGGGTACTCGGAGCCGAGCCCATGGGCATCTATGGGAGTTGTCACTGGTAGCGGTGGCTCGGTCCGTGGCCCTGGCGGTCGTGCAATGGGGGAATATTTACAGGGGATTATTAGGATAGTTCGTGACGCCACCTGTGGTTTCTGGTAATTTGTACCAGCGCTGCTGTAAGGGTCTTCACAGGGGATGTTATGGGGCAGCTTGGTAGTAAGTCTCCCACAGGTGAGACGTGTCCCTGGAAGTCTATGGTGGTGATGATGCAGGGGTAGTAAGAATTCAGTCACACACAAGGTAGTTCCTTTTCATACCTTTTACTGATGGTAGTTCAAGCAGATCCCGGGGAGCTGGTCGGGGTGGAGAGTGCACTTTCCAGTAACAGCTGAGCAGGTTAGAGGCCTCCTTAACTTCCAATGTGTAGGTGAGTCCAGCTTGCCTGAAGCGAAGTTAACTCTGAATCTCCAGCTTTCTCAGTAGCTGTACTGCCCGGCCAACATTGTGGTGGAAACTTCTAAGTGGTGAAAACTAAGTCTATATTTGCTGATCAGGCTAGACCCGTTATCCCTGTCTCCGGTTACGTATTGACACTTAGGGCTGCTCTCTGCGACCTGTAGTCCAGATGCCTCCGGTTTTCTTGTTACTGTGCTTGAAACAGTAGCAAAGCTTCGGACCCCGGTGTCCGGCAATTTAGTGCAGGCAATCCAATACCTGTAGAACTTCTCTATCTTCTCCACTGTGCCCTTCGCCCTGCTTCCCGCTCTTAACATAAGCACTTGTGGCAGTTGTGGAATAATGTCAGCTTCATCCAGAGCTCGCTGCACAGCTCTCAGTTTCCTCCAAAGTCCACACAGGACCGAGACTGAATGGCTGCTCTGTCCTTGAGACAGAAGCTAACAGGCTGAACTCCACTGAACACTAAGCTCCACTCAGACTGATCTTATCTCAGACAGATAACTATCCAGGGGCTGACTCACTCCTAAGCCTCCCGGAATTAACTATCTGACTATCTCAGACAGGAAACTATCCAAGGGATGACTCACTCCTGAGCCTCCCGGAGCTAACTGACTGAACTAACTCCTCTCTCTCACTCTCTGTTTTCTTCTTCCTAAGCCACGTGTCACCCCCCCTTATATCTCAGATGGGCGTGTCTGAAAGTGTGAGTGACAGTGAATGCATATCAAGCGTTGCTGTTACCTTCTAGTGCACTCTCCTGGACTTTTATGTGTGCCTGCGTAGCTGGGCTACACACAGTCACAGAAGCAAAAACGGATGAAAATCAAATCTAGTTCACTGATGAAAATTGATCCATTTTCTGCGGACAAAATGTTGATCTGACCTTTCATTCTTTCTGGGTTTTTTTTCTGTCTGGGTCTTCTTTAGTCAGGAAGCAAGTGCTAAAAAATCCACCTGCTCTGCACAGACCTCCGCGGCCCAGGTGAAACGCCTGGCACAATTACACGGACACAGCATTAGTTCTCATGTTACAAAGAAGTGTGAGACTTTTTCAAAACACAATGCCCAAGTCCTAAATAACTCTGCCGTATAGTATTACATATTCATGCAACCCCTTTGTGTTTCACAATTACTGCTGCTAGCAGGGGACCTACAAATCAGCTCCTAAAGTAGCAGGATTCTCGGATTTCTGTGAGACTATAAACATGGACGGCTCTATCGCTGCCTATCTTCTCTGGCTCTGCAACCTATCTGTTTTCTTGGAAGTCGCTAATCTGAGTCACTTAGTAGCAGGTATGGAGCAGGGCCAAGACCTCAGGTCTAAACCAGTAATTCTTCAAGTATTCAGTGACAGAACCTTGGCACAGATAGACGGCTGCACTGTTTTACAGAGTCAGGTACAAGCCAATATTTTGTGTCACTAATTAGATTATTATTATGTCTACACACTGCTATTTCACAAGTATCTTTTTGCAGGTTACAGAAGTTCTCAAAGACACACTAAACGCAGAAAATATACAAAAAGTATGTTAAAATAAATAAATAAAAAATAAATAAAAAAATCCCAGCTTTTTCTCCCCTAAATCTCCTCTTTTTATTTTATCCTATTTTGTCTTTTCTTGCAATTAACAGTGAGAAAACTGAGTAAAGAAATCTTTGTGTCTTGGGAGCTTAGTACTGTCCCGCTTCTCCTTCCTGATGTCTTGCGTATGGCTGTAAGGCCTGTTTCACACAACCGGCGGGCGCCTAAACGGCGCCCCCGGCATTTTACCGCAGCGCCGCATGTGAAAAGCTTTCACACTTCCGGCGCCCAAAATGCGGTTTTTTGCCGGATGGTTTCTGATGCTTGGAGAGATAAGAAACCATCCGGCAAAAAAAAAAAACGTTACATGCAGCGTTTTTTCCGGACGCCGCAATGTACATTTGCGCCGCATCCGGACAAAACCGCATGCAACGCATTGACATGCGGCGCCATGCGGCGCTAATGCATGTCAATGCAAAAAAAGCCGCATGCGGCGCATCAGATTTTCAGATGCGGCGCTGCGGGAAAATGCCGGGGGCGCCGCAAGGGGAAAAACGGATGTGTGAAACAGGCCTAAGACAACTGACTGCAGCTACTGAGACCACCAGCAACCTGTACAACAGATGGATGTTCTGGGAAGGAATCAATCAGGGCGGGGAGGAGAGGTCGCCAAAACAAGTGTGTAACAGCAATCTCTGAACATAGAAGCATTTTTTTTTATTAAAAGTTGAAAGTTTGCTATGTTTTGCTTTACTGAACAGGAAAATGTGATATTTAATCAATGAAACAACTCATTTAAAAGATATCAACTCCTTTCCTGTTTTTTTTTCTTTTACTTATGCAAATTGTCTCTTCAGAGAGGCAGAGGCCTAGAACTCTAGTGCCACCTACTGGAAGCAGCGATCCTACAAGTCATTATCAAACCTTTAACGCAACTTGCCATAGGACTTAGGACAAAAGGCTTTTATCCTAAGTTCCATGGCAAAGCTTGTTAAAAGGTCATTAATGACTTTTAGGATTGCTACTTCCAATAGGTGGTAATGAAGAGGCAATTTACATATTTAATTTCCCAGAGGAGCATGCATGGCATATAAGTCTCCTCACTCTGACATGCCAGGCCTGGCTTGCCACTCTCCACCTTACCCCTTCGATTCCAGTTCTTTTACTTAAAGGGAACCTGTCAGCAGGATTGTGCACAGTAACCTACAGACAGTGCAGTCGGCGCCGTTATACTAATTAAAATGATATCTTGGTTGATGAAATCCGTCTTGTGGTTGTTGTTTAATCTTTATTATCAGTTTTGAGTTAATGATATGCTCGTGCTCCGGGGCGGCCTGTGGGGGTTCTTCATGTGGTGCTCTGCTTAGATATTCATAATGCAGACTGCTGACCGGTCATTGCTCCCTCACTGACCTGCCCCCTAGTTTACATAATGACTACCATCACATACTGAATAAAAGAAAAAGAAAAATCGCTTCTGCAGGCAAGTGCCGGCCGTGGCACCTGTGCTACAGCATAATCGCATGGGTACTGTGCACTTAATCCCTTTTGCTTATTTAATTGAGCAAAAAAGAAAAAGTCAATTTGAAAATGGCGCTCACCCCTATCGGTGCGTATAGAGATCCGATAGCTGCTATTGTGCAGGTGACGGCAGCGCCATCTTGCCGGAGAAGAAAAAAAACTTCCCTCCTCCAAGATGGCGCCGCCTGCGCAATAGCAGCTGTCAGCGATCTCCTGCAATGTGGAACCATAAATCTGTTTTCAGAGGCCAAGTGCTTACATGCCCTTGTTATCATTATTTGTGGTGCATTACTTACAAGACAGGAATATGATAGTGGTCCTCTGTGATACAGTAACACAGTATGTCTGGAATGTGACAACTCTGTACCAAACATGACTCAGTTCCTTGATACATTTGAAAAGGAATTCTTGTTTGCTTGGTGTGAGGAAATTTCAGCCTTTATCTAACACTTCCAAAATACTTATAGCATCCAAAATACGATAACTGAGCTCCGTCCCGTACCATACTAGATTCTACAGTGATATAGACTCTGACTCTATATTGCTGCACATGATGAAAACTTTACAAATCAAGAAAACATAGCCCGGGTTTATATATTACATATATCTGGCCATCTGTTGCATCTCTTGTTTTTTATGTCCCTCCAGCGAGGGAACTGATCCCATCGTTTTCTATGGGATCGTTCCTAGAACTGCGTGCAGTGGATTTTTTTTCTATGGATGCCATATCTTTGCATAAAGTTCACAACTTGTCATCAGCACAAAACAATCAATGGCAATTACACAAATATATGTTGTCTTAAACACTTTCACATTGTGCAATGGGTTTAAACTGGCATACGTAGGTTGAGCAGCTTTTTGGTTAAGAATAAGTTAGTTTTTAAATTGCTGTCATATTTACAGTAAGATAGGTTATGCCACTGAAAGATGTTGACAAAGAACAGTGACCAGATAAAGTGTTAATAATGGAAAACATCATGAATAGGGCAGCAAGCATCCCTACAGGCATTTTGCCTTGCTTTTCAGGGGGACGTGTGACTTACCCTCTGAAGAAGTTGTGTGAAACACATGTAGTGGTGTTTCGTTTTCTGGCATTAATTTTTGATTTGCTCTCTCTTGGGCTACAGTCTTCTTCTATATATAGATAGATAGATAGATAGATAGATAGATAGATAGATAGATAGATAGATAGATAGATAGATAGATAGATAGGTAGATGGATATAAATTATAAAATACTTCTTGCCTAGTTAGCCTCCTAATCCACAGTTTGATCTTACTAGCCGTTTTAAAAGAGCCATAGTAAATTTTTGTTCTCCTCTTGTTTTGTGAGATTGTAATTCCTCTTTTCTTTTAACATTTTTTTTTATAAATGCACTGCTCCAGTGGAATTCTTTTTACATTTCATTAGTGGTAACACTAATGCATATTCCAAATCCATAGTAAAATAATTCCCAGCCACAGTTTTCTTATGTTCTTGACGCCACTCCTGTTGTCATCTGCAGGTTTTGACCTGTTACTAGTAGGTACATGAGATGTTGGTTATGGGAAATGTTTTGGTATTTTTATCCACATACAGGATCAAAACCGAAAAACTGAAGAATGGTTGAAATCTATACTCTGTCAGTGGAGCCCTAGAAAAATCTCTATATTTTGACGCTTGTGACAATTGAAAAATACTTTAATGCATGTTATGGTACAACGCATGTTCTGAAGGAACATGCCACGCCCCCTGAAGAAGCGACATACGCGAAACGTACGTTGGGGAACGGGACTAATGCCAAGGCAGGACACTCAGTATGGGTAAATACCGCTATTAATGCTTACCTTTCACGTCTATACTTTGAGAAATATGCCCAATCAGGAACTGTGACTGATTTACCCTATGCACTTGCACTTTATTTGCCTGTCTGCACAATAGATTATTTTCCCTTGGGGATAACATAGTGCTACATGACAACTAATAGTAATTTCATCATGATAATGTATACTTAGGTCATAAGTCCTTCTACATAAGATTTGGACATATGAATTTTTTCCTGCTTTGCCTTTGGCCCCCTTGTTTGAACCTTGGGTCATCACTATTGAGACCTACATGTATCCATTGTATTTTTCCATAAACTTCTGAAAAATTTTTTGGAATGCTGATGTTAATAAAATTCTGTATTGTATTTTTAATGGCATAAATTGACTCTGTTTCTCCTCGTTCAAATGTTATCGTACAACGCATGTTCTGAAGGAGACAAAACACATCTCACTTAGCTAACTACAATGCCAGCAATGTTCATCTTCCTTCAGATTATTTTCACAGAGAAGTGAGGAAATGGCGGGACAGCCAGGAATGCAGCGTAAAATTGTGCACAGCGTTTCCTTGCTTTTTACTTAATGTCTGTCCACGATGTTGTCAACTTCTGCTGAATTTCCTCTGATTGTTTCAGCCTAAGTGCAAGAATGCAGATGGGCAATCTTATGATACTTGTTTGGAAGTGACGCGAACTAGTGATTCCACAACAATGAAATTCTCTGGGCTCGGTTATGGTAAATTAGTGTGTGTCACTTCTTCTTGCTGCGATCATCACTGGTCCCTCACTCAGGGGAAGGAGCAAACAGACAAAAAGAACACGGTGCTGCGGAAGACGTACTAGTGACATGATGTTATGCTATCACAGAAAAACAACGGTGTAATGCTCAGCAGGGACAAGGACATTAGTCTGATTAATAGTGGGAAGGAAAGTACTAGAATATGTGAGCCACACTTCAGGTGACCAACCATATGGCCATTATCAATGGTAGATAAGACCAGAATCAGATGGCCATAATGAGGGGTCACCTTGGCTCTAGATCACTCTAGAAGCCACTTATGAAACAACAATTGGATGCTCATATGTATTAGGATAAAAAAAATAATGTGTTTTAGTGCACATTTTGCACCTTAATCAGATTTGCACACTGATGGAGAAAATCTGCATAGAAACGTGTTGTTTTATTATTTATAAAATTGTTCATTTGAACATTGAGATATTCTCAGACGATACTGTGTAGCCCTGGTGTGAAGGCACACGCAGTACCCTGGAGGATGTGTGGAGAGATAGCAGTTCAATGCTCAATGAACATTCATTTCAACATGCACTTAGACACGCCCTTGGGGTATTTAGCCATTCGTCAGGGAGTGGTCAGGCAGTTATGCAGTGATTCAGTGCAGTCAGGAGTCTAGCCTGGACGTGGAGGGAGGAAGTAGTCCAGCCTGGGTCTGTGTGCAGTTCAGTGAAGTGGAGGCCAGTAGAGGGAAGCAAGATCACCTTAGTCTGGTCAGAATTGTGCCCGACTGTCAGACAGACTGAGACACCTATTGAGAGAGAGGAGTGATTTGCAGATACTTCAGTCTCCTGTCCCAAGGACAGTGAAGGTTCAGAGACGTGCTCCTGCCTAGAGGATTACTGAGATTCTGGCAACAAGCTCAAGAAGGAAGTTAAGAAGGAGATTGGCCTATATAACCTTTGAAGTGAGAAATGCTTATGCTACAAGCGCGGACAAGGCGAAAGGCACAGTGGTAGAAATTCTGAGTGCTATAGGACTGGAGAAGTCCTGCACATTGTCACCGGTCACTGGGGACCGAAGCACCACTATAGCTTCACGCATAGTGGTAAGAAAACCAGAGGCTTACCGGACCTTAGGTCGCGGCAAGCAGCCCTTGGAGTGTCGGTACGTAACTGGGGTCAGGTGGAATAGGAACTTTGAGCTAGGCCAAGCATAGAAGAACCTAGTTTCATCACAGGAAGGCTCCGACCACAAAACTGACCGGGCAGTACAGCTTTGGAATAGCTGGAGTTTATAGAGGGAACTACGCTTTATGCTGGTTGGACTCATCTTTGTGAAAGTAAAGGAGGCCCCTAACTTGTCCAGCTGCTAACTCAAAACACATCCTCCATTGGATCAGCCTCCCTGGGACCTGCCTTACCATCTAACAAGTAAAAGGTATGGAAAGACGCTGACGGTGTGAGACTGAGTTATTTATTTGCATGCCTGCACAACCCTGCTTTAACTACCGACCTGAGGGAAGAGTCCCACCTGTAGGGGACCCGACATCTAGCTGCCTCACCATCCCCTCAGAGATCTACAGCAGCGCTGGTACAAATTACCAGAGACTACAGGTGGCGTCACGAACTGTAAATATATCTATCCCCTGTAAATATATCCCCCCCAAATACGCCAGACCGCCAGGGCCACAGACCGAGCCACCGCTACCTGTGACAAATCCCATAGACTTCCATGGGCTCGGTTCTGAGTACCCCATTGCCCTGGTAATCCACAATTGTGGTGGCGGGTCGATACAATACCTCCTATGGCCTCTCCAAATGTTGTTTCACAAGAGGCTTCTTTAATGGTTGGCTATCTTTTGGATCGCACAGCATTAGGGAGCAGCAGCCAACACCTGCTGGAAGTTTCTTTTCGTAGATTTGTGCCCATCGTCTTTACAACTATGGAAGCAGGGGCGTACATAGAAATCATGGGGCCCCATAGCAAAAGTCTGAATGGGCCCCCCCCCAAAAAAAAACCCAGAGCCATTGTAAATGTAAAGTGCCAGCACAGTGAGGGGACACATTAAACAAAAAAATGTATTATGCCCCCATAGATTGTGCCCCCATAGATGCTCCATAGATCATGCCCCCATAGATTGTGCCCCCATAGATTGTGCCCCCATAGATGCTCCATAGTATAGGCCCTTATGCTGCCGCAGCTGCTGCAACCAAAAAAAAAAAAAAGACATATTCACCTCTCGTCGCTGGGGGCCAGGTGCCGGTGTCCTGAGCAGGGGGTGACACCAGGTGCCGATGTCACCGCTCGCTCAGGACCCCGGCACCTGAGATATTTACCTGTCCTCTCTCCACTGCTGAGTGCCGCTGTCTTCGGGGTCCTCCAGCAGTGAATGATCAGGCAGAGGGCGCGGCGTGCACTAACGACGTCATCGCGCCCTCTGACCTGAACATTGCAGGAAGAAGACGCGAGCAACGGTGGAACGGGACAGGTAAATATCCCTTATACTCACCCTTCCGCCGGCGCGGTCTCTGCAGCCCCTGCTCTTCTCCCGCGGTCTCCGCCGCCAGTGTTCAGCGGTCACACGGGACAGCTCATTAAAGTCATGAATATGTGCATATTCATGACTGTAATGAGCGGTACCACCTGACCGCTGAACACAGGCGTCGGAGACCGTGGGAAAAGAGCAGGGGCTGCAGAGACCGCGCCGGCGGAAGGGTGAGTATATAGAAGAGCTGCGCTCCCCTCCCCGTCGACCCCCTGGTAGTACTGTGTCAGCACAGCTACCCGACCGTCGCGGGTCCCCTCACCTGTCCGGGCCCCATAGCAGCTGCATGGTCTGCTTCATTCACGGTACGCCACTGTATGGAAGGTTAGTACCTCATTTCTCTGCACTACTATAACTCTGTTCCAGACTTTGTGTGCTCTATTTTTAAGATTTTTCTTACTTTTTTCTGCTTGGTTCTTGAACAGGCATTTTCTTTATAAGCATCTACTGGGAAGCCAGTCCTGTCTACAGTACACGGACTAGACCTCTATTCTCAAATTCTTTTGCTATGACCTTTATCTTCACCTTTTGGATATAATTGGTTACTGGTTACTTATTTTTCACTAGACCAGAATGAGATTGACATTGCTGGAACCAAAGACAGATGTTACCTATTTGACATCTACTGCAGGATTTTATGCAGAAAGATCAAATTTACTTAGATTCCCAATTCTGTAAAAGGAATGGATATTACTAAGACTTTACCTGTAGAGGACAGGGTGCCAGGTTGTTTACATTTTTTTTTTCAAATTGATGAATTACTCTTTAGTACTCTTAGCACCCTGTATAAGATATTGAGTAGGTCCAGGTTCATCAGGTCTGTCCATGTTAACTCAAAATCATAACTGTCGGATGCTCGCATCTAAAACTGCCCGTAAATGGTGGACGATGGCTACATGGTTTTGAGTGCACTCAGTATGGATTTGACCGTAATACAAAGAGAAGATATACGGTACTGTCTCAGAAGCGTACAGCTGTATACGGTGTAGGGGAAAATTGCAATCTCCGTATACATTTCCGGAGTCACACACAGATAGTCAGCATGTATTTGTCCGTGATACCAGCTGGTACACGGTAGTATGTGAGGAGCGTACAGCTCTATACGGTGTGGGAAAAAAAAATGAACGGTCGGTAAGTGTGCAGAAAAAAAGAATAAAAGTATTAGTGCTGTGTAAAAAGCAGTCTGCACAGCAGTGTACACACAGCAATACAGCTATCAGGCAGCCTAATAACCAGCGCTGCTGCACACAAGAAAATCCTCCCCTGTCACTGCACACTAACTGTACAGCACAATTGCTATCAGCACAAGCACAGAAGAACTTCTCTTTCCAGCCCTAACTCTCTCCCTACTGATAAACAGCATCAGCAACCTCTCCCTAGTACAGCCCCTTCTTCACCTGTCCTAAACCCTATTGAGAACTTGTGGGCCCTTCTTAAATGGGAGATGTGCGGTAAGGATAAACACCCCCCTCTCTTATAAGTGTCTGGGAGACTGTGGTTGGTGCTGCCCAAAAAGAGATCACCAAAAGATTAAGAAACTGACAGACTCCATGGATGGAAGGTTTATGACTCTTATTGAACAGAAGGGCGGCTATATTACTATATTGGTCACTGATATTATTTTTGAAACCTCAGAAATAGATTTTGTACTTATTGAGTTGTTGGTTTTATTCTTACTTTGACAGATGAAAATAAATAATTGAGAAAATATATATTATTTATTTAGTTGAACAATAATTCTGCACATATTGTTTTTCTCCTAAAAAAACCAAACCCTCACTTTGACTTTCTTAAATATTCAGATTTTACTTTTATTAACCCCTTAACCACGTTGTGTTTTTCTGTTTTCGAGATTTCGGTTTTTGCTCCCCTTCTTCCCAGAGCCATAACTTTTTAACTTTTCTGTCAATATAACCTTGTGAGGTCTTGTTTTTGGTGGGATGAGTTGTACTATTGAATGACACCATTGGTTTTACCATATAGTGTACTGGAAAATAGGAAAAAAATTCAAAGTGTGGTTAAATTGCAAAAAAGTGCAATTCCACAATTATTATTATTTTTTTTAGCATGTTCATTAAATGCTAAACGTGATCTGCCATTATGATTCTCCAGGTCATTATCAGTTTGTGGATCCCAACCATGTCTAGGTTTTTTTTATTTAAGTGGTAAAAAACATTCCAAAGTTTGTAAAAAAAACAAACAAAAAAAAATTGCCATTTTCCGGGACTTGTGGCATCTCCATTTTTGTGATCTGGAGCTGGGTGACTTGGACTTTTATATATGTATTTTAAATATTTTAAAAAAAATTTCTTTCACTGTTTACGTGCTTCAATAGTCTCCATGGAAGGCTAGAAGCTGCGATTTTCTGATCGCCTGTGCAACACATGGCAGGGTTTCAGCCCTGCTGTGTGTAACTAAAATGATCATCTGCAATGAATGCCGGCCACGACATAAACCTCAAAGCAGTTCGGCAATGACTACCACAGGGCTCTCCTGCAGACCCCGGGTTGCCATGCCAAACCCATTGGTGCCCTGCGATTATGTGACATGGTGGAGCTAATGACACACTTCCGTCGCGATCATTTTAAATGCTGCTGTCATGTTAACAGATCGCGAGTCCACCTGCGGTGTTAGGGGTACATGTCAGCTGATGAAATCAGCTGACGTGCAGGAAAAGTTGTGCTCATCCCCGGAGCCAGCATCAAACGGGGGAGGCGGCCTATGACGTACCTATATGTCATAGGTTGTAAAGGGGTTAACCTTTTGCATTGAACAACAGCACTACAGTTGTTTAACAATAGAATTAATCACCAAAAATACAAATTGCCTAATACTTGTACAATAGAAAAATAATCTATAAGTACGACATATAAAAAAATGGCATCTTAGAATGAGATGAAAAAAAATTCTGGAATATAGAAGGATTACATAGGTAAGGTGAAGAGCCAGTAAATTTGTAGCATTATTTTTATATGATTTTTTTTATTATTCCTGATGTATATGGGAATAAATTTGAAAAAAAACATCATTAACATCGCCATGAAGTTCTCTGCCGTTCCACTGGACCCTAAACTGTCATTCAAGATGCCCACATCACAGTGTATAGGGCAGAGCAGGGCCATGAGCCGCTGCCTGGAAGGTGCCACCTGAGTGTTCCGTCACCTCTGACCTCTGGTCACCTGCACACGACCAACTGCCATTTACTTTCAACTGTTGGCCGAAGCGATTGGACGGAGGTCTACAGACGGGAAGATATTTCTGAGAATGGCGTCTACTGAACAAGGAGAAGTGAGCGAGGAGAAGAAAAGAGAAGAGGAAGAGAGAAGAGGACAACATGACTGGATTCAAGAAGATCACGAAGAAGAGCAAGCAAGTCAACAACGTATTGGACGAGTCAACACCTGGATGCAGCGGAGACCCTGGATCTTCCAGCTCCTATGCCAGGCTTAACATCAGCCGCTTCAGCATCCACCAAATCTTGGGTAGAGGCGCATTTGGCAAAAGTAAGTCCTACATTTTTTAAATTTATTTGAAAGCTGAGGTTTATATAATATCCCATGCATTGTTCTCTGTTATCAGCCAAGTCATGCTTTGTTATTGCTCATTGTAGTGTTCTCCTTTGAGATGACGTATAAGACATCACCATAGTTAGGTCTAGTGCTGCTATAACCTGGTATTCTTCTATATTAGAGGGTTGATCTCAGGGGTCACAGCTGTAGGGGGGCAGGGGACATTGTTTTTTTCCATGTCATTGTCAATATCAGCTCCTATTAGGCTGCCATGCATTGGTCTCCATGTTTTTAATAAATCTAGATAGACAAGGATATTTGGACCACAGTAATGCCAACTGAAATCTTGACAGTTGGTGCTGATAGTACTCTATGTAGAGGGGGAGGGAGGAAGAGGAAGGAGCTAAATGCAAAACTCCCCCATCCCTCTTACATAGAATATTATCAGCACCAACTGTCATCTCCTCTCAGTAATGTAATGATCTGTCTTCAATGAATAAAGATTTTACCCGGAAATAGAGAATTTTGAAAATTGAAAGTCAGTCCTGGCAGAGAAGGAAGCAGATTTATCTAATAAGATTTATTACAAAATTGCTTATTTTCATGTGTATTATTGATTTATCAGATAAAAATTATGATTATTCATTAAGACCTCTCCATAGCCCATTTGTGGATCAGGCAGTATGCATTGTTTACTGGTTACAAGCAGACTGAACGACCACTCCGTTTTCTCATATGCCATGTCTACTTTAAAATCCAGATTATTCCACCCCCTGCAGACATCTCTTAAGTATTCTTCTTGTGTTTTTAAGGTGGTCCTGGCATCAGTCCCCAGCCAAAACATCCAAATGGCTGTGAAAATGATCACCAAAAAAGAAGACAATGAGGAAACCATCATGAGAGAGCGGCGGATACTCCTGGCGGCTAGAGATTGCCCATTCGTATGCCACCTCTATGCCGCACACCAGTCTCAGCACAGGGCATATTTCTTCACGGAGTATCTGTCCGGTGGCAGCCTGGAGGATTTAATCACGATGTGCGGCTGCCTGAACATCGTGTAAGGTTCTTTGTCTCTGTTGACATGTTCCTTGAAACTCAGTTTTCCGTCGGCCATTTTGCTTTCTGTCTTTCTGCAGCTCTTGCCCTCAGTTAATATGGAGTTTCCAGTTTTCATGTTCCCGCCCTGATTCTTCCCTCTTGCTTCTTAAGCAGCCTCAGCTGAACAATCAGTGCTCCTGAATCAAGCCTCAGTCAGTCTGTGACCTGACTCCTGGAAGCCTTGGACTTGTACTCCAGCTATTCCCTACTGAGGAACCTTTTGAACTCTGGAAACCTGCTGTTTGGTGAATCCATGTTTGCAGAGGAATTACGGTACAGAGAAGAGATCCTGAACCTGCTTTGGAGATTTATTGTAGTGCTTGAAGTTACTCTGGCCTGCTGTGTCTCCTGTCGCTGTTCCTGCAAACTGTGTGAACTTTTCAGCATGCTTGTATGAAGTAATACAAGTCATTTCATTTCAACCTATGTCTCCTGTGTTTTCCTCGCACCCAAGCACAAGACGCTATAGGAACTGTACACTATACATGACAAGATTCAGGAGCCAATGTTTAGTGTCTGCTGGGTCTGGGAAAGCCGTGTCTGCTGTGACTGTGGATATCAGATGTCCGTTTAATACCTTATGTGATGACAGTGGTTGTGACTTCTCACAACCATTCCAGGTGAGCGCATTCCCTTAAAATTTTACTCTGGAGTGTTACCACAGGTAAACACTATTGTTTTTTTTTTTTTCCTTTCCTCTTCTCCTTCCAGCACCTCTGCCTTAAAAGGTCTGGAAGATGGAGGCCCGCATAAAGGAACTTTGCGGAGTGACTGATACAATCCTTTCAGATGTACAGACTTTAAAAACCCGTTTTGCAAGCCTACAGGACCTCACTAATCATAATTTGCAAGTGTTTGGACAGACTACCCAGGAATTGCGAGCCAGGATTGAGGCTCTAGAGGAACGAGCCCAGGCTCCTGCCATAACCCCAAGTTCTGGGATCCCCAAATTACCTCCTTTTCGTTTTGGCGGTGAACGTGAGAAATTCAGGGGATTTATTAATCAATGCAATTTATTTTTCTCTGCACATGCTTCACAATTTCCCACTGAACGATCCAAAGTGCTTACTATAATCATGTTGCTTACCAATAAGGCTTTGATGTGGGCAAACCCTCTGATTGAGACTGAGGATGATTGTTTGAATCACCTTGATGCTTTTATTTCAGCCATGGGGCAGGTGTTTGATGACCCCAATCGAGGTGCAACAGCTGAAGCAGCCATGTTAACTTGGAGCCAAGGTAAGCGTTCAGTAGCCGAATATGCCCTGGATTTCAGGAGATGGGCTCTTGATACCATTTGGGACACTTCCGCTAAAAAATCTATTTTTCGGAAAGGGTTGTCTCCACTGATTAAGGATGAACTTGCTCGTGCCGACCCTCCCACTGCGTTAGGTGACTTTATTAACTATTGTATCCGTATTGATGCTCGTCTGACTGAACGCAGACAAGAGAAATGGTTCGAAAATAATCACACTAACCTTTTACTACCTCCCTCCTCAGCTAAGGAACCTTTGAGTAGGATCACAAGGGAACCAGAACCTGAACCCCATGCAGGTGGACTCTTTACAAAGACGGGTTAGTGATGCACGCAAAGAATATCGTATAAAGGAAAATCTATGTTTCTACTGTGGTAAGTCAGGGCACTTCATTATAAACTGCCCCAGCCGTTCTCGTAAGACTACTGCAGCAGTCATTCACTGTGAGTGTTGCGAGAGGAGCTCTGTCATGTCCGAGCCTCAGGCTCCAGAGAGATCTGCTGCAAGAGATCTTGATTTCTCGGACTTAAACTCTGTTAGTTCTGGGGACGATGACGGTATAAACGCTGCAATTTTTCAAGTTTCCTCAGCGGTGTCCCAGCTGAGTTGTAAAAGAAACAATTCTCATTGCTTCCTTTCCATCAAACTCTGGGTTGACTCAGTCTGGGTGTCTAGCTCTGCTATGATCGACTCAGGAGCAAGTGGAAATTTTATGGATATCTCCTTTGCTCTGAAACAGGGGATACGTTCAGTGAAGAAGGCTACTCCAGTACAGATGGAGACTGTGGATGGCTCTCTACTGACTTCTGGACCAGTGGATCAAGAAACAGAGCCTTTGAGGGTCCTTATGGGTAAAGATCATCAGGAGAAAATGTCTTTTTTGCTTATCTCTTCTCACCACTTTCCCATCATTCTAGGGCTACCATGGCTGCAGGCGCAGAATCCTACGATTAACTGGGAGACCAAGGAATTACACTTTCCGGAGAAACAGATGAGTCAAGGAGTTTCAGCTTGCTCTGTTCCTAAAGGAACCATGTCAGTCCCTGAACTACCAGCTGTATACCAGGACTATGTGGATTTATGTGACAAGAAGAACGCTGATCAGCTTCCTCCTCACCGTCCATATGATTGTCCAATTGAATTATTGCCCGGAGCCGAGATACCTTTTGGTAAGATCTACCCCCTAGCGGGGCCCGAGCTAAAAGCTTTGAAGGATTATATAGATGAAAATTTAGCCAAGGGCTTCATACGCCCCTCTTCATCTCCCGCAGGTGCACTCATCTTCTTTGTAAAGAAGAAAGATGGATCTCTGAGACCCTGCATAGACTATAGGGAACTCAATAAGGTTACTATTAGAAACCGTTATCCATTGCCTTTAATCCCTGAGTTGTTGGAGAGAGTGCAGCATGCCAAAATTTTCTCTAAACTGGATCTCCGGGGGCCTATAACTTGGTCCGTATTAGACCTGGGGATGAATGGAAGACTGCTTTCAGGTCATGCTATGGACACTTTGAATATCTAGTTATGCCTTTTGGTCTGAGTACCGCCCCAGCCACTTTCCAACACTTCGTGAATGATATCTTCAGGGATCTCCTAGATACATTTGTGGTGATTTATCTGGATGATATTCTAATTTTTTCTAACTCCACAGAGGAACATCATGGACATGTGAGAATGGTCTTAGAACGCCTAAGACAAAACCATCTCTACATCAAGCTTGAAAAATGTGAATTCCATAGGACCGAAATTCAATTTCTGGGGTATGTACTATCTACGCAAGGGATTAGTATGGATGGAAGCAAGACCCAAGCCATCAAGGATTGGCCAATTCCTAGAAATGTAAAGGAGGTGCAGCGTTTCATCGGGTTTGCCAACTTCTATAGACGTTTCATTAAGAATTTTTCTGAGGTAGTGTCACCTATCACCCAACTTACTCGGAAACAGTCTAGGTTCTCCCGGACCCCGCAAGCTCAGGAAGCATTTTCCTGTTTAAAGGATAAATTTACCACCGCACCTATCTTAGTACATCCCAACCCCGAGCTTGCCTTCATAATAGAGGTGGATGCTTCAGACTGTGCCGTTGGAGCTATACTCTCTCAGAGAACAGGTGAGAAGAATGTCTTGCATCCCTGTGCCTTCTTTTCCCAGCAGTTGTCTTCGGCTGAGAGGAACTACGATGTGGGCAATAAAGAATTGTTGGCCATTATTGCCGCCTTCAAGGAATGGAGACACCTTCTTCAGGGAGCTGCACAGCAAATAGTCGTCCTGACAGACCATCGTAACCTTGAATTTATCAGGTCGGCTAAGTGCCTGACTCCTCGCCAGGCTCGCTGGAATCTTTTCCTAAACCAATTTAATTTTGTCATTTCTTATAGACCAGGATCGCGCAATGGAAAGGCTGATGCACTCTCTAGGATTCATTCAGCAGAGACACGTCCACTTACTCCTCCTAAGACTATTCTTCCTGACTCTAGATTCCTGGGAGTGATTCATAATCAAGACCTACTTAAGGACATCAAGGAAGCATACCATGCGGATTCTTTGTTGGCTCAACCCCCAAGGGACGTAAGTCTTGTCTTTAAGAATGGTGTCTGGATTCAGGGACGTCTGTATATACCTGAAACAGTCAGATTGAGAGTATTGCAACTCATCCACGATTCCAAGATAGCCGGGCATAGGGGAATTCTAAAGACACAAGAATTTCTTTCTCGTTTCTTTTGGTGGCCCACTTACAGGAAAGATGTCTTAAACTATGTCACTTCATGTGAAGTCTGTGCAAGATGCAAAACACCTGGCTCCTCACCAACTGATCTGTTGCAACCTCTTCCCACCCCGTCCCGCCCGTGGGGATCCATTTCTATGGACTTCATTGTGGAGTTACCAACCTCTCAAGGGAAGAACACCATTCTAGTGGTGGTTGACCGTCTAACAAAGGCAGCTCATTTTATCCCTTGTGTTGGCTTACCCACTGCAAAATAGACATCAGACTTGATGATTAAGAATGTGTTTCGCTTACATGGAGTACCGGATGAGGTCATTTCGGATCGAGGGGTGCAATTCACTTCAAGGTTTTGGCAAAATTTCTGTGCAGCATTGAAAAATATTTAGACTTGAGAGTCCTCAGTGGTTGATACCTTTTAATGGCTAACTGAAAAGATGGTAACAAATTGCAAGCTTTCGAGACTACTCCGGTCTCTTCATCAGGCAAAGACTAAAACAAAAACTGAAGAATCACACATATATATATATACACAAGAGGACACAGGAATAGTGCAATAGGTAAGACAAGTGACGTGAAGCAGAACTGTCATTATGGCAGAGGAATGAACATAAATATTGGTATAGGAAAGATGTGTATCTTCGTACCGTGTTAGCCAGTAGATAGAAAAATATTTAGACTTGAGAGTCCTCAGTGGTTGATACCTTTTAATGGCTAGCCATTAAAAGGTATCAACCACTGAGGACTCTCAAGTCTAAATATTTTTCATAAATATTGGAACAGATCATAGATAAGGAGAGAGTTTTATTACCCTCTGATTGGGGTCTGGTGTTGTGTTTTGATGCCCCTAGAAGGTCAGAGACGCAGATTCCTTAATTGATATAGAATGACATGAATCCATGTGACACGTTTATTCCAGCACTAAGAGTGTCAAAGGTCATCATAAGTTTGTATTCCCAAACCTTTCTATCTTTCTCAGATTTGAAGTTAGATTTTAATACCAGTAATTCCATATCCATTATGCTATGACCGGGCATACAAAAGTGTTTTGCCACAGGTGTGCAGCATTGGATATTAAAGTAAACCTTTCTTCTGCTTTTCATCCCCAGACTAATGGACAGACAGAACGAACCAATCAGACCCTGGAGCAGTATCTCCGCTGTTTTATCTGCCACCTACAGGATGATTGGGTGGATCTACTTCCACTGGCTGAGTTCTCTTATAACAACTCTCAGAGCGCCTCCACTAAGCAGTCTCCTTTTTACTCCAATCTAGGTTATCATCCTAACATTCTTCCTCGATTTCCCATAGATACGCCCTTGCCGGCAGTGGCTGAAAGAATCACTTCTTTACAAAAGAATATGGATCTTCTAAAGGAAAATCTAGAATTGGCTCAGGAAAGGTACAAGAAAGCAGCAGATAAATTTCGTAAACCTGCACCAGCTTTCAAGGTAGGAGATTTGGTCTGGCTGTCAACCAGAAATCTTAAATTAAAGATTCCATCGTCTAAATTGGGACATAAGTACATTGGACCTTATAAGATCAATAAGATTATAAGTGCTGTTGCTTGTCGTCTTCAACTGCCCAGAA
>JARQOD010000001.1:914827136-914861045 GCA_033576555.1 Oophaga sylvatica | reverse complement strand
AATAATCTTTTTGCCCCAAATTTTTATTTTTATAATGGTAACAGGAGAAATAGGACCCCAAAAGCTATTGTGCAATTTGTCCTGAGTACGCTGATATCCCATATGTGGGGGGGAACCACTATTTTGACGCATGGCAGAGATCGGAAGGGAAGGAGCACCGTTTTTAAATGCAGACTTTGATGGAATGGTCTGCGGGTGTCATGTCGCGCTTGGAGAGCCCCTGATGTGCCTAAACAGTAGAAACCCCCCACAAATGACCCCATTTTGCAAACTAGACCCCCCAAGGAACTTATCTAGATGTGTGGTCAGCACTTTGAACCCCCAAGGGCTTCACAGAAGTTTATAACGTAGAGCCGTGAAAATAAAAAAAATCATATTTTTTTCCACAAAAATGACCTTTTTGCCCCAAATTTTTATTTTTATAAGGGTAACAGGAGAAATAGGACCCCAAAAGCTATTGTGCATTTTGTCCTGAGTACCTGATACCCCATATGCGGGGGGGAACCACTGTGATCGCCTTACTGCGATCTTTGGGAGGCACAATGAACAAATCTACCAAAGGTGAAGAATTGGTTTTCTTTTTTACGCCGTTCCTCGTGCGATATTAGTGATTAGGCGACTTTATTCCTCGGATCGGTGCGATTACAGCGATACCAGATTTACCCTTTTTTCATGTTTAGCTTCTGTCACACTCTAAAAGATGCTTTTTTTTTAAATATTTTTTGTAAGAATTTTTTGCATCACCGTATTTTGAGAGCTATAATTTTTCCATATTTCGGCCGACAGAGTTATCTGTGGGCTTATTTTTTGCGGGACGAGCTGACGTATTTATTGGTACCATATTCGGGCACATAACGTTTTTTGATTGCTTCCTATTCCGATTTTTGTGGAAACAGAATGAACAAAAACCAGCAATTCAGGAATTGTTTTTTTTTTAATTTTTTTTCCCCCGTTCCGCGTGTGGTAAAATTGATAAAGCAGCTTTATTCTTCGGGTCACTACGATTACAGCGATACCTCATTTATATATTTTTTTTATGTTTTGGCGTTTTTTTACACAATAAAGAATTTTATAGAAAAAATAATTATTTTTGCATCAGTTTATTCCGCGAGCTATAACTTTTTTATTTTTTTGCTGATGATGCTGTATAGCGGCTTGTTTTTTGCGGGACAAGATGACGTTTTCAGCGGTACCATGATTATTTATATCTGACTTTTTGATCGCGTGTTATTGCACTTTTTCCAAGCGGTATAATGATACCGCTTGGAAAAAGTATAATTTACTACTTTTTTGTGTTTTTTTTTTACGGCTTTCACTGAAGGGGTTAACTAGGGTTATGCTTTTATAGATGGGATTTTTACGGACATGGCGATACCTAACATGTGTATTTTTTTTGTTTTTTATTTTTTTTATTACATAAAAATGTATTTTTTAGGGGATTTTTTTTAAATTATTTTTTAATATTTTTTTTACAATTTTTTTTAAAAAATGATTTTTTTTCAACTTGTCCCTTTATGGGACTTTCACTTTTTTTACTTTTGATTGCAGTTACAATGCATTGCAATGCTCTGGCATTGCAATGCATTGCAACTATAGTGGAAGCTGCTGTGACATGATCACAGCAGCTTCCCGTAGCTAGATGACCCGGAGGTTGTCATGACAACCCCCGGGTCATCAAGGCAGAGATCAGGCCCTGCGATTACATCGCTGGGACGCTGATCTGAGGCAGAGGGAGCTCCCGACCCTCTGCCTCCCCCCCTGAGCTCTGCGATCGCGCTCGATCGCAGCAGTCAGGGGGTTAACAGCCAGGGCGGTGGGGGCTCCGCTCCTGGCTGTCAGTGCAGGAAGCCTGGCCACTGCAGCGCCGGCTCCTGCACTGATCGCTGCTGTGTTTGGTCAGTCAGATTGACTGACCAATCACAGCGCTGTGAGTGCGGGGACCGACGGCAAAGGTCCCCGCACCGCTTGCCGTGCCTGTCAGCTGTCTGTGACAGCTGTCGGCACTGATCTACCACTGCGTGTTTACACGCAGTGGTAGATCAAAGGCATGACGTGCAGAGTCCGTCCTGGTGCCGGAACTGGCACCTTGCCATGACGGACTCTGCACGTCAGTGGACATTAAGGGGTTAAGTCTTCTCAGAAAGGATCCGCTCTGCTGGTCTGAATGAATGCTTTCACCGGCAACTTCCCTAGCAGACCAGCAGGTATATGAAGGAAGCTAATTAACAAAACATCAATCGCAGCTGGGCGAGGCTGGTCAGTCCAGCACCGAGAGAGAAAGAATTAACTCCCTCAGTGCTGAAAACACCCAGCACCAGAAACTCAGCTGTGCGAAGTCAGGGTGTGCAATCCGACGATCTCCGCTGCGACACACCCGTGACACCTATCCCCCATTGAAGTTAACGGGCTCGGTGCCGAGTACCCCATAAGCCCTGGTACTTTGTGCGACTCATCTTCTCCTGCAAAAACATCTCTGGAGTGACGGGCACTTTCCATTACATGGCCCCTGAGGTGCATCGTAGAAAACAATACGGCGCAGCAGTGGACTGGTGGAGCCTGGGGATTGTAGTGTCCAGGATGGCAGCAGGACGATCCCCATTTTACAACGGCCCCGTCAAGCAAATGGCTTTCAAAGCTATCATCAACAAAAAGCCAAAATTTCCATCTTGGCTTGATGCTGACGTGAAACATTTCATCAAGAAGCTGCTGCGCAAAGACCCTCAGACGCGCCTGGGTGTGAGCGGTAACATCCGAGAACATCCCTTCTTTACGACCATCGGCTGGGAGGATCTGGAGGAAAGGAAAGCAGAGCCACCATTTACACCATTCAGGCCAGTTCAGGAGAACCATCATCTGCAGTGGCTGGAGCATACAGTCCTTCACCCCGTGGACGGATTTACGTATGTGTCTTCAAGCTGGACCTGGTAAGTATCTGCTCCTCTGGGGATAACTCCCATCAGGTGCTGTTCTCCCATTGAGGTAATCATCATCATAAATCTTGACTTTTTTCACTTTTTCTGATAGTGACTTTATGTATTTGTTTTTCTAAGGTGGATGAAAAGATCTGAACTGTGAAAGAATCCACGACCATCTGGTGAGTGACCGCTGTACAACTATTATATCAGTACCTTGTATCTGATGTTACATAGCGGAATGGTTCATTATAAAGACCATTCCCCCAATGTAACAGAAGATCCGGGATATAGGAGATTTCATGTCTACCTCTTATGTCTTCCAGGATGAGCCCGTGCCAACTGCCCAGAACTTCATGCTTCCTGACCCGTGCCTCATGTCTCTGCTGCTGTACATCACCTCGGCTGCCCTTCAACATCAACTCTCTCTATACCATCTTCATGCCGGACCACTGCCATTGTTTTACTGCCCCAGACCCTTGGCCTTACCTCCTCCAATCCTGGGCTAGCATCTAACATTCCTCCAGCCCGAAGATCTTCTACCCCTCAGGAACGGCCTGCGCTAAGTTTCCATCTGGTGAGTTCAGGAACAATAGTCGCATCTTTCAGTCCTGGGGCTGCCGATCAGCAGCATGTAAAGAGCGGGCATTATCCCTGAACTCACCTTAGCACAGGTCTGGTAAGTATTGCACCCATCACACAACACCCACACTACATGATCAGTACAGGCCCCCAAACTACATGATCAGTACAGGCACACACATAGCACACAGTACATTTCGGCACATAGATATAGCACATAGATCGGCTTTTGATCCTGGGATTTAATCTGATCGCCATATTTGGGGTCAGGAAGGAATTTTTCCCACTAATATGAGGACAATTGGCCCATTCCTCATAGGGGTTTTTTGCCTTCCTCTGGATCTACACGGCCTTAAATAGGTTTAGTATAAAAGATCAATAAGTAGAATCACACACTATTAGCATAAGAAAAAAGTTATAGTAAAATAAAATAAAAATATCTCAGTTTAACATAAAAAATAGATCCTACGAATATAAACAATAATTAGATCAAGTAAATAAAAATATATTTTTTACATGACAGTTACATTATACAACTCAGGTACATTACGCAGGTTATGTATATTACACAGCTGAGGTACATTACACAGGTTAGGTGTCAGTCTTTGATCTTGGGATTCATTCTGATCGCCATATTTGGGGTCAGGAAGGAATTTTCCCCAATTGGCTTATTCCTCACAGGGGTTTTTGCCTTCCTCTGGATCAACACGTCCTACACTGTAAATACATTTAGTGTGATAGATTAATAAATAGGTGCATACTTTCAGAGCATAAGAAAAAAGGTACAAAATAAGCAAAATAGAATAAAGAATAATAATAATTAATAGTAAAATATTTATTAGTTTAATTTTTTTTAAGTTAAGCCAAATATAGAATTAATTAGTCCAAACATGTAAATATAATTTATGTTTTTATTTTTAGTTTGTACTTACATTTTATTATATTGGGGTTAGGAAGGAATTTTTTGCCTTCCTCTGGATGAATACATCCTTAGTCTAGTTGTTATAGTCACACTCACATATTAAAGACATAATATACATAAAAAATAACACAAGTTTTATTTCAAATAATTTATAGCTGACACACACATATAAATATATATATGCACTAAGTCAGATAGAAGAAAAATAATATACAGTTTTTTTACTTTAATCTCATTTGTTCGGTATCAGCCCTTGAACCTGGGATTTATTCTGACCACCATACTTTACTTGGGGTCAGGAAGGAATTTTCCCCTCTCATATGAGGACAATTGGCCGATTCCTCACAGGGGGTTTTCGCCTTCCTCTGGACCAACACGACCCATAAATAGGTTTAGTCTGATAGATGAATAATTTACACATACACATAATACTATAATATATAATAACCTGATCGATAAATAAAATCTTCTTTTTACCCCTTATATCTTTGTGTTGTCTTTACTCCATTGCACAACCATGTAGTCATTATTATACTGCCCCCTATGTCTTGTGAGCGCATACAACGGTGTCCCCCACACTCCACTCCTTACGACCCCAACACATCATGGTGTCAGGATTTCCTTCGTATTTCTCAGGGGAGAGAACCTGCCGCAGCTTCTGAGGCCTCGAGAATAATTCCATCCCCGGTGCAAAACAAAGGAAATCCTGACTCCATGATGTGTTGGGGTCGTGAGTAGAAATGGGCGGACACCTGGATGTTCAGGCCCATCTGGTTCAGCTAAACAGTTACAAACAGTTACAAAAAGTTTGGGATTAGGTACCAGAACAGTACCCGGACCTGAACCTGGACCTCATTCACTTGAATGGGGGGCCCGAACATCTAGAACATCATGTGCATGACAGCGCGGCAAACATCGCTTCTGATCGGTGGTGAAATCATCACAGACAGCCGCGGTTCCCACGCTATCATATGCGCTCGCATCAGTGGTTCTCAGCCTGGACGGTCGCATCTTGGCACCTTTCAGATTGAAAACTGTTTATCCCCCCGACATGGATTACGCGTGGGACAGAATGATGAACAGTTGAGGGATATTTTTGCTTTTTATTTTTGTTTTATTACAGGAGATGATGGATTCAGTGGAATTAGGTGTTAGGTGAGTATAACTGTGTTTGTTATTTTTAAATAAGAAAGGAAAACTGTGTTTTATTTCAAATTTTCAAATATGACTTTTTCCATCTGTGTCTTTATTTACAATACAACTATATAATTAGTAATGGAAAGGTGTCTTATAGATGCCTCTCCATTACTAAGCCATGGGCTTGATGTCACCTGACAATACAAAGCTGACATCAACCTCACAAATTTGAACCACTGCTACAGGACAAGTGGGAAGAGCCGGGCAAAGCACCAGAATTGGTGCATCTATGAGATACGCCTTTTCTGGCCGGCTGCGGACAGCTATTTTAAGTCAGGTGGGGGCCAATATCCATGGCCTCTTACAGCCTGAGAATACCATCCCCAGCTGTCTACTTCAGCTTGGCTGGCTATCAAAATTGGGTGGGACCCCATGCCGTATTTTTAATTATTTATTTAAATAATAAAAAAAGATGGCGTAGGAACATGCCTATTCTTGATAACTGGCCTTGCTGAAGCTGACAACTGAGGGTTGCAGTCCCCAGCTATGAGTTTTGCCTGGCTGGTTATGAAAAATACAGAACCCAAGCCATTTTTTTTAAGTATTTATTTACAGCGCAGGCACTGGCTGATGAACACTCCCATCAGCCACTGCTGCTCATTTATTAGCGGCAGCAGGCGACAGCTGATGGGAGCAGTAGTCCCATCAGCTGACACCAATGACTGGAGGTAAACTTTATACCTCGATCACAGCTGCAGGCTCATGCTGTCATTTGTCAGTGTGGCAACTGCGGCGTCTGACTGGCGGTGATGATTTTACCACAGAAGCGGTGTGTGCCGTGCTGTTATGCACATGACAGCACGACAAACACCCAGTGTTCGGGGGCCGAACACGAACAGTAACACGGAGTTCCTGGTGAAGTCTGTGTTTGGTGTCCATGCCCGAACAGTAGGTATTCGGTACGGACACTGAACTTCACTGTTCGGGTTTGCCCATCTCTAGTCGTGAGGACTGGAGTTTTTGAATCACTGTCACACAAGAGATAGAGCTGGATGAGCCCCGATATCATTATATCCTATGGTGATAAATCAGTTAATTGCTCTGATTCATAGGAGTGTCGGGTCTGGAGCAGAAGATTCTGGGGCCTTTCTCCATTTCGGCTAATAAATGAGAACACTGAGCCACTCCGTCCTCTATTACCACAGAATTTCCTAATAGTACAGAGCAGAATGGGTTTCCTAAACCAGACAACAATTGTCATATAATAGAGGAGAGGGTTTGTTACAGTGTGTCAGTGCAGCTGGGAACTATTCAGCTCTCAGAGCATTGCCGGGACTGGATACAATGGATGCGTCACAATGGGGGATTGTGGATCTCTACAACTTTGCCCTCTGCAGTCAGGGCCCCCATATCATGGACGCCCCCTGATCAAATCCTCCAGAGAACATTCATGAAGAAGGAGAATCCCCTGTAGAGAGGCGTCGCAGGCGAGAGACGTCATAACAGCAGTTATTGTGTTATTTCCTAGTGATCTGTGTCTGGGAATTCAGGATAACAATATAGTTGCCATCAAGGGAGTCGCAAGGCACATAGATCCAGAGGCATAGCTATTAGGGATAGCTATTATTTTGGCTTGGGGGGGCAAAACTTCTGAGTGTGCCCCTAACCAGGTAACTTTCATTACAACTGGGTGAAGCACCCTAATAGTGGATGTAGGAGAACCTCAACAGATGACCGCACTGTTGCTGAAAAAAAGCTCTATACAAAGATCAACACTAATATTACCGCCATATGGTCAGTGTTAGATACCAGTCCCGCAAAACATGTAATAGATCACAGCACAGTTAAAGAAGGTGACTTACAGCTGATGTTGTTTCTGATGAAATTGTTCACTTTTCCCGTCTTTTCCATCTGGCCCAGACTGACATGACTACTTCTCCAGCCATGCTGCGTATTTTTCTGCAGCGGAATCAAGATCCCTCAGTCTGGAGGAAGAGTGAAGAGACAGACTATCCAAGCTGCTTGAGGACTAGTGTGAAGTTTCCACAATCAGTGAGGGTTTAGGAAGCCATGTCATCTGCTGGTGTAGGTCCACTGTGTTTTATCAAGACCAAAGTCAGCGCAGCCATCTACAAGGAAATTTTAGGTCACTTCATGCTTCCCTCTGCTGACAAGCTTTTTGGAGATGGAAATTTCATTCTCCAGCAGGACTTGTCATCTGTCCACACGCCAAAAGTACTAATACCTGGTTTAAAAACAACATTATCACTGTGCTTGATTGGACAGCAAACTCGCCTGACCGTAGAGAATCTATGGGGGAATTGTCAAGAGGAAGATGAGAGACACCAGACCCAACAATGTGGACAAGCTGAAGGCTGCTATCAAAGCAACCTGGGCTTCCATAACTCAGCAGTGCTACAGGCTGATTGCCTCCATGCCACGCCGCATTGATGCAGTAACTGATGCAAAAGGAGCCCTGACCAAGTATTGAGTGCATTAACTGAACATACATTTCAGTAGGCCAACATTTCAGATTTTAAAATAATTTTTCAAGCTGGTGTTATAAAATATTCTAATTTACTGAGATAATGACTTTTGGGTTTTCATTGGCTGTAAGCCATAATCATAAACATTAACAGAAATAAACACGTGAAATAGATCACTCTGTTTGTAATGACTCTATATAATATATGAGTTTCAGTTTTTGTATTGAAGAACTGAGATAAATTAACTTTTTGATGATATTCTAATTTAGTGAGAAGCACTTGTAGATACGTTCCCCATCAGACAGGCTCCAGTAGACTTCTCCTGCCTTAAGGGCCTGTCTCACATAGCGATATCGCTACGAGATCGCTGCTGAGTCACTAGTTTTGTGACGCAGCAGCGAGCTCACCAGCGATATCGCTGTGTGTGACATTCAGCGACGATCAGCCCCCCTGCTGGGTATCGCTGATCGTCGCTGAAATGTCTGGACCTTTTTTTGATCGCTGGTTTCCCGCTGACAGGCACGCATCGCTGCGTGTGACAGGCGGGAGACCAGCGATCCGCTGGTAACCAAGGTACACAGCGGGTTTCCAGGCACCGCGCAGCGCTTGGAAACCCGCTGTGTACCTTGGATACCAGCTCCCTGCATCAGGGCGCTGGTATCCAAGGTACACTGCGGGTAACTAAGCGATGTTACCCGCAGTGTCGCTGTCCAAGATCGCTGCCTGAGCTGCCTGTTTGGCAGCTCAGCAGCGATCATGTAGCGATACACCAGCGATCCTGACAAGTTCATATCGTTGTCGGGATCGCTGGTGTATCGCTATGTGAGACCCAGCCTTTAGATTATGCAAACAGACACTTCTACTCAGCTTAGCAAGGACTGGTGGGAACTAATAATGAGCAAACATGCTTGAATAAGGTGTTATTCGGCATGCTCAGGTGCTAACCGTGTGACTTCGGCGTGCTCGAATAATATGATATGCAGTGATTGTCTAACAAACAGGAGAAATGCAGCTTCAGGACTCAAACATATTTTTCAAGCACGCCAAAGTCACTCGGTTAGCACCCGAGCATAGTCTGATAACACCTTATCCAAACATGTTCACTCATCACTAGTGGGAACTAGTACATTGCAAAATTTACACCTGCAACTCTGGCTGCCCTGGGGATTCCAATCAGCACAACCTTTCCTTAGTAAAACTCACGGCATATTGTACATGTCAATGGTCAGGGGCCACACACTGACAAAGGAAGCAAATTGCTGCCATCTTGAAACATATGAGCCATAAATAAAAGACACCCAGGACAGATCTGGCAGCCATTGTAGAATATTAAGGCCCGACATATACATGAAGATCCAGGTTTTGCAAACGGACTAAGGATAAAGTTTTTGTCAGTCATGGGACTGAGTTTAATTTAATTCCCTAGGGCTTTGGCGCAGGAAAAGAAAAATCTGAACCAAATATGTAAGGTTTGATTTTTTTTATTGGTTTATTTTGATTGGGGCGAAAGGGGGGTGAGTTAAACTTTTATGGTTTTTTTTTTTTAATTTTTAAACACTTTTTTTTTTACTTTTGGCATGCTTCAATAGCCTCCATAGGAGGCTAGAAGCTGCCTTAGCACGATCGCCTCTGCTACATACAGGTGATGCATAGATCACCTCTATGTAGTAGAATTACAGCATTGCTATGAGCGCCAACCACAGGGTGGCGATCATAGCAATCTGCCATCAACAACCATAAAGATCTCCAGGAGAACTCAGGTTGTTATGGCAACGCGTCGCCAACCCCCGATCACTTGACGGGGTCGGCGATGCGCTCACTTCCGGCACGGCTTTGACAGCGGGATTTAACTAGTTAATAGGCGTGGGCAGATCACGATTCAGCTCGCACCTATTGCGGGCACATGTCCACTGTTTATAACAGCTGACATGTCGCGGCTTTGAGGTGGGCTCACCGCCGGAGCCCTCCTCAAAGCGGGGGATACTTACCGATGATGTACTATCCCTGTCATCTGGCAGTAAGGGGTTAATCTCTCCTGCAGGGCGCCCGCGCTTCCTCTCACAGCAGCGCCGCTGAATGACGTCATCATTCAGCGGCCGGCTGTGGCAGAGAGAGCGCGGACGCCGGACAGGTGAGATGTGAGGTGGGTGTGTGTGTGTCTTGTATCAGTGTGTGTGTATGTAGTGCGGTGCTTTGTGTGTGTGTATGTGAGAGTGCTGTGGTGCTGTATGTGTGATGGTGGTGGGGAAGGCAATGATGATGATGGGGAGGCGATGATGATGGGGAGGAAATGATGATGATGATGGGGAGACAATGATGATGATGGGGAGACAATGATGATGATGATGGGGAGGCGATGATGATGGGGAGGCAATGATGATGATGGGAGGCAATGATGATGATAATGGGGAAGCAATGATGATGATGATGATGGGGAATCTTTCCACAGTGCCCTTTCCTGAGCCGTAACAGTGCAGAACGCAGCACAGTGCAGAGGAGAGCTCCACATTTTGTATGGAGCATTATATGGGGACCAGTATCCTGTATGGAGCATTATTTGGGGTCCAATATTCTTTATGGAGCATTATATTTGGCCCATAATACTGTATGAAGGACTATGTGGTGCCCATAATATTGTATGGAGGACTGTACTGTCCAGTCTGTGCTGTGAGGATTTGGCGGTTTCTGAGCTATTGTACAATTTACAATAGATATCACTCATGTAATGGAAGAAGTGAAGTGTTTGGCATTGTACTATACCCATATTTCTCTGCAGTCTCTGTGCGTCATGAATCGTGGTCTGTGTTAAAGGGGCCCACTGAGACTCTTTCGCCCGGGGCCCATAAAAACCTGGAGCCGGCCCTGATTAGCAATATTGGAAAATATGTGTAACTGGGTTAACGACTGGCTCAGTGATCAGAAACAGGGTGGTTACTAATGGAACACACTCGGATTGGTTCAAAGCTAACAACACGGGGATTAGTATCTTTTCAACATTTATTAATGACCCTATAGTGACGATGCAGAGTAGAATTTCAATATTTGCAGATGATACTAAACTCTGCAGGTAATCAACACAAAGAAGGAAAATGTAATATTACAGATGGAGTTCTATAACATGGAGGCTTGGGCTGAGAAATGGCAATTGAAGTTTAACCCCTTAACGACCGCCGATACGCCTTTTAACAGCGGCAGTTAAGGATACTTATTCCTCAATGCTGCGAAAGTATTAAGTTACTTACCGGTAACGGTATTTTTCGGGAGCCCATGACAGCACCACGAGAGAGGAGATCCACCCTTCAGGAACAGGAAACCTACAGATACAAAAAGGGTGGCGCCTCTCCCACGCATCAGTTGTATTTCAGCGTTTGAGAGGACTACCACGGTTAATTACACAAATATATACAATATATACAACATATACACTCTTTATACAAAATATGCAACGACTAACTGTAAATTAATTAACATCCGTGAAAATCTTTAAGAGGATGTGCAGCCCCCAAGTGAAAGGGAGGGAACCAAGGGTGCTGTCATGGGCTTCCGAAAAATACCATTACTGGTAAGTAACTTAATACTTTATTCGGACTCCCATGACAGCACCACGAGAGAATTACAGAGATGTAAGCTACCCTAGGGAGGGACTATAGCCTGCAGCACCCTTAACCTGAAGGTGAGCTCCGAGGAGGCCCCCATGTCTAACCGATAGTGTTTAAAAAAGGTGGAAGGAGAGGACCATGTGGCCGCCTGACATATCTGGTAGATTGATATTCCCGATCTTTCTGCCCAGCATGATGCCATGGCCCGGCTGGAATGCACCCTCAGATTCTGCGAAGCTGGACGCCCACCTGTTGTGTAAGCCAGAGAGATAGCCTCACTAATCCACCTGGCTAACGTGCATTTTGACACTCTAAGCCCTTTGCTAGAACCTTGGAAGGATAAAAATAATGCATTATCCTTTTTCCAAGGATTAGTAGCCGATATATATTCTAGTAGGCATCTTCTAACGTCTAACATATGAAGTTTCTCTTCTTTAGAGTTAGAGGGGTTAGGGAGAAAGGTAGGTAGGACTATCTCTTGTGACCTGTGGAAGTGTGATGCTACTTTGGGCAAGTAAGCTGGGACCGGCCTTAGGATTACCGTCATGTAAGAATTCTGTATAAGGGAGTAGTCTGGAAAGTGCCTGAATATCCCCTATTCTACGTGCAGATGTTATTGCTATCAAAAACACTGTTTTAAGGGATAGTATCTTAATCGAGGCTGATTCCAGGGGCTCAAATGGGGCGTCTGTCATAGCTGAAAGGACTAGGTTCAAATCTCACGGCATACTTTTATGACTGTGTATGAGTCTAGACCTACCGGCTGCTCTAATAAATCTAGAAATCCAATAGTTATTGGCAATATCACAGGAAAAGAGGGCACCAAGAGCTGAGACCTGTACTTTTAGTGTACTCATGGAAAGACCTAATTCTAGACCCTTCAGAAGAAATTCTAGAATCTG
Organism: Oophaga sylvatica; assembly: GCA_033576555.1. Taxonomy (NCBI): domain Eukaryota; kingdom Metazoa; phylum Chordata; class Amphibia; order Anura; family Dendrobatidae; genus Oophaga; species Oophaga sylvatica. The sequence continues at coordinate 914,848,505 of JARQOD010000001.1, read as the reverse complement.
TTGCACCGGTACCCCCTCTTCGAGACTAAATTCAGAAGAGGCTAGGAATCTCCTCCAGGTCCTAGCGTAGATTTTCGTTGTAATCTGCTTCCTACTCTTCAGGAGAGTGTCAATTAAATTCGGGGAGAAGCCTCTATTAGTCAACAATGACCTCTCAAACTCCACGCCGTCAAATGAAGCCCCATCACTTGGGATGGTTGATTCGCCTCTGGCAGAGCAGATCCGGAAGTTCTGAAAGTACCCTGGGATCGCATACCGACATAGTTCTGAGCCATGCGAACGAGGCCCTCTGGGGCCTAAATGGGGCTATTAGTTTGACCCTTGCTCGGTCTTCTCTGATGTTCCTCACTACCAGAGGTAACAGGGCTAATGGTGGAAAAGGGTAGGCCAGGGAGAAGTCCCATTTTATTAGGAAGGCATCCACTACCAGAGGATTTTCCCTGGGATTTAAGGTACAGAATTTTTTTTACTTTTCTGTTTTCTCTGTTGACAAAGAGGTCTACCTCCGACTGACCCCATTTGCGAATAATCTGGTTGAAGATGTCCCTGTTCAGAGACCACTCTTCCTGCCTTAGAATATTGCGGCTTAGGAAGTCTGCTTTTATGTTGTCTTTTACTCTGATATGGAGAGCTGTCAATGATTGAAAATGTCTTTCGGCTGTCTGGAATAGGCGTTCTGTTACTTGCATCAGAGCCTCGGAACGTGTTCCACCTTGGTGGTTGACATAGGCCACCACCACTTGGTTGTCCAAAAGAATCTTGACATGGTGACCCTCTAGGTATACGAGGAGTTTTTTAACTGATAACTCTATTGCCAACAGCTCCCTCTGGTTGGACGAGGCTCCCACCTGGGAGTCCCACTGTCCCTGGACCACAACGTCCCCCATATGGGCCCCCCAACCCGAAGGGCTAGCATCTGTGGTTATTATGCGAGTTATGTGGGTCACCCAGGGAACTCCCGAGGATAAGTTGTCCCTGTCCAGCCACCACCTAAGCGACTTAAGGGTTGAAGGACTCAACGATATCTGGCCCTGCAGGGACCCCCCCCAGGACTCTATCATTAACTAGGACATCCCTCTGTAGAGGTCTAGCGTGAAATTGAGCCCACTTAACGGCTGGAATGCATGACGTTAGGGTACCCAATAGGGACATGGCCTGTATGAGATCATGGAGGGTCTGTCAATTGCCCGTAATGCCTGCTGTTGAATATGTATTAACTTATCTGGTGGTAGGTGACACTGTTGAACCTCCGAATCTAACAGTAGGCCTAGAAACTTTTGGACCCTTAAAGGCTGCAATCAGGATTTCTCATAATTGATTATCCAGCCTAAGTGCTCCAGCCTGGACCTAGCCCTTTCTATTTGTAACAGGCAATGATCTACTGAATTACCTACAATCAGGAAGTCATCAAAGTAGGGGACAATAAGCATATTTGACTCCCGTAGATGAGCCATGACTTCGGCAACATCTTTCGTGAATACCCGAGGGGCTGCTGATAGACCGAAGGAGAGCACCCTAAACTGAAAATGGCGGACTGCCCCTCCTATGGAAACTGCCACCCTCAGGAACCGTTGGAAATCTGTATGGATAGAGACATGATAAGTACGCGTCTTTCAAATCCACAACTGCCATGAAACAATTTTTAAACAACATCTTTATTGCAGACGCGATCGACTCCATTTTAAAGGATCGGCTAACCAGATACTCATTAAGGGACCTAAGATTGATAATGGTTCTAAAAGATTTATCTGGCTTCTGAATCAGGAAAAGGAGAGAGTAAAAACCTCTACCTCTCTCCGATTCCGGCACCTCCACCAGGACATTTTTAAGGCATAAATTCACCACCTCTGCTTCCAATGCCAACTGTTCAAGAGAAGTACGCATGGGAGTTAATTTAAAACTATCTTGCAGGATGTACCGAAACTCAAGATTGAGTCCGTTCGTTATTACGCTCCGCAACCAGTCACTATTTGTGATCTCTAACCATGCTGGAAGGCCAACATTCTTCCCCCTACGGGAATCACTAGTCATTGGGCAGGTTTCTTCCGCTCTCTTGAAGAACGCCTGAACATAAAGCCAATACCTCTCCTTCTTTTATCCTCCCATCTGAAACGATCTCTAGTGGGTGATACAATGCACCTCCTTCCTTGACTAAATTTCTTTCTATTGAAAGAGCATCGGTAGGACGTGGATGATAAATTAAGGAACTTCTTTTTCTCGTCCCCTGCCTTATCCAGCAACTCATCCAGGACAGGCCCAAATAGATACTCTCCTTCGCAGGGGATAGCGCAGAGTTTTGACCTTGTATGGATGTCCCCTGGCCAGCATTTCAACAAGGCTCTGCGGGCCGCATTGGAAAGTCCTGCTGCTCTGGCTGCCATTTTAGCAGAGTCAACCGAGGCATCCGACAGCAAAGCTGCAGCCTCCTGAATTCTGGCAAGGCACCCAGAATAGTATCTCTAGGAGCCCCTTCCTTCAATTGTGACTCTAACTGGTCCAGCCAGACCATCATGGATCTGGCCATACAAGTTGCTGCTACTGCTGGCCTAAGGGAACCAGCCGAAGGGTTCCCATGTCTTCAAAAGATAGTGAGGCTCTTTTTGATGCCTTGGCTGCTGCAGCATCTAACTTAGGGGCTTTGTCCCAGGTGTTGACTGCCGGATCCTCAAAGGGGTATCTGCGCTTAAGAGCCGGTGGTAAAGAGCTCCTTTTTTCCGGCTTTTTCTATTCTCTACAGATTAACTCCTGGATCTTTTTGTTTAAGGGGAAAGATCTTCGTTTCCTTTGTTCCAGCCCTCTGAACATAACATCCTGCATGGATAGCTGCCGCTTGGGTTCAGCTATACACATCATTCCCCTGACCGTTTTTACCAACTTATCCACTCGGTCCAGGGGCAGACAGAAGCGAGCAGAATCTTCCTCTGACAAAGACGAGGAAAATGGCTCAGAGGAGTTGTCATCCTTCTCCCTTTCCGCAGAAGAATCTGATTCCAAAGTGGCCCTGTATTTAGAACTTCCCGCCTAGGACAGTGACTTCAGGATTCCCTTACTTCCGCCCTGACAATATCCTTCAGGCTTGCCACCACATTAGGTGATTCTTCTGCTACCTGAGGGAGGATAGTAAGAGCAACATTGTCTATCTAGACCTAATGCCACTCCCCCCTTCCCCTTCCTGAGACCTCACCGTCTACTGGATGCAGGGGGTACACAACTTTTTTGGGCACGAATCTGGTAGGGGGCATCCACAGGGCGCGCATTCCTGTGTTTTGCCTTATCCTTACATTTCTTCCCCTACAACTTTAGTGACCAGTGCCAGGCAGCTGCCGCCAAGGCTAATAAATAGATGCTCATGACAAGAACATAGTATTCTAAGTGTGGCTGCACTAGTGACTTGTATAGAGGCAAAACGGTGTACAATTTTGGCCTCCAGTGTATAAGGAAACACTAGAGAGGATGCAGAGAGCAGTAACCAAAATTATTAAGGGAATGGCTGTACTACAGGTATCAAACTTGGGGTTAGTCAGTTTGGAAAAACGAAAGCTTAGGGGTGATCTTATTAAAATGCACAAATACATGAGGGACAGTAGAGATCTTTTTACACTTGGGCCTGCGACGGGGACACAGGGGCATTGTTTTTGTCTACAGGAAAGGTTTAATCAATCACAGACGCAGATTCTTTACTGTTAGAGCAGAGGCAATAGAACTCTCTGCCACATGATGTTGTAATGGTTGATTTCCCACTAAAATTCAAAACGGGCCTGGATGACTTTCTCCAAAAATATGATATAAGGCTAGTTTCACACTAGCGTTGCACTGACCTGCGTCGGTCTGTGCACGGCCGCCGCTAAGCTCCGCCCCGGCTGCGCCCCCTCCCGATCGCTCCGCCTATGGGCGCATGACGCTGCATGCGACCTGCGCACCCTATCTTTAGCATTGGGTTCGCAGGCCGTACGCAGGTATGCGTTTGCTGGCGCATGCGTCCTTCTGACGGTGCGCCGAGCGCACAAAAATGCAACACGGTGCGTTGAGCGCAGGTCGGCGCACCGTCAAAAGGACGCATGCGCCGGCAAACGCATACCTGCGCACGACCTGCGAACCCAATGCTAAAGATAGGGTGCGCAGGTCGCATGCAGTGTCATGCGCCCATAGGCGGAACGATCTGGAGGAGGTGCGGCCGGGGCGGAGCTTAGCGGCGGCCGTGCTCTGACCGACGCAGGTCATTGCATCGCTAGTGTGAAACTAGCCTTACAGGTTATGAGTGCTACATTCTGTGATGGGACATTGATCTAGGAAATTAGTCTTTTTTCTGAATGTAGAGACGGAAAGGAATTTTTTTTGTAACCAAGCTGAGAACATGTCCAGAAAATATTATACGGTGTTCTCCCTATACATGGAAAAGGAAATCAGAGTGGTGGTGTACGCCTACATACATTGAAACACCCAAAAAAATTGGAGAAAATCACAAACCACCAAGCAGAAAAATAAAATACTAAATTAATTTAGCACGGTGGCTCAGTGGTTAGCACTGCAGCCTTGCAAGCGCTGGAGTCCTGGGTTCGAATCCCACTAAGGACAACATCTGCAAAGAGTTTGTATGTTCTCCACGTGTTTGCGTGGGTTTCCTCCGGGTTCTCCGGTTTCCTCCCACATTCCAAAAAACATACAGATAGGGAATCTAGATTGTGAGCCCCATCAGGGACGGCGACAATAATGTGTGCAAACTGTAAAGCGCTGCGGAATATGTTAGCGCTATATAAAAATAAAGATCATTATTATTATAAATTCTATCATACAGTATAAATTACATATATTGATATTCTGTATAAATACATTTTTGCATATTATGTTTCTGCTTGGCGTTTTTTGGTTATTCTAACTTTCCGGGTGTTTTAATGTTAGGCTATAGGTTGAAATTGAATCGCTTAAGTCTACTTTCAACCTTAAAAACTATGAAACTATAGGTCACTATTTTCATGGTAAGACCAAATGCTCTGCATCCGAGTGCAGCATTCATCCGATTTCGATCTGGCATCTTGTGTCCTATGAACAAACGAATAGGCAAAAGAGATGAGCAAATCGGCTTGCAGGATAGTGGTCCAGAGGCCACATACAGTGGGTTCGGAAAGTCTTCAGACCCCTTTAAATTTTTCACTCTGTTTCATTGCAGCCATTTGGTAAATGCAAAAAAGTTCATTTTTTTCTCATTAATGTGCACTCTGCACCCCATCTTGACTGATAAAAAACAGAAATGTGGAAAGTTTAGCAAATTTATTAAAAAGAAAAACTGAAATATCACATGGTCATAAGTATTCAGACCCTTCGCTCAGACACTCATATTTAGGTCACATGCTGTCCATTTCCTTGTGATCCTCCTTGAGGTGGTTCTACTCCTTCATTGGAGTCCAGCTGTGTTTAATTAAAATGATAGGACTTGATTTGTAAAGGCACACACCTGTCTATATAAGAACTCACAGCTCACAGTGCATGTCAGACCAAATGAGAATCATGAGGTCAAAGGAACTGGCCAAGGAGCTCAGAGACAGAATTGTGGCAAGGCACAGATCTGGCCAAGGTTACTAAAGAATTTCTGCAGTACTCAAGGTTCCTAAGAGCACAGTGGCCTCCATAATCCTTAAATGGAAGAAGTTTGGGACCACCTTACTAGACCTGGCCGACCAGCCAAACTGAGCAATCGTGGGAGAAGAGCCTTAGTGAGAGAGGTAAAGAAGAACCCCAAGATCACTGTGGCTGAGCTCCACAGATGATTAGGGAGATGGGAGAAAGTTCCACAAAGTCAACTATCACTGCAGCTCTCCACCAGTCGGGCCTTTATGGCAGAATGGCACGAAGGAAGCCTCTCCTCAGTGCAAGACATATGAAAGCCCGCATAGAGTTTGCAAAAAAAAACAAAAAAAAAAAAAACATGAAGGACTCCCAGACTATGAGAAATAAGATTCTCTGGTCTGATGAGACGAAGATAGAACTTTTTAGTGATAATTCTAAGCGGTATGCGTGGAGAAAACCAGGCACTGCTCATCACCTGCCCAATACAGTCCCAACAGTGAAACGTGGTGGTGGCAGCATCATGCTATGGGGGTGTTTTTCAGCTGCAGGGATAGGATGACTGGTTGCAATTGAAGTAAACATGAATGCGGCCAAGTACAGAGATATCTTGGATGAAAACCTCTTCCAGAGTGCTCTGGACTTCAGACTCGGCCGGAGGTTCACCTTCCAACAAGACAATGACCCTAAGAACACAGCTAAAATAACAAAGGAGTGGCTTCAGAACAACTCTGTGACCATTCTTGACTGGCCCAACAAGAGCACTGACCTAAACCCAATGGAGCATCTCTGGAGACACTTGAAAATGGCTGTCCACCAACGTTCAGCATCCAACCTGACGGAACTGGAGAGGATCTGCAAGGAAGAATGGCAGAGGATCCCCAAATCCAGGTGTGAAAAACTTGTTGCATCATTCCCAAGAAGACTCATGGCTTTACTAGCTCAAAAGGTGCTTCTACTCAATACTGAGCAAAGGGTCTGAATACTTATGACCATATGATATTTCAGTTTTTCTTTTTTAATAAATTAGCAAAAATTTCTACATTTCTGTTTTTTTTCAGTCAAGATGGTGTGCAGAGTGTACATTAATGAGAAAAAATGAAGTTTTTTGCATTTACCAAATGGCTGCATTTAAACAGAGTGAAAAATTTAAAGGGGTCTGAACACTTTCCAAACCCACTGTAAGAAGTCCTGGCGGCAGCTGGGTGGGGAGACATGAGCCTCTTCTGATTTGTAGATCTAGTACAACACGTCGATAAATAAAAATTATGTTGTGCCGAGCCCATAAGTGCCTGGGGCTGCGGGACATAGAAAGCGGTGCACACTGCTCCTGTCCGGCGACCGCAGATCACTGAAGAGGCCGCTGGACCAGGGTCCTGTGAATCAATTCTATCATCTCTAACAGGAACATATTTGTGGATATCACCTCAAACTGCGGAAAGGCAGCAATTTTATCATACTCGCTACGCTACAAAAATGGCCGAAGAAACAGTCATGTGGCAGTGTCAGCCTACCCCTAGTCTAGACATCATGTGCCAGTAGCAGGCTCTTTGCCACAGCAAATCAGACAAACCAGCAACATTCCACCAAAAACAACAGGCAGGAAGATGAAGGACTTTTATCTGTATTAATTTACAATGATGCCATCTGACAAAGTCCAAGTAAAAACGAAGTCGCCTCAAACATTTTCTTTAAAAGGCGGTGACTGCTCAGCCTTCAGAATGATGAAACTGCGTACATGGGATCTAAAACAATGCTTACATTTGCTTTACATCAATCCATCCCATATAAAATATATTAAAAGTGGTATAAAAAAAATATCAGTCCTCTGGTAATGGCTGAATCATAACGAGGGTTTTACAGCAATCAAGTTCTTTTCGTCTGAAATACTTCTTGGTTTGGTCTCTGTGGAGACGGTTGTTATTTTGCTTGCCATAGTAGCAAAGAGAGTGTCCATCATCCCCAAAACTTCTAGGACTTCTTCTTGATAATTTACTTCTTTTTCTAGTGTGTCTTGAAGATTCCGAAATAATTTATCCACTACAGATGACTGGTTTATAATGGAAGAATAAATGTCTGAAAAGAAAAAGGAAATGTTTGTACACTGAACAGATTTTGTATTAGTTTAGCCTGATGAAGAGACCTGAGTAGTCTCGAAAGCTTGCAATTTGTTACCATCTTTTCAGTTAGCCATTAAAAGGTATCAACCACTGAGGACTCTCAATTCTAAATATTTTTCTATCTACTGGCTAACACGGTACAAAGATATACATCTTTACTGTACACTGAACACACATTCAAGAAATGCCCCAAAACCTAACAGTGCCAACCCAGCCGCAAAAACACATATCTGCCTCAGAATCAGAGGACTACCCTTTCCTTCCAGGAACTCACATTCATGGCCAACCCTAGGTATAGATAATAGCGATGAGTGAACGTGCTCTGATAAGGTGTTATCCAAGCATGCTTGTGGGCTCAGTGTCTTTGGCGTGCTTAAAAAATATATTCGAGTCTCTGCGGCTGCATGTCCCGCGGCTGTTCGACAGCCGCAACAAAAGCAATGCAGGGATTGCCTGTTGTGATGGCAATCCCTGCACGTGCTGTGGCAGTCTAGCAGCCGCAGAGACTCAAACATATTATTCGAGCACACCGAAGACACTCGATTAGCAAACGAGCATGCTCGGATAACGCCTTATCCCAGCACACACGCTCAGCACCACTATGTATGCCTTCACCCAAAAGTTTTGGCTCTCTCCACTTTTCTCCGCATTATGCCAATTACTCAGATCGGAGAACCTGGCCCAACCACCGGGACTCCTGACTTAACAGCCTCATATGCTTAAGAGGCAATTAGCTCGGGTCAGAAGAACTAGCGGTAGGGTCTTCCTACCCAAACATGGTCCTAATTTCAAGGATGCGTGAAACAGATCTTAAAAATAGTTGCAGGGTGGGGGGTTGTGATCAGACCAGAGAAGAGATATCTACAGACAAAGCGAGTGTGGAGAAAACAGGCTAAAGCTGAGGAAGAACGAACGAGAAGAACAAATAAGTGCAGGATAGAAGTTGGGCTGATCTATGAGTTAATGAAGACAGCAGCAGCCAGCATTCACACAGACCTCACATCCAGCCTATATTGCTGGAAGAGACACTCCTAACAAGAGGAAAATCAGAAACTATAATCAGGGGGTCTCAAAACAAATGAAAATGGCAGACCAATTTAGTATAATTTTATAAAATAAAGAATACACACCAATAGAAAAATAGATCCATGCAAAACTAATAAAAAACACCCCCCAAAAAATCAATAGAAAAAAATTCAATAATGAGTATCAGAACTTCCCTAGAGAATATAAGTACAAAAGCAGGAGCGACGCACACGTGGGGTGTTAAACATGCGTTGGGCACGGTATGGCAGCTTGTTAAATGGCTTTCCTTCTTATACACCTTATCCATGTGTATGATTTGCATAGTATGCTTTTGCATTTATATTCTCTATGTAAGTTCTGAATCTCATTATTACTGATGTCGTCTTTCTCACCTAGCCTGCCTATATTTGCATCAGTGACATTTTTTTATTATAATTATGATCTTTTGTGACAGTTACCTCTATATTTTTCTCCGTGTGAACCTCGTGTTTTCTTATTAGCTTCAGTTTTATACCCCTATTATGCTTCTAGCAAAGAGAATAATTGCAGCCAAACAAACATGAGCTGTAGGACGCGCAAACCGGTATTTAGAGGGTGGGGAAGACCTATTACAGTTTAACCGGTGCCGGTAAATGAAGATACAAGAGAGCCCCTTCGTCTTGTCATACTTACCAATTACTTGCTCTGACACATTTAACAAGATTGAGGAAAATCGAGGATCTACTATGTGCCTGTTATAAAAATAAATAAAAGGGGATTAATGATACTTACATTTTGTGCAGAGAACATTATCACTTTATAACCCGTGCTAATAAAAGATCAAAGCATGAAATGTATATTCAGCCATGATACCGTATGTGAAATATCTGACGACAGTGCTCTCTTATTGCAGAAAGAAGCAATTTGAAGGAGCGAAGAGCATTTTGGCAGCACACAATTTTCTAAGCAGATGTGAAGATTTTAATGAGTTGTTTTTGATTAGGAAAGATGGCCGCCCATGTCCCTAGGTTGTAGCTGGCATCGCACCTGAGCTCCACTGAACTGAATGGGGCTGAGCTACAGTTGCTTCAACGCCACACACGACCTGCGGACACGGTTTCTGAATGAAAGCAGCCATGTTTTTCTTCTGCTGCACAACCCCATTAATATTAATGGTTTTCTACTTACTTTATGAGGAAAGTGAGTATTTGGCAGAGCTGTTTCTCATCCCTCCCTGCTAGGGCATTTTTAAGAGTTCCTCTTCGTTCAATTTCATTCATCACGGCCACAATCACTTCTGGGCTTCTGGCCTAAGTAAAATAAAGGCAAATGAGTCATGGAATAAGAAACTGGAGATTTCCAAGAGACATTGTGTGAACAAGAACCTGCGGTACAATGTAACAATGACCTTGTCCACAGCAGCTATGTGATTGCATCAGATGTAATGGCAGCAAGCGCCCAACCCAACAAGTCACTGTTGAGCAGAATAACAGGGCTCAGGGGCATGAAAGAGGGAATGAGACCGAGCTTTGGTACCATATACAGCTGCCAGCACACGAGAGCTCCTGTGCCTGTAGTGACAGAGCTGAAATGCCCACAAGAGCATTAACGCCTTTTCTGTCTGCTGATTAGCAGCTGTTGACTCCAAAACAGTGCCGCCATATGTCTGACACCGGGTAATACGTCACACTCCAGGGTAGGGCATCCAAATTCAGTCACTGTCTGGGGGGCTTAGGCTGCGCAGGTCACACATGAAGCACAATGGCACTGATTGGGCATCAGTGATGTAGGGAAATGTGGTTATAATGTACACCAGTTATTCAATATTCTGCACATTCACATCTCACCCAAGAGAAAGATGACAAGGAATAAAATAGTAAATGATGGCAGTCCAGAAAGCAATGAAGGCCCGAAATACACACCCAAGGATATGACTGCACCGTACAGACGTACAGGGAGGTTCACTAGAAAGAGGCTCCAAAAATTCTGTAATAACTTTCGCTAGGACGAGGCAATCTGAGGGAAACAACGCGCTCCTCAGTATATGGAACTTCACACAAGCCAGGAAGCCCCCGCATTGGAGCAGTGAGCTGGACAGCCACTCACTCCATGATGAAAAAGCTGGTATGGAGAGTGATGTCTCGGTTGCGAATCATAGGCCCAGTTTTGACACCACTGTGAACACCTATAAGTATCTCAACATTATTCTAACAGTTTGTGAATCCCCTGAATTATAGAGCATTAATGGAAAGTTACGGTACTTCTAGCAAAATGGAGCAAAGTGTCACACATCAGAAAGGGAGAAACGGAGTCATTTCTTGGCAACAGAGTAATTTCAAAATAGCTACGGCCACCATGCTCGCCGGATCTGACACCAGACTTCTCCCTTTAGGGTATGCACAAATGAAAAGTCTATTGCTCGGGTGGTCTCCAAGTATTTGGAAGTGCTCGGAGATTAGTTTCTGTCGCTAAAGCTGCATGATTTGTGGCTGCTGGACAGCCTGAATACATGTGGGGATTGCCTGTTTGTTAGTAATTCCACACATGTATTCAGGCTGTCTAGCAGTCGCAAATCATGCAGCTGTGGAGACATACACTAAATTTCCGAGTACTTCCAAATACTCTGAGACAATCGAGCATGCTCGGGAAAACCCAAGCAACGAGCATACTCGCTCATCACTACGAAACATCAACGTGACATTGCTGCTATCCCCCACCAATATTCTTGCTGATATATTCAGGAACATGGAGCTCCACACTGAAATGTATCTGGCAGAAAATGGAGATCACTTCCAGTGTCACATGTAATGCAATCAATTCTACATACGTCAAGGTTTGTAGTATAATGTTTTGGTTCAGATTGCATCATCCTAATGAGAGGTGCCACCAAATATTCAGGGCCTCTGTGGAGTGAATCTCCCTGTATATTCCCGTTACCAGATGGCCTCTTACCTCCAATGCAGCATCCAGAGCTGAAGACACTTGGAAACCTCTGAGCAACATGTCGTATTTCGTTAAGTGCTGTCTTACTGGTTTCCTGACAATGAAGTCATCCTGTAGAGAACACAGAAAATCAAGATAATTGTATTAAATCTCAAACTAAATGCAATTGTGCAGTTTTCCATACGCAGCCTTACACTACCGTCTCCCTATCCTGCAGGATCTTCAGCCACTTTACCTGTTTAGGCAAGTAGTCCTTTCCTTTCACAAACATTCGGTAACGTGGATGTTTCCTTCGTGACGGTTCATGTGATTTCTTATCCTCTGGCTTACGATGTTTTACATTCAAAACGCCATTGGTCATTCCCACCACGATCATCTCATCATCGGGCTGAAAAATGCATTAGTTAATGTTGCTATATTATGACATTAAGCATTACTTCTACATATGTATTACTAACATATTATTACTTTTAGAGCAGCAATGCTTCCTTGGTGCTGTACATGAGAAGGGGTTACATATAAGACAAATAGAAAATACAGAGAACAAACTAACAATGAGAGACTGGTACAGAGGGGAGAGGACCCTGCCACCGTGGGTTTATAGTCTACAGGGTAGAGGGGGAAGGAGACAGTAGGTTGGTGAGGTGACAGACTGGTACAGAGGGGAGAGGACCCTGCCACCGTGGGCTTATAGTCTACAGGGTAGTGGGGAAGGAGACAGTAGGTTGGTGAGGTGACAGACTGGTACAGAGGGGAGAGGACCCTGCCACCGGGGCTTATAGTCTACAGCAGGGGTCCCAACGCCGGTCCTTTTGATGCCGGGCAGCGGAGCCACGCACAGAATGCTGGACCACATGGAGCCGGCGGCTGTAGCGCTGTAGTGACAGCTATATCCCGGCTCCATCATCGATACTCACCTTCTGCCGCTGCGATCCCTGTCCCGGCCGTGGCAGCTTCATCCAGCGCTGAGCGGTGACGTAGTACCGCTCATTAAGGGCATGAATATGGACGCGACGCCACTCCCATAGGCGTGGCATCATATTCATGCCCTAAGAGCGGTACTACGTGACGACCGCACGCAAAGGAGGAAGCTGCCAGTGCCGACAGGGGATGCAGAAGTTCAGCGACGGAGAAGGAGGGTAGTATGACAGGGATGACGGGGGAGCCCAGGAGAGGGTGGAGAGGAGCCTTGTATACAAGAGAGGGTGCGGAGCATAGTGGGAGCGAGCCTTGTATACAGGGTGGGAGAGGAGCCATGTATATAGGGTGGGAGAGGAGCCATGTATATAGGGTGGGAGCGGAGCCATGTATATAGGGTGGGAGCGGAGCCATGTATATAGGGTGGGAGCGAGCCATGTATATAGGGTGGGAGCGGAGCCATGTATATAGGATGGGAGCGGAGCCATGCATATAGGATGGGAGCGGAGCCATGTATATAGGGTGGGAGCAGAGCCATGTATATAGGGTGGGAGCGGAGCCATGTATATAGGGTTGGAGCGGAGCCATGTATATAGGGTGGGAGCGGAGCCATGTATATAGGGTGGGAGCGGAGCCATGTATATAGGGTGGGAGCGGAGCCATGTATATAGGGTGGGAGAGGAGCCATGTATATAGGGTGGGAGAGGAGCCATGTACAGTCATGGCCAAAAGTTTTGAGAATGACACAAATATTAATTTTTACAAAGTCTACTGCTTCACTTTTTCTAATGGCAATTTGCATATACTCCAGAATGTTATAAAGAGTGATCAGCTTAACAGCAATTACTTGCAAAGTCAATATTTGGCTAGAAAATGAACTTTATCCCCCAAAACACATTTCAACATCATTGCAGCCCTGCCTTAAAAGGACCAGCTATCCTCTTTTCAGTGATTGCTCCATTAACACAGGTGTGGGTGTTGATGAGGACATGGCTGGAGATCAATCTGTCATGATTAAGTAAGAATGACACCACTGGACACTTTAAAAGGAGGCTGGTGCTTGGCATCATTGTTTCTCTTCTGTTAACCATGGTTATCTCTAAAGAAACACGTGCAGTCATCATTGCAATGCACAAAAATGGCCTAACAGGGAAGAGTATCGCAGCTAGAAAGATTGCACCTCAGTCAACAATCTATCGCATCATCAAGAACTTCAAGGAGAGAGGTTCCATTGTTGCCAAAAAGGCTTCAGGGTGCCCAAGAAAGACCAGCAAGCGCCAGGACCATCTCTTAAAAGTGTTTCAGCTGCGGGATCGGGCTACCAGCAGTGCAGAGCTTGCTCAGGAATGGCAGCAGGCAGGTGTGAGTGCATCTGCACGCACTGTGAGGCGGAGACTCTTGGAGCAAGGCCTGGTCTCAAGGAGGGCAGCAAAAAAGCCACTTCTCTCCAGAAAAAACATCATGGACAGACTGATATTCTGCAAAAGGTACAGGCAGTGGACTGCTCAGGACTGGGGTAAAGTTATTTTCTCTGATGAATCCCCTTGTAAGGTATGTATATATTCCTGAAACTCAGTTTGTTCGTCAGCCATTTTACTTTCTGTCTTGCTGCAGCTATCTTGCCCTCAGTCAAAATGGAGTTTCCAGCTTGCATGTTCCCGCCCTGATTCTCTCCTTTGCTTCTTAAGCAGCCACAGCTGAGCAATCAGTGCTTCAGAATCTAGCCTGCAGTGAACCTGTGACTTGACTCCTGTAAGCCTTGGACCTTGTACTCCAGCTATTCCTACTGAGGAACTCTGAAGCACTTGTGGACTCTGAACCCTGCTCTTTGAAAGACCCACGTTTGCATGGACTTACGGTAACAGAGAAGAAGATCCTGAATCTGTATTGGAGAGTGATTGCTGAGCTTGGATTACTCTGGCCTGCTGTGTCTCCTGTTTCTTTGTCTGCAAACTGTGTGACTATTTCTGCCAACTTGTATGAAGTAATACAGGACTTTTCTATATCAAACCTGTGTCTCATGTATGTTCATCGCACCCAAGCACAAGACGCTATATGAACTGTACTACATACATTACAAGATTCTGAAGCCAAAACGTTAGTGTCTGCTGGGTCTGGAAGGCTGTGTCTGCTGTACTGTGGATATCAGACGTCCGGTTGTACTTTCTGTGATGACAGTGGTTGTGACTTTTCACAACCATTCCAGGTGAGCAATTCCCTTAAGTTTTTTCTTTTTTGCAGTGTTACCACAGGTAAACACTATTGTTTTTTTTTTTTTCTCCTTTCTTTTCTCTTTTTTGTCTGCTGTAACTCTGGATATCAGATGTCTGGTTGAAACTTTCTGTGATGATAGTGGTTGTGACTTCTCACAACCATTCCAGTAATCCTGTCTTAAAAGATCTGGAAAATGGAGGCCCGCATAAAGGAACTTTGCGGAGTGACTGATAATATCCTTGCAGATTTGCAGAATATAAAGACCCGTTTTACAAATCTACAGGACCTCAATAATCACAATTTGCAAGTGGTTGGACAGACTACCCAGGATTTGCGAGCCAGGATTGAGGTTCTAGAGGGGCGAGTCCAGGCTCCTGCCGTAGCCCCGAGTGCTGGGATTCCCAAGTTGCCCCTTTTCGTTTTGGCGGTGAACGTGAGAAATTCAGGGGATTTATTAATCAATGCAATCTTTTTTTTTCTGCACATGCTTCACAATTTCCCACTGAACGATCTAAGGTGCTTACTATAATTATGTTGCTTACCAACAAGGCTTTAATGTGGGCAAACCCTCTGATTGAGACTGAGGATGATTGTTTGAATCACCTTGATGATTTTATTTCAGCCATGGGGCAGGTGTTTGATGACCCCAATCGAGGTGCAACAGCTGAAGCAGCCATGTTAGCTTTGCGCCAAGGTAAGCACTCGGTAGCTGAATATGCCTTGGATTTCAGGAGATGGGCCCTTGATACCACCTGGGACAGTTTCGCCAAAAAATCTATTTTTCGAAAGGGGTTATCTCCACTGATTAAGGATGAACTTGCTCGTGCCGACCCTCCCACTGCGTTAGGTGACTTTATTAACTACTGCATCCGTATTGATACTCGTCTGACTGAACGCAGGCAAGAGAGATGGTTCGAAAGCAATCGTACTAACCTTTTCCTACCTTCCTCTCCAGCTAAGGAACCTTTGAGTAGGATTACACGGGAACCTGAACCCATGCAGGTAGACTCTTTACAACGACGGGTTAGTGATGCACGCAAGGAACATCGTTTTAAGGAGAATCTATGTTTCTATTGTGGTAAGTCAGGGCACTTCATTATAAACTGCCCCAGCCGTTCTCGTAAGACTACTGCAGCACTCATTCATTGTGAGTGTTGCGAGAGGGGATCTGTCAGGTCCGAGCCTCAGGCTCCAGAGAGATCTGCAGCAACAGATCTTGATTTCTCGGACTTAAACTCCGTTACCTCTGAGGACGTTGACTGTGTAAACGCTGCCATTTTTCAAGTTTCCTCAGCAGTGTCCCAGCTGAGTTGTAAGAAAAACAATTCTCATTGCTTTCTTTCCATCAAACTCTGGGTTGACTCAGCTTGGATGTCTAGCTCTGCTATGATCGACTCAGGGGCAAGTGGAAATTTTATGGATGTCTCCTTTGCTCTGAAACAGGGAATACGTTCAGTGAAGAAGGCTACTCCAGTACAGATGGAAACTGTGGATGGCTCCCTGCTGACCTCTGGACCAGTGGATCAGGAAACAGAGCCTTTGAGGGTTCTTATGGGTAAAGATCATCAAGAGAAACTGTCCTTTATGCTTATCTCTTCTCCCCACTTTCCCATTATTCTAGGGCTACCATGGCTGCAGGCTCAGAATCCTACCATTAACTGGAAGACCAAGGAATTACACTTTCCAGAGAAACACATGAGTCCAAAAGTTTCAGCTTGCTCTGTTCCTAAAGGAATCATGTCAGTCCCTGAACTACCAGCTGTATACCAGGACTATGTGGATTTATGTGACAAGAAGAACGCTGACCAGCTTCCTCCTCACCGTCCATATGATTGTCCAATTGAATTATTGCCTGGAGCAGAGATACCTTTTGGTAAGATCTACCCCCTGGCGGGGCCCGAGCTAAAGGCTTTAAAGGATTACATAGATGAAAATCTAGCCAAGGGCTTCATACGCCCCTCTTCATCTCCTGCAGGTGCACCCATCTTCTTTGTAAAGAAGAAAGATGGATCTCTGAGACCATGCGTAGACTATAGGGAACTCAATAAGGTTACTATTAGAAACCGTTATCCATTGCCTTTAATCCCTGAGTTATTGGAGAGAGTGCGACATGCCAAAATTTTTTCTAAACTAGATCTTCGTGGGGCCTATAACTTAGTCCGTATTAGACCTGGGGATGAATGGAAGACTACATTCAGGTCACGCTATGGACACTTTGAATATCTAGTTATGCCTTTTGGTCTGAGTACCGCCCCAGCCACTTTCCAACACTTGGTGAATGACATCTTCAGGGATCTCCTAGATACATTCGTGGTAATTTATTTGGATGATATTCTAATTTTTTCTAACTCCACAGAGGAACATCATGGACATGTGAGAATGGTCTTGGAACGTCTAAGACAAAATCATCTTTACATCAAACTTGAAAAGTGTGAATTCCATAGGACCGAAATTCAATTTCTGGGGTATGTACTGTCTACACAAGGAATTAGTATGGATGGAAGCAAAACCCAAGCCATCAAGGATTGGCCAAGTCCTAGAAATGTGAAGGAGGTACAGCGCTTCATCGGGTTTGCCAACTTCTATAGACGTTTCATTAGAAATTTCTCTGAGGTAGTGTCACCTATCACTCAACTTACCCGGAAAGAGTCTAGGTTTTCCTGGACTCCCAAGCCCAGGAAGCATTTTCCCGTCTAAAAGATAAATTTACCACTGCACCTATCCTAGTACATCCCAACCCCGAGCTTGCCTTCATAATAGAGGTGGATGCTTCAGACTGTGCCGTTGGAGCTATACTCTCTCAGAGAACAGTTGAGAAGAATGTCTTGCATCCCTGTGCCTTCTTTTCCCAGCAGTTGTCTTCGGCTGAGAGGAACTACGATGTGGGCAATAGAGAGTTGTTGGCCATTATTGCCGCCTTCAAAGAATGGAGACACCTTCTTCAGGGAGCTGCACAGCAAATAGTCGTCCTGACAGACCATCGTAACCTTGAGTTTATCAGGTCGGCTAAGTGCCTGACTCCTCGCCAGGCTCGCTGGAATCTTTTCTTAAACCAATTTAATTTTATCATCTCTTATAGACCAGGATCGCGCAATGGAAAGGCTGATGCACTCTCTAGGATTTACTCAGCAGAGACACGTCCAATTACTACTCCTAAGACTATTTTCCTGACTCTAGATTCCTAGGAGTAAATTCATAATCAAGACCTACTTAAGGACATCAAGGAAGCATACCATGCGGATTCCTTTTTGGCACAACCCAAAAGGGACGTAAGTCTTGTCTTTAAGAATGGTGTGTGGATTCAGGGACAACGCCTGTATATTCCTGAAACAGTCAGATTGAGAGTATTGCAACTCATTCACGATTCCAAGATAGCTGGCATAGAGGAATTCTAAAGACACAGGAATTTCTTTCTCGTTTCTTTTGGTGGCCCACTTGCAGGAAGGATGTTTTGAATTATGTCACTTCATGTGAGGTCTGTGCAAGATGCAAAACACCTCGCTCCTCACCAACTGGTCTGTTACAGCCTCTTCCCACCCCGTCCCGCCCGTGGGGATCCATTTCTATGGACTTCATTGTGGAGTTACCAACCTCTCAGGGGAAGAACCACCATTCTAGTGGTGGTTACCGTCTAACAAAGGCAGCTCATTTTATCCCTTGTGTCGGCTTTACCCACTGCAAAACAGACATCAGTTTTGATGATTAAAGATGTGTTTCGCTTACAGGAGTACGGATGAGGTTATTTCGGATCGAGGGGTGCAATTCACTTCTAGGTTTTGGCAAAATTTCTGTGCAGCATTGGACATTAAAGTAAACCTTTCTTCTGCTTTTCATCCCCAGACTAATGGACAGACCGAACGAACCAATCAAACCCTGGAGCAGTATCTCCGCTGCTTTATCTGCCACCTACAGGATGATTGGGTGGATCTACTTCCATTAGCGAGTTCTCTTATAACAACCTCTCAGAGCGCCTCCACTAAGCAGTCTCCTTTTTACTCCAATCTAGGTTATCATCCTAACATTCTTCCTCGATTTCCCATAGAAACGCCCTTGCCGGCAGTGGCTGAAAGAATCACTTCTTTACAGAAGAATAGGACTTCAAAGGAGAATCGGGAATCGGCTCAGGAAAGGTACAAGAAAGCAGCAGATAAATTTCGTAAACCTGCACCAGCTTTCAAGGTAGGAGGACCTGGTCTGGCTGTCAACCAGAAATCTTAAGTTAAGGATTCCATCGTCTAAGTTGGGCCCATAAGTACATTGGACCCTATAAAATCAGTAAAATTATAAGTGCCGTTGCTTGTCGTCTTCAATGCCCAGAACTATGAGAATCCACCCTGTCTTTCATGTATCCCTACTAAAGGCTGCGACACCCAATACGTTTCCTGGACGTTCTCTTGCCCTGACCCAGTGCTAGTCGATGGTCAGGAAATTTGTGGTGGAAAAGGATTTTAGATTCCAGGTTGTATAGAAATCATTACAATATCTGATTAAATGGCAGGGCTACCAGTGGGAGGACAACTAATGGGAACCGGTCAATAACGTTAATGCTCCTGCTTGCTCCGTCAGTTTCATCAGGGGTACCCACACAAGCCTGGTCTGAGGTCATCCGGAGGTTTGTCCTTAAGGGGGGAGTAATGTAGGTTCTATGTATATATTCCTGAAACTCAGTTTGTTCGTCAGCCATTTTACTTTCTGTCTTGTGCAGCTATCTTGCCCTCAGTCAAAATGGAGTTTCCAGCTTGCATGTTCCCGCCCTGATTCTCTCCTTTTGCTTCTTAAGCAGCCACAGCTGAGCAATCAGTGCTTCAGATCTAGCCTGCAGTGAAACCTGTGACTTGACTCCTGTAAGCCTTGGACTTGTACTCCAGCTATTCCTACTGAGGAACTCTGAAGCACTTGTGGACTCTGAACCCTGTTTCTTTGAAAGACCCACGTTTGCATGGACTTATGGTAACAGAGAAGAAGATCCTGAATCTGTATTGGAGAGTGATTGCTGAGCTTGGATTACTCTGGCCTGCTGTGTCTCCTGTTTCTTTGTCTGCAAACTGTGTGACTATTTCTGCCAACTTGTATGAAGTAATACAGGACTTTTCTATATCAAACCTGTGTCTCATGTATGTTCATCGCACCCCAAGCACAAGACGCTATATGAACTGTACTACATACATTACACCCCTTTTCGATTGTTTGGGTCATCAGGAAAACGCCTCATTCGAGAAGACAAGGTGAGCGCTACCACCAGTCCCTTTTCTCATGCCAACTTTAAGCATCCTGAAACCTTTCATGTGTGGGGTTGCTTCTCAGCCAAGGGAATCGGCTCTCTACACATCCTTGCCTAAAAACACAGCCATGAATAAAGAATGGTACCAGAATGTCCTCCAAGAGCAACTTCTCACAACCCTCCAAGAGCAGTTTGGCGATCAACAATGCCTTTTTTCAGCATGATGGAGCACCTTGCCATAAAGCAAAGGTGATAACTAAATGGCTCAGGAACAAAACATAGAGATTTTGGGTCCATGGCCTGGAAAATCCCCAGATCTTAATCCCATTGAGAATTGTGGTCAAACATCAAGAGAGGGTGGACAAACAAAAACCTAAAAGTTCTGACAAAATGAAAGCATTGATTGTGGCAAGAATGGACTGCTATCAGTCCAGGATTTGGTCCAGAAGTTGATTGAGAGCATGCCAGGGAGAATTGCAAGAGGTCAGAAGAAAAGGGTTCAACACTGCAAATATTGACTTGCTGCATTAACTCATTCTAACTGTAAATATAAAGCTTTGTTACTCATTGTTTGCAATTATTATATTTCTGTCTGTGAAAAAACATCTGTCAAACACACATAAAAACCAGAGGCAGCAGATCATGTGAAAAAATAATATTTGTGTCATTCTCAAAACTTTTGGCCATGACTGTATATAGGGTGGGAGAGGAGCCTTGTATACAGGGAGGGTGCAGAGCCATTTATAAGAGGGTGGGGCGGAGCCATGTATACGAGGGTGGGAGCAGAGCCATAGTGGGAGCGGAGCATGTATAAGAGGGTGGGAGCGGAGCCTTGTATCAGGGAGGGTGCAGAGCCATGTATAAAGGGTGGGAGCGGAGCCAGTGATACGAGGGTGGGAGCAGAGCCATAGTGGGACCGGAGCCATGTATAAGAGGGTGGAGTGGAGCCTTGTATACAGGGAGGGTGCAGAGCCATATATAGAGGGTGGGAGCAGAGCCTTGTATAAGGGTGGGAGAGGAGCCTGTATATAGGGTGGGAGCGGAGCCATGTATAAGAGGGTGGGAGCAGAGTCTTGTATTAAGAATGATAAGAATGCACTACTTCTAACTACAACCCGCCATAGCCCCGCCCCCCCCTTTTTGGCCAAAGCCCCACCTCGCCACACCTCCATCCCCGCCCGCCCGGGGCCCTGGAAGAATGTTTTTTGAAGCCGGCCCTGGTGCAAAAAGATTGGGGACCAAGGTCTACGGTAGTGGGGGAAAAAAGACAGTAGGTTAGTGGGTGGCAGACTGGACAGAGGGAGAGGACCCTGCCCCCGGGGCTTATAGTCTACAGGGTATGGGGTAAGTGAGATAGTTGGTGAGGTGACAGACTGGTACAGGGGG
>JARQOD010000001.1:914775277-914827036 GCA_033576555.1 Oophaga sylvatica | reverse complement strand
TAGTTTTTGTTTGTTAAAGATATAATGTAGTAAAATTTTAAAAATTTTTAAATTATAAAAATTTAAGGGGAAAAGGTTAATTTTAATGGGGGGTGTTAGTCACTAGGCACAAGCTGAATGAGAAATAAAAGAGGCCCTTCAAAAAAAACAGCCGGGGCTTTTTGGAAACCTGCAAGAAAGAACCCCCCCAGGGGGAAGAGAAGGCTTTCTCCACGGGTTGTTCTGTTCCATGGTCTTTTAGCCTTTTCGTTCGAGCTAAAAAACCCTTTACGTGGACATGGGGCCGGGAATAATAACGCAGATAAAATAGTAGTAAAAAATAATCGCGCCCTATGGAATAACGTTTCTTTTATTAAAACACATCACTTGCATCATGCAAAAGGGAAAAAAGAAAAGCAGACACCTGTGCCAAACGAGCCCCCGTCCCCCATTTCTTTTCCCTCTTGTCATTGTCTGAAAGGTTTCTTTAATGTATGAGTGATGGGGGCCGCTAAATCAGTTTGTGTATTGTATACTGATGGGAGACTGATTCTTCTGCTCCCGCATCACCAGGTAGCTCATGCTTGTAAAGGGATATTGCAGAGCGGTTCACCCAATGTGACTCTCACAGAATCTATAGTAATGAGGCTGAACAACTCAGACATTTCTGTATGAAAATTTTCTTTTAAAAGCCTATTCAGACCACTGTTTTTTTTTTTTTTAAAATTTAAAAAAAGGGCAAATTTTCATCAGTGTCGGATAGTTTTTACTCAGTGTTTTTCTGACTTTCAAAAAACAGATCGGGTTTCTCAAGTTTTCTCCTGGGGGTACACGTTTGTTGCAGGCACTTCATGAAAAATTTGGGAAAAACCCATTAAGGGTTTGCATCAGGTGTCATATCATGGTGTTTGCTATAGGAAAAACACTTTTAAAAAAAAAAGCTGCCCCGTGTCTTTCCTGAAGTGTCTTATTTGTATATTGGGATTGCTGTGCACGAGTTCATTATTTTTAAACCTTTAAAACCAAAAACATTTTGGTATGATGGGGGGGATCCCGGGCAGTGGGATCCAGATCCCGTGCAAACGATCGTGTTGAGCTTGCT
Organism: Oophaga sylvatica; assembly: GCA_033576555.1. Taxonomy (NCBI): domain Eukaryota; kingdom Metazoa; phylum Chordata; class Amphibia; order Anura; family Dendrobatidae; genus Oophaga; species Oophaga sylvatica. The sequence goes on along the minus strand of JARQOD010000001.1, from coordinate 914,825,955 downwards.
TGCACAGCGCAGGCACGTAGTCTGGTGTCCCCGTAGGTAGAGTTTCTGTGCCGTTTTGGAATGTCCCCCAAATTTTTTATGTAGTCTCAGGGCCCGACACGAGCCGAAAATTTCTCCAGTAAAATCCACAAAATGCACCGCTCTAAGGAAACACAAAGACCTTACTGTACTGTGGAGCGACAGCGAAGGAGAATCTGAAGAGCATTATATTACCAAATTGTAACGTAGCTGCCCGCACTGATACAGCGACGTCCCATCAACAAACCTCACATCAGAAACAGACCATTCAGCACAAAGACGACTCAGAAGATAAATCAATGGGTCGATATTAAAGGGGTTGTCGTCAGAAATCGTGAAAAATGGACCTCACCCCCACTCCATTAATACAATCGGTACAATTCCCCTCCATGCATTCAATTGAATGGGGCTGGGCGGCAATGCCAGACATGGCCCCTTGGACAAGAACAAAGCCATTTTTTGGAGGAGAGCTCTCTTTTTAGGCATCATTCAGAAGTCCGTGAGTCCTGTACTTGTTGTGTTTTTCACGGACAGAACACGTACCCATTGTAGTATATGGTTTAGTTTAATACGTCTGCGGGATTTTTTTCGGAGAGGTCTCTGTTTTTGACTAGAGACACAAATCACTCACCCACAGAAGTAAATATAAGGAGCAGCACATGGATGCCATCGGTGAGCTTCGTGTTTCTAACATTGTAATTTTTATTTTTTTGCATACGAGAAAATCTCTGACGTCTGAATAAAGCATTAGAACTACAAAACCACACTGAGCCGTATCGTCTTTTGGACAGCCTGCATTTTAGAGTATATTTGATTGCTTCTTACTGTACTTTTTTGCATGTTGAGGGTAGGGGGTGGGGGTGTGTGCAGGGACTTAAACCGCTTAGTATATCACTGCAATATTTTTCTCAATTCAGAATACACAGTATAGAATATTAGTTTGGGCAATTATGCACAAAGCAATACCAAATATGTTATTTTTTTTTAGTATTTATTTTTGGGGCATTGACAATGGCATTTAATGGCAGTTATACTGATGTGACAAGAAATTACATGAGGATGCATCAGTTAATCGCGGGTGCCGGCTACATAACAGAGCCGGCATCCATGCTGCCTGAAGCTGCCACATAGTTATGGCGCTTGGCCGCCACTCATGTATGGCAGCCATCTCTATGGAGTTAATAGACTGTAAACCCCTTTTGCTGTCAGGACATATGTAATACATCATGACAAACGGCTTCCCATGTCTACAATGTTAAGAGTCGGGATCTTGGTTTCATGTTAAAGACCAAAATCTTAGCTTTCATATGATGCCTGGCTCCATGCTTGTGTGTGTGCAAGGAAAACGGGTAGGGGGAGCAACAAATGTCACACAAACCTGTAATTTATCCCATGTGGGGCCTCCTTTGACCCTGCACCATGTTATTACTGATGAGGGAAGGATTATGGTCTATTCACTACAGAGGAACTATGTGCATTTAGACTCTTCTTGTACTTTAATGAGATGCTGGCCTTGAACTTTAGCCACGAATGTAAATTATACATTTTTTAAAAAACATTATGCTTTGGTACAAAAGGCAACAATGATTTAAGAGATTTGTCGAACAATGTGGGAAAGAAATCCCTGGCAGGGAAAGTGTTACAAATCATAAGAGTGAGTATTCATATTTAACAAGCTGGACAACTCCTTTAATATTACTAGGACATCAGTGACACTAGCGCACAATAGTACGTGGGGCTGTCACAAGTTACTGAGCCGCACTGAGGTGGCTGGGGAGGCACTGACGGCGGAGCGTTGTCGTAAATACCATAGGAGACACTTACTTGCTATGTCCGATGAACTGTCTCAAAGCCGCCTTTCCATTGATATCAAACAGCTGCACGACACTGTCCTCACAGCCGGCAGCAAGCAGTCTCCCATCACCTCTGTACGATCCACAATAAGCTGTATCTTTAAAGCGGGAAAAGGTTTTTATAGGCTCCTGCGAATATCTGCCATAGATGTGGATCTGAAAAAGAAAAACAACAATAACCGGACTAATGAGGCTGATGGTTCAACGCTGTAAATGTTGTATTTCCTTACTTCCTACTCTTAAAGGCAATCTGTCAGCAGGTTTTACTATGTAATCTTAGAGCAACAATATGTAGAGGCTACAATCTCAGTTTTCTCTGCTGCAGGACTAGCAGTGCTCACAATGCTGAGTCCTGTATAACCCCACCCCCACCAATGATCAGCAGCATTCTGTCAATGCACAGTGTACAAAGAAAACTGCCAATCAGTGATGGGGTCAGGTTTATACACAGTAGCTCGGCCCCAACACCCTGCTCCTCTAAGATTACATCGCAAAAACTTCTGACAGATTCCTTATAAGTAGGTGACAGGTACACAATGCACTCAATTTAAAGTAAAAGATACAAAAAAAAAGCATTTTAGTAGATGAGGAGGGAAAATTAGCAATGGCTGCAGTGAAAATGGATTGTCTCATCTTATGAAATATTACTTCCATTCACCAACTTACGACTTACCCTGGTAGATGCTGTGACTGCGTAATTACATGGTTTAGATGGCGAAAAGTCAATTTTTGTTACAGCACCAAATTCCTTGATCTGAACAGGAGTCTAATAAAGACAGAACAAAAGACAGAAAGAAAAGTCACAGCCGATATAATAAATGACATATCAAAAGGCTTTTTCTTGGAATGAAAATTTCACTTCTTTGGCCTGTTTGTTGGGCTCTCCATGCATGTGTGCTGACTGTCACACAGCAGCGACACAAGCAGCTGTGGCGCCGAACAGCTGATTAAAGGGAGCGTTCCAGGTAACCGATGCAGCTATTCGGTAAGTGCTATAGCTATTTGGATAAGCACTTATCTGAAACTATTAGATCAACCCTATTGGTGATCCTTTCTTCGAGTAACATGTCTGGCATGCTTTTTTCCAAAATTGGTTTGTTCAGATTGATCTTCCAGCAGAGCATTCATCCATCAAGTCACCATGGCTCGAGATCAAGTTGAAGGCCGTTAAATAAATATATATTCAAAGTTCTGCTCAGATATATTCTTGCGGTCAGAACTGACTTCACTTATAAGAGCCCGTTAGATGACATCAGGAACAGCAGCATTCAAGGTGCAGATTGGAACCCATAATGGATTACACATCAGCACCCAAAATCTGAATATTACACTTTTGCAGTTAGACTTCCAAGACAAGTTATAAGACTGCGGAAAGAGCACAAAACTGCAAATATTCAAATATATGGTGAATCTGCTGCATATACAGGGAGATGTGTAACTTGCTGAACATCCCAGGTCAAACCAATAGCCTGACAAATCACAGAGGGTACGTCTGTTATTACAGTGATAAGTATGGCACTCAGCTCAGAAAACTACAGTCATCACAATGATTAATATACCACATCACGCTCTACAAGTAGAGACATTTGTATAAAAACATTTTATTCATTATGCGGTGCTCAGTTTCAGACAAATCAAAGAACAATGCTTCATCACAGCTCAGACACAGCTGGAAACAGAAGCAAAAGTGTAAAAAAAAATTAAAACTGAAATTGGATAAAAAAAAAAAAATGAACAAAATGAGACTTTAAAAGCTTCTGATATGAATAATGACATACATGTCACACTTGTACCCTCCTGACAATTAGAGCGTCTCGTCTGAACATTACCTTGTATCGCTTCCAGTACAGAGTGTCCTGGGTGATCTTCTCCCCGAGCTTAGGATACAAGGGGATGGCAACAGGCTTGTATGATGGCATCTTCTTGCTCCAGGTTTTATAAAGTAACGGGTTCTGATTTTATTTACCCCAAACACCTAGAACAGTTAAAGAACCAAGTCAGGAATAGAAGTAACAAAACACAGAAAAGAACAGTGAATTGAATATATATACAAAGATGTAGAAGAGGAAAATATCAGCTGGATCTACATGTGTTACTTGTAGTTCTAGGTTTGAGAAGATTGGAATTTTGTAAACTGCATTTCTTATTAGTGTATTGAACCCTCAAAACTGCTGACAGAATTAAGACTGGTGACATGTAAAGCATTTAGAATATGTCTAGATGGGTGGTCATGCATACTAGTAGGTAGGTTTCCCCAAAAATCACAGGAGATCATCTATACTATGTTTAGAGAGATTTATTGCTAATCTGTGGGGATCCATCAGCAATCCCGGCTCTGTAGAGGAACGTCTTGGATGTAGCAGAGGTGCAGAGCCTTGACCTTCACTCCACTCATTGGTTATGGGACTGCTGGAGAACATTGTGACGCTATTTGCAGCTGTCCTATTCAAAAAACAATGAAAGCAGCAGAGGTCGAGCATGTACAACTCTGCTTCATTAAAGACGTGGCTTTACAGACCTCTGTTGTCAATATTGTTGAGGGTCCCAGTGGTTGGGCTCCCCAATTACCAGCAAGCTCTCTCTTTATGAACATGATAGAAGATAACTTGTGATTTTAGGAAAACCTCTTTTACCAGCTATTTAACGTGTCTGCTGGGTGTTCCCTTAGTGTGAATTGCCCTGGACCCTTTGAATTGACCGCTCTGCTTAGGAGTGATGATTATGATGATCTGGATGGATGCTGGATCTGTCGCTCAATAGCAGATAGGAAGGTCCAGAGCTCTAATAGCACCAGACTTTTGGCTAATCAAATCTTTTCACGTGGTCATGACATGCGAGAGCATACGAATGGGGCTGTCACTAGTGATAGGTCATTTGCGACTGATCCAGCATAAAGATCAGGCTCCCTTCAGTGAAAGATATGAGCCAGCACGCCAGTGAGAGCCATCACAGTCTCTGAATGGGAGTCACTGGGAGTAAAAAGAGAGTCACTGCGAGTAAAGTCAACATGTTTGGATTACAAAAGAAATGAAAGCCCACCCACCTGCCCCCAGAGTTGACATCATCAGACTGCGGGTGAACACACATTAAATAGGGATCCACATGACCCAACTCCCAAAAAAGACCCAGACTGCCACACACTACTTATCACTCTTTTTCTGCCCATGTAAAATTACCTTTTCCCACCACAGGCATTGATCAAATATGGTGGAAACAACGCTCAGAACTAGCGCAATCTGACCAGCAATTCTGTGCACATACTGGGGTCCGCCAACATCACGTTACACCTTTGAGATTAGCTCAGCAGTGAGGTGGGCACCCAGGACTAGTCATGCAGAGGGATGGGGGGGCACCCGTGGCTGATGATGCAGCAGGGTGGGCACCCAGGGCTGGTCATGCAGAGGGATGGGGAGGAAACCCGTGGATGGTGATGCTGAGGGGGGCACCCAGGGCTGGTCATGCATGCAGAGGGAAAGGGAGGAGCACACCGTGGATAGTGAAGTGAGGGGGGCACCCAGGGCTGGTCATGCATGCAGAGGTATGGGGAGGACACCCGTGGATGGTGATGCTGAGGGGGGCACCCAGGGCTGGTCATACATGCAGTGCAGCAGGATGGGGAGGACACCCGTGGATGGTGATGCTGAGGGGGGCACCCAGGGCTGGTCATGCATGCAGCAGGATGGGGAGGACACCGTGTGATGGTGATGCTGAGGGGGGCACCCAGGGCTGGTCATGCATGCAGCAGCAGGATGGGGGAGGACACCCATGGATGGTGATGCTGAGGGGGCACCCAGGGCTGGTCATGCATGCAGAGGTATGGGGAGGACACCCGTGGATGGTGATGCTGAGGGAGGCACCCAGGGCTGGTCATGCATGCAGCAGGGATGGGGAGGACACCCGTGGATGGTGATGCTGAGGGAGGCACCAAGGCTGGTCATGCATGCAGCAGGATGGGGAGGACACCCGTGGATGGTGATGCTGAGGGGGCACCCAGGGCTGGTCAATGCAGAGAGGATGGGAGGACACCCGTGGATGGTGATGCTGAGGGGGGCACCCAGGGCTGGTCATGCATGCAGAGGGATGGGGAGGACACCCGTGGATAGTGATGCTGAGAGGGGCACCCAGGGCTGGTCATACATGCAGGAGGTATGGGAGGACACCCATGGATGTGATGCTGAGGGGGGCACCCAGGGCTGGTCATGCATGCAGAGGTAGGGGAGGACACCCGTGGATGGTGATGCTGAGGGAGGCACCCAGAGCTGGTCATGCATGCACAGGATGGGGAGGACACCCGTGGATGGTGATGCTGAGGGGGGCACCCAGGGTGGTCATCATGCAGCAGGATGGGGAGGACACCCGTGGATGGTGATGCTGAGGGAGGCACCCAGGGCTGGTCATGCAGAGGGATGGGGAGGACACCCGTGGATGGTGATGCTGAGGGGGGGGCACCCAGGGCTGGTCATGCATGCAGAGGGATGGGGAGGACACCCGTGGATAGTGATGCTGAGGGGGGCACCCGGGCTGGTCATGCATGCAGAGGTATGGGGAGGACACCCATGGATGTGATGCTGAGGGGGGCACCCAGGGCTGGTCATGCATGCAGCAGGATGGGAGGACACCCGTGGATGGTGATGCGAGGGAGGCACCCAGGCTGGTCATGCATGCACCAGGATGGGGAGGACACCGTGGATGGTGATGCGAGGGGGGCACCCAGGGTGGTCATGCATGCAGCAGGATGGGGAGGACACCCGTGGATGGTGATGCTGAGGGGGCACCCAGGGCTGGTCATACATGCAGGGATGGGGAGGACACCCGTGGATGGTGATGCTGAGGGGGGCACCCAGGGCTGGTCATGCATGCAGCAGGATGGGAGGACACCCGTGGATGGTGATGCTGAGGGGGGCATCCAGGGCTGGTCATGCATGCAGAGGATAGGGAGGACACCCGTGGATGGTGATGCTGAGGGGGGCACCAGGGCTGGTCATGCATGCAGCAGGATAGGGAGGACACCCGTGGATGGTGATGCTGAGGGGGCATCCAGGGCTGGTCATGCATGCAGAGGATGGGGAGGACACCCGTGGATGGTGATGCTGAGGGGGGCACCCAGGGCTGGTCATGCATGCAGCAGGATGGGGAGGACACCCGTGGATGGTGATGCAAGGGGGGCACCCAGGGCTGGTCATCATGCGCAGGATGGGGAGGACACCCGTGGATGGTGATGCTAGGGAGGCACCCAGGGCTGGTCATGCAGAGGGATGGGGAGGACACCCGTGGATGGTGATGCTGAGGGGGGGGGCACCAGGGCTGGTCATGCATGCAGAGGATGGGAGGACACCCGTGGATGTGATGCTGAGAGGGGCACCAGGGCTGGTCATCATGCAGAGGTATGGGAGGACACCCATGGATAGTGATGCTGAGGGGGGCACCCAGGGCTGGTCATGCATGCAGTAGGATGGGGAGGACACCCGTGGATGGTGATGCTGAGGAGGCACCCAGAGCTGGTCATGCATGCACCAGGATGGGGAGGACACCCGTGGATGGTGATGCTGAGGGGGCACCCAGGGATGGTCATCATGCAGCAGGATGGGGAGGACACCCGTGGATGGTGATGCTGAGGGAGGCACCCAGGGCTGGTCATGCAGAGGGATGGGGAGGACACCCGTGGATGGTGATGCTGAGGGGGGCACCCGGGCTGGTCATGCATGCAGAGGTATGGGGAGGACACCCGTGGATAGTGATGCTGAGGGGGCACCCGGGGCTGGTCATGCATGCAGAGGTATGGGGAGGACACCCATGGATGGTGATGCTGAGGGGGCTCCCAGGGCTGGTCATGCATGCAGTAGGATGGGGAGGACACCCGTGGGTGGTGATGCGAGGGAGGCACCCAGGCTGGTCATGCATGCAGCAGGATGGGGAGGACACCCGTGGATGGTGATGCTGAGGGGGGCACCCAGGGTGGTCATGCATGCAGCAGGATGGGGAGGACACCCGTGGATGGTGATGCTGAGGGGGGCACCCAGGGCTGGTCATACATGCAGGATGGGGAGGACACCCTGGATGGTGATGCTGAGGGGGGCACCCGGGCTGGTCATGCATGCAGCAGGATAGGGAGGACACCCGTGGATGGTGATGCTGAGGGGGGGGCATCCAGGGCTGGTCATGCATGCAGAGGATAGGGAGGACACCCGTGGATGGTGATGCTGAGGGGGGCACCCAGGGCTGGTCATACATGCAGGATGGGGAGGACACCCATGGATGGTGATGCGAGGGGGCACCCAGGGCTGGTCATGCATGCAGCAGGATAGGGAGGACACCCGTGGATGGTGATGCTGAGGGGGGCATCCAGGGCTGGTCATGCATGCAGAGGATGGGGAGGACACCCGTGGATGGTGATGCTGAGGGGGGCATCCAGGGCTGGGCATGCAGCAGGGATAGGGAGGACACCCGTGGATGGTGATGCTGAGGGGGGCACCCAGGGCTGGTCATGCATGCAGCAGGATAGGGAGGACACCCGTGGATGGTGATGCTGAGGGGGGCATCCAGGGCTGGTCATGCATGCAGCAGGATGGGGAGGACACCCGTGGATGGTGATGCTGAGGGGGGCACCCAGGACTAGTCATGCAGAGGGATGGGGAGGACACCGTGGATGGTGATGCTGAGGGGGGCACCCAGGGCTTGTCATGCAGAGGGATTGAGGGGCACCCGTGGCTGGTGATGCTGAGGGGGGCACCCAGGGCTGGTCATGCAGAGGGATGGGGGGGCACCCAGGCTTTATTTATTATGCTTTGCTTATATAGCACCATCATATTCCAGAGCACTTTACAGACATTATCATCGCTGTCCCCATTGGGGCTCACAATGTGAAGCCCTATCAGTATGTCTTCATAGTGTGGGAGGAAACCCTCACAAACACAGGGAGAACACAGACTCCGTGCAGATATCCTTGGTGGGATCGCTATCAGTGCTGACCACTGAGCCCATGTGCTGCCCTAGAGTTGGTCATGCAGCAGCTGCACCATGTGACCACACGGCGGCAATATCTGTGATCCGCAGTGAGGCGCGCCGCTGTCACCGGTAATGACCCCGCTCCAGAGTCAGTGATAACACCTGAGCTCTAACCTCCGGTCACATACCCCAGCGCCCCGGCACCAGCATACACGTCCTGTCCACTTCACCACCGGGGAGTCACGTTGCCAGAATCACCCAGCGAGCGGCCATCTTGCCTCATGACGTACTTCCGGGAACGTCGCGATGATTTTACGTCACTGTCTCCGGTTGTCTGGCCCTGGAGACGTTCTGAGTGAGAGCAGACGGAACTCGATAATGACGAGGCGGACGGACGGCGGAACCAGCAATGTACAGCGAGCCCGAGAATCCGGGGACAGCAGATAGGGCCGAGGCCGGGTGTCGCGTCTCGGTGACGTCACACGGGAAGTGACGAGGGACAATAATATAACAATAGCGTTCCGATCAGGTAAGTGATGGCACTGGGGAGAGGCAGCAGCTGGTGCCGCTACCTGTCACTGCTCATGTCCCCGGGCTGGTGAGGGCGGCACTGAATGCTGCTCCTCCGCACATGGGGGTCGCACTGGTGCCTCATCTGCAGGTGTCCCCCGGGCCTGCAGACAGCAGTGGCCATCCTTCCAGGAGCCGGCTCTTCTGTCTGTCTCATGTGATGTCGTCATCGCGTCTTCTGGTTTTTATACTTTATTTCCTACAGCCATTGTTGTCGCCATGTTCTAAGAAACCATGTTTTTTCTTTCTGCTGAGGGAGCTGCTCTGGGAGTAGCCGAGGTGACGGTGCCTGTATCTGACAGCGTGTCACCCACTGCAGCTTGTAAGACGTTTCGGGGTCTTCTAACACTATTAGACCCCCTTCCACGTGTCCTGACAATCACTCGTCTAATATCCTGTTATTACCTGTGCTGCTTCTCTGATTGGCTGTCTGTGGGTCACGTAACCCTTTGTGTCCCGAGCCTTGGCTTCCTGCTCTTCTGCTCTGGGCACCGTCACAGGACAGAATAGCCGAGAATGTTATTAATCGGCCGAGCGATCTCAGTGATTGACGGCAGTCTGAGCATACGTGTTCTTTTCAGGCTTCACTCTCCTCCCTGTCTGGATCCTGCTGATGCTTTGGAGCGTCGACCCTTCAGTTGACAAGTGCTGTGATGTGCTGCTTTTCGCTAGAAAGCATATCGCAGGGTTTGTCCGCTGAAGGGTCGGCACTCCAAAGCATCAGCAGGATCCATGCAGAATGAGAGTGAAGCCTGATCGGAGCATGGCGATGCATGGTGCTCATGGATTTAGCGCATCGGTTGTTGACAAACCATGTGATATGTTTTCTAATGACAAGCAGCACACCACGGCAACTGTCAACCGGATCAATTCTCCGAAGCATTGGCAGGATCCATGCAGAGGGGGACTGTATTTCTGCGATCTGTGTGCTCTAACTCCTGTCAATCATTTAAAGGTAGCTGCGCCCCAATCAGTTAGCCCATTTGTAATTTTGTTTGATTCCAGTGCCGAGATCAGAAAGCAGAGGCTACATGACAGTTAAATATGTTGTTCACTACTTTAGCATTGATGAGCTATCCTTACAATAGGTCATCAATGTCTGATTGGTCAGGGTCCGACACCCGGCAACCCCGCTGATCAGCTGTTATCGGTGTCGGCAGCCTCCGGTCGGAAGTACTCACATATGGAGCTGGCAGTCTTCTGATAGTGGCCGTAGCAGGGTACTGCACATCTGCCTCTCCTATCATGCCTCAACCACTATCAGAAGACGGGCAGCTCCGCAAATGATTACTTACGGCCGGAGGCTGCTGAGACCTATAACAGCTGGTCAGCGGCAGAGGTGTATCTAGGCTTTCTGGCATCGGGGCAAGAATTTGGTTCGGTGCCCCCCCCCCTCAAGCACACATGCGAGTTGCATACTTAGTCATGTACCGACGAGCTGCTCTCCCTAATGCTCTCAATGTTCAGTGAAAAATCTGAGAGAAGCAGGAAGAGAAGCTCGTTGTCACAGGACCATAAGTATGAAAATCGCATATGAGTGAAGTGTCCATGTGATGACTGCTGGAACCTACAGAGCTGAATCCTGACATTGCAGCTTCTGAATTCTCACAACGAATGCACTGCACACTTTTAGGGTTCTCCCTTACCGGTGGCAAGAGTACACCGTCAAGTCAGCACAAGCACGTGATTTATATACTTTGGCCACATTCCGACTAGACGTGCCCGGCCTCGCTCCGTTTATTTTCATTGAGTGAAGCCACACATGTCTAGTCAGCATGTGACCGCATGTATGTAAATCGCCGGCACGAGAGAATCCTGACAGCGTGCAGTGAGCACTGTGAGAATTCAGAAATTGACTAATTCTCATGTCTTTATTTATGTTAGGAGCATTAAGGGGTTGTCCAGGTTTGTGCTGAGTCTGCAGTCATTCTATGTGACTGCAGACTCAGCACAGACCTGGAGAACCCCTTTAATGCTCCTAACAAATAAAAACATGAGAATTAGTCAATTTCACAAATAATATTTACATCCAGGTACCTTATAGATGATGTCGTCTCTGGAGTCGTTCTCCTTTTCTTCATCTTGTCCAAATCCTATGATGAGTTTTCTCATCCACAGCCATCTCTGCAGACCTCCATCTTCTCCGCTCTTCTGCACCAACTCTCTGCACGATGCCCTTAAAGACAGAAGAGTCATTATAATGCCCCTAAATAAAAATATCTGCAATATACTGTCGCCTCACACTATTCCCCTCCCTCCTCACACTGTCTCCTCTCACATCCCCCCTGTTCAGCATACGGTCTCCTCATGTATTTACCCCCTCACTCTCTGTACTGTCTGCTCACACATACCCCTCACTCCCCATACTGTGTCTGCACACATCCCATCACCCTCACTCCCCATACTGTGTCCACATACATTCACCCGTTCACTCCCCATACTGTCTGCACCCATCCCCCATACTGTTTCCTCATACATGCCCTCATACATACATACTTTTCAGTACCCTCAAATCCCCCCACACATATTAAATGCCCCCATCCCCACTCCAAATCCCCCACACACATTAAGTACCCCATCCCCACTCCAAATCCCCCACACACATTAAGTACCCCATCCCCACTCCAAATCCCCCCACACACATTAAGTACCCCCACACATATTAAATACCCCCCATCCCCACTCCAAATCCCCACACACATAAAAGAACCCCCATCCACACTCCAAATCCCCCCACACATAAAAGAACCCCCCATCCCCACTCCAAATCCCCCCCCACATAAAGTAACCCCCCATCCCCACCCCAAATCCCCCCACATAAAATAGCCCCATCCCCACTCCAAATCCCCCCACTCATAAAAGAACCCCCCATCCCCACTCCAAATCCCCCCACACATAAAATAACCCCCCATCCCCACTCCAAATCCCCCCACATAAAAGAAACCCCCCATCCCCACTCCAAATCCCCCCCACTCATAAAAGAACCCCCCACCCCCACTCCAAATCCCCCCACACATAAAAGAACCCCCCATCCCCACTCCAAATTCCCCCCACATAAAAGAACCCCCCATCCCCACTCCAAATCCCCCCACACATAAAAGAACCCCCCACAACATCTCCAAATCCCCCCACATAAAATAGCCCCCCATCCCCACTCCAAATCCCCCCACTCATAAAAGAACCCCCCACAACATCTCTAAATCCCCCCACACAAAGTAACCCCCCATCCCCACTCTAAATTCACCCCCCCCCATACACACACATTATGTCCCCCATTTATTTTCGGTGGTTTCTTCAGCTCCATTGTGGAGCACACTCACCACCAGTCTTCACCCTTCTGGGCGCCGACGACGAGTGACGTCAGCAGCGTGATCACATGACCTGATCACGCTGCAGACGTAGCTCTGACCCGGCGGTCAGAGCTTCAATTGTACTGGCGTCTGTATAGACGCCAGTGCAATTGATCCCTGGGAGCCGGCACGCAGCAGTTTCTCTGCACCGGCTGTCAGCTTGACAGCCGGCATAGGGAGCCGCCGACTTTCAGGCCGGGGCGGCAGAGCGCAGCCGCAGGGGAGACACTGTGGACCGCCGCATTAGGCGGTCCGACTGCGCCCCCCTGCTGGCTGCGCCCGGGGCACATGCCCCGGCTGGCCCTCCCTGGATACGCCCCTGGTCAGCGGGGTTCGATCAAGGATAGGTCATCAATGCTAAAGTAGTGGACAACCTCTTTAAGGGTTCTATGACCCACCCAGAGATGCAATCATAGAAGCAGCCCAGGTAATATATGTATATTAGAAAAGTGATTATTAGGCAGAGTTAGGACATATGAAAGGGAGTCAAATAGTAGCGGAAAACCCTTTTAAGATGCTTAGTTTATAAATCACACAGACCATTGTGGTGGAGTGTCCTCTATATCATACAGCTGGCACTGGCTCAGCTCTATTGGTATCAATGGTTACCGCCTCCATTATACAGAGAACACAAACATCGTATTCTCCCTTAGGCCGGGGTCACACAAAGTCTAAAAAATCGGACCGTTTTAGTCGGTCGATTATCGCACAAAATTTTCATGAACATTGCTCCGTCTGTCATCCGATTGTACTGTGATGATGCGATTTAGTCACATCTGAGTGTACGTTTCACCTTCGATTAACATCCAACTTGCGAGATTTTGTCAGTGGCTAGCAAAACCGACATATAATGGATCCAAATGAATAGTTTTTAAATCAAAAAAGAAAGAATACATATACACACACATAGAATACATATATATATATATATATATATATATATATATATACACACGTCATTGAGACATATATGTATACATATATTTATAGTTCATACACTTCTACATAGTATAATAGCCGCTAATTCAATTGCCAGCTTTTGTGAAATTACAGAACCCGACATGAAATGACACATGGTTTACATACAGTTAACCATGTCATTTCATGTAGTTTGATATATGGTTTTCACTATCAATTACATGAGTGTATATGTGCAAAATTTCACACATGTAGGGATTAATTAAAGGTGTTAATTCATTGGAAAAAAAATGCGTGGGCTCCCTCTGTATTTTCTCCACCAGACATCAAAGCCAGCAAGTGGGGGCAGATAACAATAGCCTAGGGAGGTGCATTTAATTTTGTGCCCCCACCCCTCCCCCGGCTACTAACATCTGCCCCCAGCCACCCCAGAAGAGGCAAATCTATAATTAGATGCGCCCTTTCTGGCACTTAGCCCGTCTATTCCCATTGCCCTGTAGCGGTGGCGAATGGGTTAATAATGGGTTAAAGCCACCTTGCTGTTGGAAGGTGACTTTAAGCCAGGTTAATAATTGAGAGTTGTCAGATTTAATCGCAAGTCACACGTGCGGTCCGTTTGTAATCAGATTTTTCATCACACCCATAGACTTGCATTGGTGATTGTCGACCCACAATCGGTGACAATCGCAGCATGCTGCGATTGCACTTGCACGTATAAAACGGACCAAAAAAAATCGGATGGTGGGAGCTGCTCCATAGATTATTATTATTATTATACATTTATATAGCGCCATTTATTCCATGGCGCTTTACATATGAAAAGGGAAAAATATAGACAGGTACAATAAACATGTGCTAGACAAGGGACACACAAGTACAGAAGGAGAGAGGACCCTGCCCGCGAGGGCTCACAGTCTGCAGGGATGGGTGAGAATACACTAGGAAAGGGTAGAGCTGGTCGTGCGATGGTTCAGTACACTGAGGATCATTGCAGGTTGTAGGCTTGTCGGAACAGGTGGGTCTTCAGGTTTTTCTTGAAGGTCTCCGCTGTTGGTGAAAGTCTGATGTTTTGCGGCAGGGAGTTCCAGAGTATGGGGGAAGCCCGGGAGAAGTCTTGTATGCGGTTGTGGGAAGAAGAGATGAGGGGGGAGTCGAGAAGGAGATCTTGAGAGGATCGAAGGTTGCGTGTAGGTAGGTAGCGGGAGACCATGTCACAGATGTATGGAGGAGAAAGGTTGTGGATGGCTTTGTATGTCATGGTTAAGGTTTTGAACTGGAGCCTCTGGGCAACAGGAAGCCAGTGAAGGGCCTGGCATAGGGGGGAGGCTGGGGAATAGCGGGGAGACAGGTGGATTAGTCGTGCAGCAGAGTGTAGGATGGACTGGAGTGGTGCCAGAGTGCTAGAGGGGAGGCCAGACAGTAGGAGGTTGCAGTAGTCGAGGCGGGAGATAAGGGCGTGCACTAGTGTTTTTGTGGTTTCATGGTTGAGGAATGCGCAGATCCGGGAAATATTTTTGAGTTTGAGGCGACAGGAGGTGGCGAGGGCTTGGATATGTGGTTTGAAAGAGAGGGCAGAGTCGATGATCACCCCAAGGCACCGAGCATGTGGGACTGGGGAAATCGAGCAGCCATTGACATTGATGGATAGGCCTGGTGGAGGGGTAGAATGAGGTGGGGGAAAGATGATGAATTGTGTTTTGTCCATGTTCAGTTTGAGAAAGCGAGCAGAAAAGAAGGCTGAGATAGCAGACAGACCTTGTGGGATTTTGGTCAGTAGGGAGGTGAGGTCAGGTCCAGATAGGTAGATCTGCGTGTCATCGGCGTAGAGGTGATATTGCAAGCCGTGGGATTCTATGAGCTGTCCCAGGCCGAAGGTGTAGATGGAGAAGAGTAGGGGTCCTAGGACTGAGCCTTGGGGAACACCGACAGACAGGGGGCGAGGTGAGGAGGTGGTGTGTGAGAGGGAGACACTAAATGTTCGGTCTGTTAGGTATGATGAGATCCAGGATAGGGCCAAGTCTGTGATGCCAAGAGATGAGAGAATCTGTAGCAGGAGGGAATGGTCCACGGTGTCAAAGGCAGAAGACAGGTCCAGGAGAAAGAGGACAGAGTAGTGTCGCTTGCTCTTGGCGGTTAGTAGGTCGTTAGTGACTTTAGTTAGGGCAGTTTCAGATTAACATTGGTCCGAGTGCAATGCGATATTTCATCGCTTTGCAGTCGTCCGATTTTGTCGCCAGTGTGACACCGGCCTTACATGTCCTGTCAGTGTTTTTTCCAGTACCCATTACAATCTGTGCGTCTGTGCACACGTCTGTGTTTTTCTGTAGATTGAGCGTTTAGAAAAATTAATAAATAAATGGAGTCAGATCGGAATTTAATTTGAGTGATGGATCAAACTCGCTAATATAATGGGTCAGTGAAAAAATGGATATCAGTTAAGTGTCATCTGAGTGTCTACAGTTTGTTTTTGTCTGATTAATACATACGAGAAGCTTGGAATTTTTTTTTTTTTTTGCATACAAGAAAAGGGGATTGTCACACTTCCCATAAGTGGATGATACCCAGATACTGCACACTGATGGAAATTGGTCCATTTTTTTTCTTGTATGCAATTAATAGCAAGCCTAAAAAACAGACGTCCGAGACCTTACATGTAGACTTTCTTTGTCGGGTGTGAGGTAGTGACCGGCATTGTGGTGAATGGCTGGTATGTGTCGCAGTGGGGGAGGTCCTCTGCACTGTAAACATGAAATGTTGCTCTGGGACCTGTAGTTCCACGAGCTTTGTTTAGCTTATAAGGGGCTGGGCTTACAGGGTTAGCTGGGCAGAGCTGGGCAGGTCTGGCTAACCACACAGCTCCCATCAGTGGATCTGTCTCATAAGATATAATGAGACTTGTAAGGTCCTGAAGGAGGGCAGGTCTCTGTCGGAAGGTCCTGAGAGTGTACAGGTTTCCTTGAAGGCACAGGGAGGAAGTATGTGCCGCTAACTGTGTTGGGGGAAGCTACCAACCTTCTGTGGGTCTGGAACTGATGGAGGTGAGCTCATCAAGCAAGTCCTAGTCAGTGATCCCAGTAAGGCAGCTTCCCTGGAAGTCAGGACCCACGTGATGCCAGACTGTGAAGCCTGCCACGCTGCCAAGCAGGTAACCCCGAGCATGGGAGACTGTGTGCACTGACGAGGGTCAGTGAATGAACTGTGCGGACATTTGAGGGTGGACTATCGATTAGTTCTGTAATGTAAACATGGCCTGCAGTGGTTTATGATTGCATAATAAACCGCATGGACTGTATATGTGAGAAATCATTCCTGTGTGCCTTAATCTTGTTGCCAAGCGAGTGTCCCGCAACACACAGTGTGCCCTGTCTTACACAGGCAAACAAAATGCTGACCAACGATAACTTAAAAAATAAGAGCTCTGCGTAAAGATCTTCTCTCCCAGTGTTAGAATGAAATCCGTTATTCACATCAAATCTCGGCTTCCCTTGTGCGGAACGTATCATCAGGTTTTTGTGTTATATGTATTTTTTTCATTGCAATTTTTTTTTCACAATCTACATTGAAAACTGAATTAGCAATCTTGCAATTTTCAAACTGCTTACTTAGGTTATTGTAGACTTGTACTTTTTGTCCTTTTGTGAAAAGTTTTCAGTAGCCTCATTATCATCACAGGCAGTAGTACAATGACAGGTAACAGCTCTATAAAAAGCAGATAACACAGGATCCACCAATCACAATAGGCGATGTCACAGCTGTCCTGCTCCTCCTCCCTTCACAGTGACCTTTCCATAGGCACACTAGTTGCTTCAGTACAAATTATAGGATCAGTCTATTGCTGCTAATGTACAAGAACAGAAAGTACAAGTCTAGAGTATCCCTAGTGGCCAGTATGGGAATTACAAGATTTAAATTTTTTTTTTACTAAAGATTGTGATATCGAAATCAAAAAAATAAATTTATCTTTGAAGCCTAATTTAAGGGGAACCTGACAGCAGTATTGTGCACAGTAACCTACAGACACTTGTCAGGTCGGTGCCGTTCTACTGATTACTATGGCACCTTGGTTGATGAAATCCGTCTTATGGCTGTTATTTAATCTTTATTTTCAGTTTTGAGTCTTTGTAAAGCTCTCTTTATTTTTATTTTGAGTTTTGGGAGGGTTCATCATTCTGAGATCCGTGGAGGTGTCAGATTTTGGACTGCCACTCATCAACTGAAATTCACTCCGACAGCTGCTGGATGTAAACATATACTTGACAAAGACCAGCTGTGGTCGAAATGTCGTTTTTATGGCTCAATAAAAGATTTTTTCTACATTATACACCCGGATGGAGCGCTGTTCTATTTAATGTTTTTGCAGCGGCTGGATGTAAGTGACCACTGCCCAGTACTGCAGTCCATTCACTTCAATGGGAGAGTAGCAGCATTACTGCTGGAGTGGTTTTCAGCTGATTAGTGGAGGTGCTGGGTGTCGGACCCTCGCCAACCTCCTAATGATGACTTCTACTATGGATAGATCAGCCGTGGTCCATTCCTGGACTGCCACTTTAAGCATCGCATTTTAATCACTTCAATGTTTTCTTTTTTCTTAATTATAGATCCTGCTCAGCCCAATCTGAAGATGCAGAATTGACACCCAAGACTTTAAATGAGTCTCTGACGAACCATGTCCTCCTTGAACAATCTGGAGGGCTCGGCCGATCTGTCGGGTGAAGAGTGTGTAAGCTTCTGTCTGTCTGGCATGCCTGACATCAAAGTGGAACACGTGATGGAGTCCAGCCCGGAAGAAGGGAGCGCTCAGAACGTAGCCATGGGAATGAAATTCATTTTACCAAATAGATTTGACATGAATGTCTGTTCTCGCTTCGTCAAGTCCTTGAACGAAGAAGACAGTAAGAATATCCAAGATCAAGTAAACTCTGACCTGGAAGTAGCGTCCGTCCTGTTTAAAGGTGAGTGATCCCATACATCAATAGGTTTCTCCAAAGTCAAAAATGTACAGCATGGGGTTTATATGATGTCTAAGCTGTGGAAGCGGAAGGACATGGGGACAGGAGATGGCCAGAAATGTGCTGGTTACACTGGGCTGATGGCTGGGTCACCAACTATCATCTCTCCAATATCAGTAGAAAGTCCATCCTGCTGGCATCTCTGAAGGTACTTCCCTCAATAAATCCCTTGAGAGTGGGCAATTTTTCATTTCTGTGCTTTTGTTTTTTCCTCCCGTTCTTCCAAGGGCCATAAGTTTTTTTTTTTTTTTTTTTGTTTTGTTTTTTTAATATAATCTTTTTCATCGATCTAGCCGTAGGACTGCTTGTTTTTTCATGACGAGATGTAGTTTTGAATGACACCATTCATTATACCATTTAAAGCACTGAAAAATGGGAACAACATTTCAAGTGGGGTGAAATTATGATGAAACTGCTATTCCACCATTGTTTATAGGGTTTTGTTTTTACGGCGTTCAATGTGCAGTAAAAATGACCTGGCGACATGATTCTCCAGGATAATTATGTCAATACCAAACTTGTATAGTAAAGTCCTAGTGGACTTTAACCCCCTCACGACCTCCGTCGTACTAGTACGGCGCAAGTTGCTTCCTTCCCTTTGATGTGGGCTCCAGGGATGAGCCCATATCTTTCCCTGCACATGTCAGCTGTTTTGAACAGCTGACATGTGCCCGGAACAGTCGCAGGTGAAATCGCGATCCACCCGCTGCTATTAACTCGTTAAATGCCGCTGTCAAACTCTGACAGCGGCATTTAACGCGTGCTTCCGGCCATCGGGCCAGAAATCCAGCCACTGGTGACCCCCGTCACGTGATCGCGGGTCACTGGTGGGTTGGCATGACAACCAGAGGTCTCCTGGAGACCTCTATGGTTGTCACTGCTGGATTGCTATGAGCACCGCCGGGTGGTAGGCGCTCATAGCAAGTGAGTAATTCTGCTACATACAGGCGATCTGATCATTACCTGTATGTAGCAGAGCCGATCGGGCTGTGGCAGCTTCTAGTCTCCCATGGAGACTTTTGAAGCATGCCAAAAAAAAAATTAAAATTATTAGAAAAATATAAACATTTAAATCGCCCCCCTTTCGCCCCATTCAAAATAAAACAATACAAAAAATCAAACATACACATAATTTGGTATCGCTGCATTCAGAATCGCCCGATCTATCAATAAAAAAAAAAAATTAACATGGTCGCTAAAAGGCATAGCGAGAAAAGTGAAAACGCCAGAATTAGGTTTTTTGGTCGCCACGACATTGCATTAAAATGCAATAACTGGCAATCAAAAGATCGTATGTGCGCCAAAATGGTATCACTAAAAACGTGAGCTCATCGCTCAAAAAGTAAGCCCTCACCTCTCCCGAGATCACGAAAAATGGAGCCGCTACGGGTCTCGAAAATGGCGCTTTTTTTAACCAACTTTGGCTTTTTTTTCACCACTTAAATAATAAAGAACCTAGACATGTTTGGTGTCTATGTACTCATATGCGAATTGCATCTTCAGAAAGAAAGAGGACTTGAACTCTATAGCGCTACCTGTTGGAAGCAGCGATTCTACGATCAACCCTTTAAAGGGAATCTGTCACCCCATTTTTGGACTATGAGATGCGGCCACCGCCATCAGGGGCTTATCTACAGCATTCTGTAATGCTGTAGATAAGCCCCCGATGTTACCTGAAAGATGAGAAAAACGAGTTAGATTATACTCACCCAGGGGCGGTCCGCCGTCCGGTTCGGCGCCTCCCATCTTCTAGCAAAGCCGGCCTCTTCTTTCCGTCCCGTCGCGGCTCCTGCACAGGCGCACTGATCTGCACTGGTGAGGGCAGAGCAGAGTACTGCAGTGCGCAGGCGCCGGACCTCTCTGACCTTTCCCGGCGGACTGCCCCCGGGTGAGTATAATCTAACTCGTTTTTCTTCTCTTTCAGGTGACATCGGGGGCTTATCTACAGCATTAAATAATGCTGTAGATAAGCCCCAGATGGCGGTGGTCGCATCTCATAGTCCAAAAATGGGGTGACAGATTCCCTTTAACGAGTCTTGTAATATGACTTGGGATAAAAGCCAAATCAGAATCTCAATCTGCAGACACGGTGTTTTGGGCTATTGGCCCTCGTCAGTGCAAATTATGAAAACTGATTTGGCAAGGTGAGAGTCTCTGGACTGGGGTCTAAGGGGTAAGGTTTTTCCTTGTGGCAAGGGACATACCAGACTTGGCTTGTCAAGGTAATGAGGCTTATTCGCCGTGCAATGCTCCTCTGGGAAATTTAATATGCAAATTGCCTCTTCAGAAAAAAAGAGCCTCTCATCTAGCCAAATCGGTTCTCATACTGGCGATTCTCCAATCAGAGGGGCGCTTTCTGTTTCTTACCAGCTGGCAGATCCTCCTGGACAGACTCCAATCAGATACAGACTTTCAGTTTCTCCGGCTGGCAGCTTAGCCACGCCCACCGCTCCGCATCGTGCCTGCTGTTTTCAGCGTTGCTGATGCCATCTTGGATCTTGTGTCTCAGCAGATCATGCTTCCTGTCTGAGACACTGCCTCTACCTGCCTTCTCCTGCGCATTTGGCATCAGACCTCGCTGTATCTACCTGCGGACATCTGACAAGGGGGACACAGCTAACCTTAAAGTCATCTGCTGACCATCACTGGCATCGGGTAGGCTCTGACCTCTCTCCTTCCTTGCCTCTGTCCTATATAGCCCTTTTCAGCAGTATCACCAAGGTTCGACTTAAGTCCTACTCTACAGGGGCTTCTCTTCCTTCTTCTAATCCTACTGTGATTCATTACACCTGTGCCCGCTGCAAAAGAAAGTGATCTTCAGGCCAGCCTTCCCCTTTCTGCCCGTCCTTCAGTCCTTCCACTATGTTTGCCCCACAGGAGCACTCTAATGCCCGGATGAGAGCACCCCTCCCTCCGGAGTGGGCTGTTGCCATGTCACAGTCGGTCTCTGACCTGACTAAAGTATCACAGTCCCTGGTCCAGGTCCTGGAGCGTCTTCCACATCTATCTTCCGCCACCTGTGCTCCGAATGTCTCTCACTGTGATTCGCACGCACCTGACCACGACCTTCGCAGGGACAAATAGGGTACAAAGCCTAGGAAGCAGGATCTTTCTAGCTCCTCATCCAGTTCCCCGGGTCCCTCTGCATCATCCAGAATGCCCTCCTCTCCCATGCCTCCTCCTCAGAGGCGGCTTTTGGGTCGGATGTGGATTCCCAGTCTGAGTCTGATTCGGACCAGGCCTCAAAAATGCAGGATGTGGTAGATAGCCTTATCTTGGCTATTACCCAAACTCTTAACCTAAAGGAGGATGAGGTTCCTGCTCAGGAGCACTCCGTTTACTTCAAATGGGTAAAACGTCCTTCCCGGACCTTTCCCAATCACAGGGAATTTGAAGCGATTATGGCTAAACACTGGGAACATCCCGAAAAGCGATTCCCGTGAAGGAAGCAGCTAGACATCCTTTAGCCCAGACCTTGTTGGTAAATGGGCAGAGTCCACTATGGTGGACCCGCCGGTTTCTCGCCTGTCTTCCAAGACAGTTCTGTCTCTACCATATGGTGCGTCTCTTAAGGACGCTACGGATAGGCAGATTGAGTCTTTGGCTAAATCAGCCTTTAAAGCGGCTGGCGCCTCCCTCTGTCCCATCTTCGCGTCCACCTGGGTGGCAGAGTCCATGTTCTCCAGGGCATTTTAGCGACAGCTCCTCTGGATGAGATGGCAGATTTGACAGACCAGATTGCGCATGCTGGCAAATATCTTCTGACCGCCTCTTTGGATGCGGCCAGTCGTTCCGCCAGGGCAAACAGTAACATCATTGCTATACGCCACATCCTCTGGTTGAAGGCGTGTAATGCGGATCCACCCTCAAAAACGTCGCTCATTAACCTGGCCTTTCAAGGTTCTAGGCTTTTCGGGTCCAAACTGGATCAGATAATTTCGGACGCTGCTGGCGGGAAAAGTACCTCTCTTCCTCAGTCCAGACCTAAACGTCCTTTCAATAGGAAGGGGCCCCTGCTTTTTCGTTCCTTTCAACCCTTCTCTTCAGGGACTTCCTCCCAGCAGGACTGCTCTTCCGCCCCAGGGGAAAGGAAGAAACCATCATTCATACTTGCACTTTACTGGAGGCCAAAGGGTCGCTCCTCCAAGCCCTCTGGGTCCCGCTCTAACAGGTTCTTTTCTAAGTGACGGATCACCCCCACCCGGGAATATCTCCAGGGTGGGAGGCTGGCTTCTTCTCTTCAGGGACGCATGGTTATCGGTGGTCGACGATGCCTGGGTCAGAGAGATAGTTACGTCTGGTTACAAAAACGACTTTTCAGCTGCAGATGAAGGAAGGGAGACACACTAGTCATTACTAGTGGGTAGGCGGAGCCCAGATGGGATAGACACCTCAGATTAAAAAGAGTGTTGACCGGCCCCTCCAGCCCGGGCTCCTCCTACTCTAGCTCTCCAGTCTAAAATTTGAGGTCTCAGAGGATAGTCGCTGCTGAAGCAGCTCCTCAGAAGATTTTATTATTTTTATCGGACAGAGACTTGGACTCAGGGTCTAGAGGTCTCAGGGGTCTCAGCGCTGCTGGACCCCCACCTCTCCCTTGGCGGATCTGTATATCCTGTATGGAGGTCCCTTCAGAACCCTGCCGGCCCTGGGGGATGAGGGTGGCTTCCCTGGCGGGGACGCAAACCGCGCTTCTGGGGTCACTGCGTTCCCCGCCCTGGGGGGAAGCGATGGGCACAGCGCCACAAATCCCTGGGGGTCCCTGTGGCGCTCAGCTGGGTGAGTACTCCACATTTTAATGTGTTTTGAGTGCTTCAGCGACTGCTGCGGCAGCCGCTGTTACATGTATACATGTTGGTGACTAGTGTTTTTTGTCCGCAGGTGGACGCCTGCAGGACATAGGAGCGGGGGGAGAGGAGTTGCGCACCTTTTTTTTTTGAATTTTCGTGGCGCTCTGAGCGCGCGCTTTACTGCTGTCTCATCTTCCGGCTTTTCTACATGGAGCACATCGGAGGCACAGCGCGGCGGCCATTACTGAAGCAGGGAGCGGAAAGCTTCCTCCGGCTCCCCACTCTCCCCCCCTCCCGACAAGACGCTACACCGCGACCAGCTGGGTGAGTCGCTTCTGACCGTCAGAGCAGAAGCTTAACCCCTCACCCCCACAGCGCAGGCGCCTTTCTGAGGCACAAATGGGTGACAGACTGCGCTGTCCTGCAGCTGTTACCTCATAAGAGGGGCTCACACACCCTTTCCATTAAAGAGGTTGTGGGGAGTCTGCGACATTAAAGTTGCTGCCGCTATGCGTTTCCGCTGGCGATCCCGGTGGCGACGCGTGCTGATGCGATCGTTTGTGTGATCGTTTTGATGTCGCTGGTGCCTGCCAATCTGGGCGATCTCATTTGCGGCACATGGGCGGTTAGCGATCTCCTTGACGACTTTGGCGGTCGTTGTGATTTACTGTGGCATAGCTGTCCTGCAGCTGCTGCCTTATAAGAGGCACTCGGGGCTCGCACACCCTTTTCATTAACAAAGGTTGTGGGGAGTCTGCGATTTTAACCCTTCTTAGACGGTTAACTCTTAATGGGGGACATCTGGGGTAGCTCTCTCTCTAAGAGCTTTAACCCTTCAGCGTTCGTTTTTTCTTTAAGAAACCACACTGTTCTAGTTACTGACAGGTTTAACCTGCCATATACTGTGTAAGGACATGTCAGTTCAGAGTCCAGGAGGTGCGGACCGTCTCCCAGATCCGCTACAGGATCAGTCTCGCGTATCTGACACGCAGACCTCGACGACGTCACAGCGGTCGGAGGTTCCAGTGATGTCAAAATGGAGGCCCTCGCTAGTTCTATTGATGGCCTGTCTGACCTTCTAGGTTATTGGGTGTCAGCTAGATCTTCTCATGGCAGGAAGCGACACAAGCCGGTGCCTTCCTTCCCGCGTAAAGATGTCCGATTCGGATAAGGAGGATCGGCAGGGTCACTCTGCCTCTTTTTTGGGCCGTACGAAGGCTTTTATTGGAGCCATGAGGGTGTTACAGTTACCGGAGGAGGTAACTAGACGTCCTGGTAAGTCGGCCCGGATGTTTCAGACTGTATCCGTGTTCTACGGAGTTGATTGATAATTGGATTCCTTCTCCTGAAGTGGATGCCCCTTTACTCCAGCTTAGCGAGGGAAGGCGAGTCTGCAGGACCCGCTGGACAGGAAAACGGAGATGGCAGAAAAATCCATCTACGAGGCCGCAGGTCATGGATTCAGTGCACCATGTGTGCTTGTAAAGCTTCCCTGAGCTGGTTGGACCGTCTACGGACGGCGTGGCAAGATGGATCCCCTCTATCGAGGTAGATGGGCTTTTCAAGTTGTTGGAGGATACTGCGTCACTGCTGTCCAGGGCGCAATCCTCGGCGCTCACAGTCAGAAGAGCACTGTGGCTTAGACAGTGGACCGGGGACGCGGTTTCCAAGCAGGTCGTCAGCTATTTGGATCTGACCTCACGGAGCTGATTGCCAAGGCAAAGGCAAAAGAAACGGCTTTACTGCAGCGAAGAGCTGTGACTTCTGCGTCTGGCAGGACTAGTGCCGGTAGTAGTCGGCGGTCCTTTCGGTCCAGGGGACGGTTCGGTCAGCCCTCTTGGGGATCGGGTCGTCCCTCTTTTTCATGAAAAGAGACCTCTCAGAAATCCCGCACTCCCTGGAAACAAAGTTTCCGTCAAGACAAGCGAGAAGCTGACAAAAAGCCCGCTAAGGCGGACTGACGCCAGAGTCTCACTCAAGGGCTCTCGAGTGGGGGGTCGCCTGCTCCAATTCAAATTGACTTGGGCTTCCCGCGTCCCGGACGCCTGGATGACGCGGGTTGTATCGGCAGGCTACTTTATAGAGTTTTCTTCTCGACCCCCAGACAGTTTTTGCCAATCTCGCATTCCGTCAGAGCCCGAGCTATTTGCCGCTCTACTGCGAGAGGTCGATTCCCTTCTGCAGAAGGGTGTGGTGGTACCGGTTCCGCAGGAGGACCGGGGAAGAGGGTTTTATTCCAACCTCTTTGTGGTCCCCAAAAAGGAGGACAAATTTCGCCCCATTCTGGATCTCAAAAGATCGAATCGGCATGTCCACACCCGGAAATTCCGCATGGAGTCGCTTCGCTCCGTTGTGGCAGCCTTGTCGCAGAACGACTTTTTGGTGTCAATCGACATTCGCGACGCTTATTTTGCATGTTACAGTCGGAAGGGCTCACCAACGCTTCCTTCGTTTTGCCATAGGTCCGGACTATTACTAGTTTGTGGCTCTGCCATTCGGGTTGACCTCAGCGCCAAGAGTTTTTACAAAAATTCTGGCGCCTCTCATGGCAATTCTTCAAAGACAGGGGGTTTCGATTCTCCCTACCTGGATGACCTTTTGATGGTGGCGTCCCCAAAGGAGGAGGCGGTGACGGCTCGCAATCTATCCCTTCAGCTCCTGGAGGACTTCGGGTGGCTGGTCAATTGGGAAAAGTCGTCTCTGGAACCGTCGCAGTCAATCCTGTTTTTGGGGGATGCATTTCGACACGGTACGAGCAGTGGTGTCCCTGCCTCCAGACAAGCAAGCATGTCTCCTTCGACATGTACAGGTTATGAAGTATTCGACAGCAATGTCCCTTCGAAGGTGTATGCGCCTTCTGGGTTTGATGGCGTCCATGGAGGCACTTCTGTTTGCTCAGTTTCATTCCAGGGCCCTCCAAAGGCTCATTCTGAGCCGTTGGGATCGATCGCAGGCTTCCCTAGATTGCAGTGTCATCATCTCCACAGGGTGCGGGAGTCTCTAGGATGGTGGTTAAGTCCGGAAGCGTTATCCCTGGGGACGTCATTTCTCCCTCCAAGCTGGTCGGTCATAACCACCGATGCCAGCCTGACGAACTGGGGGGGGTGTCTGGAACGATCTCTGGATTCAGGGAATATGGTCGTCGGAAGAGTCTTCCTACCGATCAACATCCTGGAATTGAGGGCAATTTTCCTTTGCTTCCAACACTGGACGGTCCCTTTAAGCGGTCTACCAGTCCGATTGCAGACAGACAACGCGACGGCGGTCGCGTATATCAACCATCAAGGCGGGACGAGGAGTTCCAGGCTCATGGTGGAGGTGTCTCGGATCCTGGTATGGGCCGAGGCCAGGGTACCGGCCATCTCTGCGATTCACATTCCAGGAGTCCAGACTACCACGGCGGACTTCCTCAGTCGCGAGAAGATGGATCCCGGAGAATGGAGTCTTCATCCAAAAATTTTTGCACTGCTGTGCTCCCGTTGGGGAACTCCCCAAGTGGATTTGATGGCATCCGGGTTCAATGCCAAGTTACCGACGTTCATGTCCAGGTACAAGGACCCGAAGGCTGTGGCGGTGGATGCTCTGGTGGCTCCGTGGGGCCAATTCGAGCTAATCTATGTGTTCCCGCCGATATCCTTACTTCCTCTGGTGTTGCGTCGGACCAGACTGGAGAGAATCCCGGCTATGTTGATAGCCCCAGATTGGCCAAGGAGGATGTGGTTCCCGACACTGGTGTCGCTTCTGGCAGCACCTCCATTTCCACTTCCTCTTCGCCCGGACCTGTTAACCCAAGGGCCCGTTCGTCATCCGGACTTGAAGTCTCTGCGTTTGACGGCGTGGCTCTTGAGACCGAAATATTGACCCGTCAGGTTTTTCAGCCGAAGTCATTGTCACTCTGCGAGCTGCCAGAGGTCCGGCTACTACTAGGATTTATCACAAGACTTGGAAAGCCTTCTTTTTGTGGTGTTCGGGTTCTTCAAGGAACCCGAGGATTTTTTCCATTCCCATTTTGTTGGCCTTTCTGCAGTACGGGCTGGACAAGGGTTTGGCAGTTAGCACTCTGAAGGGTCAGGTTTCTGCTCTGTCCTTGCGGTTTCAGAAGGCTATCGCCTCGCGTAGGGACGTACGTTCCCTTTTTCGCGGAGTAACCCGTCAGTTTCCGCCGCGGAAGGCGCCTGTGTCTCCTTGGCGGCTCAATCTTGTCTTGGAGGCTCTTCAGCATGGGCCTTTTGAGCCTATGTGCTCTGCTAACCTTTCTTTGCTCTCTTGGAAGGTTGCCTTCCTTGTGGCGGTCACCTCTTTGAGAAGGGTTTCTGAGTTGGCGGCTCTTTCTTGCTCGCCTCCTTTCCTGGAGTTTTACCCGGATCGCGTAGTGCTTCGCACACCGGGCGACTTTCTACCTAAGGTGGTATCGCAATTTCATGTTAACCAGGATATTGTGTTGCCCTCGCTCTGCCCGGAGCCGAGGAATGCGAAGGAACGGGCCTTGCACACATTGGTTTTGGTGCGGGCTTTGAAGTTCTATTTGTCGATTACTCAAGGTTTTCGGAAATCGGACTCTCTGTTTGTGATTCCAGCAGGTCGTCGGCATGGTCAAAAAGCTTCCAAGGACTCTATAGCTTGTTGGATTCGGTCGGCCATTTTAGAGGCTTACCGACTTAAGGGCGAAGCTTGCCCGATCAAGATTCGAGCTCACTCCACGAGGGCTGTGGCTTCATCGTGGGCCTTTCATCAAGGGGCTTCGGCAGCTCAGCTCTGCCGGGCGGCGACCTGGCGCTCCGTCCACACGTTTACAAAATGTTATAAGGTGGACGTCAGTGCTTCCGCGGATGCGGCCTTAGGACGAAGGGTCCTGCAGGCGGCTGTAGTTTAAAGTTCTTGTTAACTTGTGTTTAGCGCTTGTTGCGCATTTACCTAGGTTGTTGGGATCTGCCTTTTTTGGTTTTGTTTTCCCACCCTTATTTTTGGACTGCTTTGGGACGTCCCACTAGTAATGACTAGTGTGTCTCCCTTCCTTCATCTGCAGCTGAAAGACGGATTTTGGTAAGAACTTACCTGTAAAATCCTTTTCAGCGAAGAAGGAAGGGAGAGACACATCCCTCCCATGGCAGAAGCGTGTTGTTGTGTTTTCAGATGCGGCGGGACCCTTCTCTGATAGCGATTATCTGAGCTGAGGTCGGCGCGCTAAGGCTCTGTTTCAGCATTGCCAGCTCATCGCAGTAGTCAGGTTCAGTGAGTAGTACCTGGAACTGTGTGGTTTTTTTGCCTGTTGCATGCATAACCTGTATTCTTGTGTTTTTTTCTCTGAAGTCCTTCAGAAGGGGTTATGTTGCTCCGCTGGTGATATTTGCTCTTCCTTAGCTTGTGTACGACTGGAGAGCTGGAGTAGGAGGAGCCCGGGCTGGAGGGGCCGGTCAACACTCTTTTTAATCTGAGGTGTCTATCCCATCTGGGCTCCGCCTACCCACTAGTAATGACTAGTGTGTCTCCCTTCCTTCTTCGCTGAAAAGGATTTTACAGGTAAGTTCTTACCAAAATCCGTCTTTCTTCTCGTCCCTCCCCCTCCCAGGAAGACGTTTCTTTCTGTCCCGCCCTCCAAGACTCCCGTCTCAGGCCCATGGGTTCCTCAGGCCGTCTCTTCCCTACTACGAACAGGAGTTTTTCAGGGCAGTACTCCAATCTTATCATAGTCCCGAAGAAAGACGGATCACTCAGTCCGATTTTTGGACCTTAAACGATTGAACCGTCACGTTCGGATCCGCCATTTCAGGATGGAGTCCCTACGTTCGTCGATCGCCTCCATGGAACCAGGAGAATTTTTCTTCTGTAGACATTCAGGATGCTTATCTTCACATTCCTGTTTGTGTTCAACATCAGAGATTCCTTCGGTTTGCGATCCAGGAGGATCATTATCAGTTCACAGCCCTTCCTTTCGGCCTGGACTCTGCCCCCAGAGTGTTCACGAAGGTCATGGCAGCGGTCATGGCCATCCTTCGCTCCAAGGGGATTTTCATAATTCCTTACTTGGACGATCTTCTGATCAAGGGGCCGAGACTGCGACCAGAGTCTTCAGATCACTCTGATGAGAGACGTGGGATAGACAGTCTGTAGGAGCGCCAGCCAGATGTAAGTGTTGTAAGCAATTAAGAAATCTAAGTGGGATTACTATTGAGAAAGATTCTTGAAAACCCGGTCAGCAGGGCGCAAAAGACAGGAATCTTCTTAGTAAATGACAATCTTCATTTATTAAAAATTATGATAAAACAATGAATCCACAACGCGTTTCAACGGAGTGAGTCAGTCTTCCTCAGGTGGCATAATCATGCCATAATTATGCCACCTGAGGAAGACGGACTCACTCCGTTGAAACGCGTTGTGGATTCATTGTTTTACCATAATTTTTAATAACTTTTAATAAATGAAGATTGTCATTTACTAATAAGATTCCTGTCTTTTGCGCCCTGCTGACCGGGTTTTCAAGAATCTTTCAGATCACTCTGGACACTCTGGTCCGTCTTGGCTGGATCGTCAACAGAGAGAAGTCCTCTCTAATCCCACCTCAACACCTGGTGTTTCTGGGTACGAAGTTCGACATGACCCAAGCCCGTGTCTTCCTGCCAAAGGAGAAGTTTTCATCTCTCTGCAAGGGAGTCTGCTCTGTAAAGTGACCAGCTCCTCTCCCACTGAGGTCTTGCATGAGAGTTCTGGGGAATATGATTGCCGCCATGACAGCCATGCCTTTTGCCCAGTTCCATACCCGTCCTCTTCAGCTGGCCCTCTTGTCTGCTTGAGACAAGAGAGCCGTCTCCCTGGACCGACCCGTGCTTCTGCCTCTCAAGGTGAGGCAATCCCTGACCTGGTGGACGTTATCCGCTTCAGTCCTGCGCAGGAAGTCCTTCCTCCCTCTCCGGTGGCAGGTCATCACCACCTACGCCAGTCTCCTCAGTTGGGGAGCGGTCTTCCTTCATTGCACAGCGCTGGGTCACTGGAACGTTCAGAAAGCCACTCTCCCCATCAATCTTCTGGAGATCAGGGCGATTTTTCTCGCCCTTCTCCACTGGCAGTCCCTCCTCGCAGACCAGCCAGTTCTCATTCAATTGGACAACGCCACGGCAAGCAAGTTATGACAGAGGTGACAAGGATTCTGCGATCAGCCGTTCACATTCTGGGGGTGGAAAATTGGGCTGCCGATTTTCTGGGCCGTCAGGGTCTCGCATCGGGTGAGGGAGGGTGCTGTGTCCCCCAATGAAGGCTCCAAGAAAGATTTTACAGTGAGTACCAAAAATCCCTCTTTTTCTCTTCCGTTTTTATGGAGTATATATGGAGGTGGCTACTCTTAGTATGCACCAGTTCACACCAGTTTTCTGTTTGGAAGTGACAGTCAGTCAATTTGGAAGTGACAGTCAGTTTTTATATTTGTATACATATTCTCCCTGTCCAGTTTTTTATTACAGCAGGATCCTATCAACCCCCATAAATGTAGGCTATATAAGCCCATGAGAGTAGTCATATTAGATTAGGTTCCCAGCAAAGAAGATCACCTTGTTGTGGCTTCTGGGCATACATGAATTGGCCAATTTATGCTCTAAATATCTTCATTTTTTTCCTATTTTCTAGAGCAGTAATGCAATTTCAATTTCATACATTCATGTTTGCATGCTACATCACTACAGAGTGCAGCTTTTTGTTAATTAAAATTCTGTCTGCCGTCATAATGAGGCTGCTGAAAACTCTTCCTGAGAGGACAGGATGTGCGAGTCGAAAACTGCCCCATTGGCCAGTGTGCACAATTTTATCTTATAATACAGATTCTAATTTGAAAAAAAAACTATATAGATAGATAGATATAGATCTGTATATAGAGATATAGATATATAGATATTATAATCTATATCACAAAAAACCTGGTTTGCACAGTAGGTCTTTTTCTGATGTTGTATACCATCTGTTAACACTGTTGTAATATCCTAACAATTACTCCAGTTGTCTTATTATCTCATCAAACAGGATTTGTTAAATGCCTTTACCTTTACTCTCCAGCTGAATGCAATATCCACACGTCGCCGTCCCCCGGTATCCAGGTCAGACATGTGTACACCCCATCAACCACCAAACATTTCTCCCCATCAAGCAGTCCACCAC
This sequence comes from Oophaga sylvatica, assembly GCA_033576555.1. Lineage (NCBI taxonomy): Eukaryota > Metazoa > Chordata > Amphibia > Anura > Dendrobatidae > Oophaga > Oophaga sylvatica. Next base: position 914,794,363 of record JARQOD010000001.1, on the reverse strand, counting down.
ACTGACGAACAAACATCGAGGAAACGAGGTGTCCACTACACCCCTGCTGGTGAATTGTGAGTACTCGGCTCTCCATCTTCTCACGTCATATCCTCTGCTGTGGCATCACTTGGCAGATGGGCCTGTTATGTCAGGATATGCATTGTTACTAATAGGATGCTATTGTCCATTTAATCGTGAAGATAATGCATCCAGAACTATAGTTATCACGTTTTCCTATGCTATAAACTCCTTTTTTTTGTCTCTTGCACAGCTCTGTCTGTTCACCAGTTGGCTGCTCAGGGGGAGATGGTGTATCTGGCAAGTCGTCTTGAACAGGGTAAAACATAAAACTTCTTGCTAGCCAGGAACCTTACTGCAAAAACTCTCAAAGTTGGGGAAGCGGGTCTTCCATTTACCTCCAGCTGCAAGAAAATGGCTAGAGGGAGGTTAAAGGCTTATACTCATTATCTGCAGGAGCACCCACTACCTGCCTCCTGGTTTCGACTGGTGTGGGAAGCAGTGTGCTCCCGACTGTTGGACAATGAGAGCCCATGGTGTAAGCAGAGGCAGCTTTCTCTCTGCAGCATCAGCGGCATGCTTGCTGGCCGGATCCAGTGATCCTGGCACGCTTCAAAGTAGCGCTTACAAGCTCTATAGTGAAGATATTGTCAGCACTGCGCTCCTTGCCTAGAAGACTGGTAGCCTGTAAGGAAAATTAAAATAACCTCCACTGAGAAACGGACAGGATATTTTCCAATAAGTGCATTGCAAATTTGCTTGTTTTCACAAATGCTTTGCAATTTTAACCATTTATGTTACACGGAGTGGCATTAAAGCATTTGCAGAGCTGATCCACTGATGCCTTTGGCAGACAAAAATGGTCTAGCACATTTCTAGGCTATTCCGTCAGTCCTATAGACTTGGAATGGTGCAGTGCTACATATGTGTCATCTCTGCTCCATTCATGCTACTCCTTACTGCAGTCCTGGTGGTGGTAGGTGGGCTGAGGATCGGTGGGGGGCTGAAGATCGGTTGGGTGTCTCATTAGTTGAATGCCCACTGAGCTGGCACTCATCGCCTATAAAGTCTGTTGAAAAAAATTGTCTTTAACCTCCTATCAGAAAACGTGATCAACTTAACGGATGAAGAAGGATTCACACCGCTGATGTGGGCCGCAGCTCACGGACAAATTGCTGTTGTGGAGTTTCTACTTCAGAATGTAAGAAATTGAAAGAGCTTTAAAATAACTTGCACATTTTTAATACAAAAGCCTCTAAAAATATATTTATACTCTGATCTCTATCCTTTATTTAGGGTGCGGATCCTCAAGTCCTCGGAAAAGGTCGCGAAAGTGCTCTGTCACTGGCATGTAGTAAAGGCTACACGGATATTGTGAAAATGCTGGTGGAGTGTGGAGTGGATGTGAACGAGTACGACTGGGTAAGATCATCACGTGAAAGGATAATATATTGCATGTAGGAAGATGAGCACAAAGATTTACTTTGTCTACATCATTACCCCTTCTTCTTTACAGAATGGAGGAACGCCCTTGTTATATGCCGTCCATGGCAATCATGTGAAATGTGTGAAAATTCTTCTAGGTGAGTATCTAAGCAATGTCGGGGTGTAGTGATACGTGGCAGTATGGTTTACACTTGTCCCTGTCCCAGGGGTACTCTTGAAGATAGAGAGTCCTGAGTCTCCGACCTTACTATGCTCCTGTTAAACCCTGATCTGTCCCCTCCCTCACTGCATGAGGCATGGGACAGAAATGTAAGATTAACAAGACACAAAGACAAAGCAGGGATAAGAGAAAACCTGTATCATACAAAAGCACTAACCAACAATAGGGAGGAGGATAGAGACAGGGAGGAATAAACTAAATGGGAGCAGGGAGCAGGAGATAAACACACTCGTACTACAGCAAAGTACAGAACACTACTACAACAACTCTACTCCAACCACTTAGCTTTAGCACACAGCACAGGAGGACGAATCTTTCACCAACATGGACAAGAGGGTCTGACCAGTTTTTATAGGAAGCGGTAAGGACCAGATCAGAAGCAGCTGAAATGAAGCTGCATGTTTCTGACCAGCATAGAAAGGGTTGTTACCCTCTTCAGCACCAGAGGAAACTAAATCCATTTAATATGGGACACAAATCACACCATCTCTAAAGAAGACCTGCTATTCTTTACCCGACTTGAACGTCTAACTCCAGGGGGACGTGACAATCCAGCGTATGTAGTATTCCTTGGATTCTATGTCAGAAAGTGCTGTATTTCCACAAGCCAGTAAACGTACAATTCCTCTGTGTAATAAGACCTTCCCTAAGCTGTGCTTACCAGCTATTCCTAACTCCCAAGCATAGCTGTGAATTCAGTTCTGTATCCTAGAAGGGAATCCTCCGAAAACGGATCAGATTCAGCTCTGGTGGAAAACAAGCCATGTCGCCCGCCCTATATGCCATCTGCAATTTGATGCCCTTAGGTGATCACATATTCTAATACTTTCAATACCAAGGACTTATGTAAAATGTCATCAATTTAAACATTTGCTAAAAGCTAGAATATTAGGACTAATTTAGTTATTTATTTTATGTGAACTTCGATCATTATCTAGAACATTGATTTTTAAATGATACCAGACTCTGTATTCTGGATGGAAAGCTGGAAGTGACCTCCGTAAGAAAGCTCACAGCCTGCTTCTGTCACCCACCCCCCGTACAGCCCTCAGTGACCCAGGAGAGGGTGTTACAGGAGCTTTTCCTCATGGTGTCACCCCTTCTTACTAATCAGAGAAGGGATGTGCTCAGCGATTTCACATTTATTGAGGGGTATTTTTGGGGGGGTTTACCAAAGAGTGAGAAGATCACCCCCCTGTATTAAATCAGACCATTAGTCAGTTCTGTGCTACGTGTTCTCCAGCATCTGGGTCATCGAGATCTTTGATCTTTCCAGTTCTGGTGAATATTTAGTGATGTAGGGCGCATGATGGCTCAGTGGTTAGCACTGCAGCCTTGCAGCACTGGGGTCCTGGGTTCAAATTCCACCAAGGACAACATCTACAAGGAGTTTGCATGTTCTTCCCGTGTTTGCGTGGGTTTCCTTTGGGTACTCCGGTTTCCTCCCACACTCCAAAGACATAATGATGGGGAATATAGATAGTGAGCCCCAATGGGGACAGCGACGATGATGTCTGTAAAGCGCTGTGGAATTTTTGGCACTATGTAAGCAAGTAAAATAAATAAAACTAAAATGTTCATGTAGACAGGCATAGGTGGCTTGTGTGGGCACGGTACATCTTCTACTTTTTTTAATTAGGAGGTGTCATCTAGGGTTCTGCTTTCACAAACACAGCAGCACTCTCTCATTAAAGGGGCGTGACGTCTGTTGACCAAGGAATCCGACACAATGAAAATCCAAAATGTAGGAAAAAACAGTCTATATTTCTACATTTCTGAGTCTGCTTGGGTCAGCCTTAGACACACACATTACATTTTTATCTGTTGTTACAAAACATTGCACTTTGATACAAAAATGCATGAAGGGGCTGATGATTGAAAAGTTGTCGGCTTTTTCACAACCTGCTGGGGGTCTACTCTCAGAAATTGTGTCTGTACGGGGATTTAATATGACTTCGGTATCATTTAGAATTTCAGATTTAGTTGTGTTCCTAAATACTAGGTAAATAGTTAAACAAAAAGCAAATTATACTGGTAGTCCCATCAGACAGGTGGGTCGTTATGTGGGGAAGTGTTTTTGGGAACAATTTTTGAGTCTGGTATTGACTTTAAGCTGAATAATGTTATTATTGGCAGAGAATGGGGCCGATCCGACCATTGAGACTGACTCTGGATACAACTCCATGGACCTGTCTGTCGCTCTGGGCCACAGGAGTGGTAAGTTATGTACCTGCAGCAAACAACCCTCTGGGTCCAGGTCCAAAGCTATTCATCTTGTGCACACAGAAGTGATTGTATTTCCTCCCACATAAGCAGCGAGCGCGGCATCATGCCCCTTCCTGTCAGTATGTGGTCAAGATTGCGAAAATGCTGTAACGTCACTAAGTCAATAGAAAGCCATGCTGTAAATATTATCTGAGGACTTGTCCTTACTGTATAATTGTTGGGTTCCTATACATAGATCTCACACACAGCATCTAGACGCAAGGTGGCTGCGTAGATTACCTAATAGCCCATTGCCCAATGGCAATAACAAGCTTCATACAGGTATTTCTGAAATAGCCTGTCTACGTATGTCCCATTAAGTCTTGGGAATCGTTCATTATTAGCCAAAGCCACTGCAGCTTTCCCGTCACTATCAGTTGATTGTCAGGTTTATCACCAGCCCGACCTGTAGTGATCCGCTGATCGCAGGGGAGCTTCTGCCAGAGCAGAGAGTCACCGGGATTCTAATCACAAGAGGCGCTGGGGATGCTGGCAGGTAGGAGGAGGTTCTGGTGGCCACGGACTACCAACCTGGCCATTCGACCAGAGACCTGCAAATGTTTTTGACCAGTTTTAATATAAATCTGCATTAAATTAAAAATGTCCTGTAAAAACAATTATCACCTTTCCACGGGATAATTTATTGATCGGTTGGTGATCCGTCCGCTGGGACCCGATCTAGTCAACAGAATGGGGCACTTTTATTCCTGTTAGAATAGGTGGGAGGTGGCATAGCCATAGTCTGGTACTGAGTGGACACATGTGAGCAGAGCTACGGTATCCTGGACAGATCTCCTGCTTAAAAACCAATGTTCCGTGTCAATAAGTGCTCTATACTGGTGGAGGAGGGGAAGAGTTGCTCAAAGTGCTGTGTGAGACAGACTTCAATGCCCGAGAATTGCTGTACTGCTGTCAGGAGGACATTGGCTCTTGGCACGCTGAGAGGTTTGGACAGCCATCTTAGGTGCCCTGTACCAGCGTTGTGAGGAGACGCGTGACTGATTGAATAAGACAAGTAAAAAATTACCCCTGGTGTTAAAGTACCATGGGTCCAAGCCAACAAAAACTTCACAGCCTAAGTGCGGTGCTTATCCATGTGCATCCTGCAGGAACGCAGCTCTGGGAAATTTCCTGGTACTAAAACCTCCAGTATGTAGATCCTGCAGTCAGCGCTTGTGCATATAAGGCGCTTCAGCTCAAGGGAAGAAGTCTCTGGATATGAGTGGCTGGGTCTGAGGCTGAGGTGCTGCTATGACCCCCAGCAAAAGGATGGGCCTGGAAGATGGAGGATTGCAAGCTGGGTCCCAAGTGGTTCCCATGTGACTTGTGGGAAGAGACAATAAGATGTCTCTGGGGACATAGCAGCCAAACTGGGAAAGTTTGCCCATAATGCTCACCCTTTAGTTTCTGGGGGTCAGGGGCACATATGCAGGCGCCATAGAATACATCCACAGAATTATCCCATTACTCAGCCTTACCACTGGAGGATGATGATACAGTGAGCTGGCCCAGTGTTCTCGGGAACCTCTAGTGGCTGAATCAGGCTGTGTTCATGACTTCAAAATGAATGGCCATTAATTTACATAGGGTATTCCTAAGTGTGCAGGCGGCACAGGTTGACCCAAGAAATCAATCAGTTGTCTCCCTAGATGCCACTAAGGCCTTTGACGGAGTGGAGTAATGTAGGGATGGTGCCATCTTTATCAAATGGATTATGCAATTATACCAGTCCCCAATAGCTAAAGAAAGGGCTAATGGGGGATGTCTGATGGATTTGCGCTTTTTAGGGATACAAGATAGGGCTGCCCCTTATGGCCACTACTCTTTACTCTTGGAACTGAACCATTCTCATGCATCGCTAGAAGACTTCCTGGGATAGGGGGATTTAAATATGGGAACAGAGAGTAAAGGATTGCCTTATCCGCCGATGACTTGTTATTATTTGTTAATGATTCAGACATCGTTCCAAATATAATGGCTACAGTTGAAAGATTTGGGACTTCCTATAAATTTGTCAAAGTCCGCTTTGTTTCCTATAGATACTATGGACACTTCTCTTTGGGAGGGTCTGTCAAATATTCCTGAGAGACAGAAATTTTAATACCTGGGTATTTATATTACCAGAAAGCTACAGGATTATCCTTTTTAAATCTCAGCCCTCCGCTAACCAAAATGAGGAATAAAGTAAGCACTTGGGGGAAACTACTCGTCGACTTTGGGTAGAACGAACCGTCTTTAAAATGTGCCTTATGCCATGTATCCTGTATGTGCAGGAAAATGCATAATATCTTCAGAGATCTAGTGTGGAAAAGAGGGGTCCCCAGAATAAAGTTGGAAAAGCTTCAGTTACCTAAAAATCAGGGGGGATTAGCTTTTCCTCATATCTGGTGGTATTACTTAGCTTCCCCATTTCAGCATTTTAGAGGATGGATCTTGGAGGGAACCCCTTTAGAATAATCCTAATTTGAGGGAATTGCATGCAGCATCTGCATGGATTTGGAGAATGGAGAAATCAGGAGCTGAAGTAAGGTTCAGTTCTTAACTGGCCATTTTTGTTCATGTGATTACCTGAAGCAGGGAACCTGTCACCAGAAAAACCCATATTAACCTGGTAATGGATTAATCTACAGGTTACTAGTGTTATAATGCTGGCCGGGGCCTGCATGTTGCATGTAGCCTAATGCTGCGGGGAGAAAACTAACTTTGCTCTCTTCGGCAGCGTTCCCATTTCAGTCACGGGAGCGGCGGCTGTAACCACGCCCCAGGCCCTGACTGACAGCCAACCAAAATGCAGAGCCAATGTCAGTCGGGGGCGTGGTTACAGCCGCCGCTCTGTATTCTCAAAGCAGTGACTGAAACACCTGCGCCGCCCCCCACGACAGAAACTGTACCCCGTCCCTGACTGACACTGGCTCTGCATTTTGGTCAGCTGTCAGTCAGGGCCAGGGGCGTGGTTTCAGTCATAGGGCGGCACCAGCGCGCGTTTAGTCACCAAGTATACAGAGCTGACTCTGGCACTGGCTTTGCATTAGGGCCAGCTGTCCGTCCTGGCCGATGCCGAGGTTACAGGTTAATAGTGTTTCTTCTGATGATGGGTTCCCTTTAAAGGTACTGTCACACTAAGCGATCGCATCAGCGATCACGACAATGACACGACCTGGTGAGATCGTTGGTGTGATCGCTATATGGTCGCTAGTAGCTTCCAAACAGGAAGATCTCATAAACGACACATCAGCGATCTGTATAACGATCTCAGCACAGATTGGTGGTCAGTGTATGTTATATGTCACAACTCTCGCTTAGTGATTGGACGTCCGCGTCATAAAAGACGACGCAAGTGGTTCATACGAATTTCCAGCATCGTTCCATACTGCGTCCTACTAGCCTTCTGCTTTGCAGCTACTGCGATCCAGTCTGTGCCGCTATTGCGTTTGCCCCGGATTCATTTTTTCAGGATACCAAAAACGTCTTGTATAAATGGCAAAGATGAAGCGCTGTAGCGACTCTGACAGGATCGCAAAACCCCACACACGATAGTATCCTCGCAACAACGCACAAAGGACTAGATGTTGCCAACAATCGGAGCTGAGGGGCGTTAAAACCTAGTCCCGCCTGCGCCGCTGACATGAGTCGCCAACGAGGTCGTTCATAAAGGGTGTCAAACTCAGCGATTCAGGCTCACCAGCGGGACGCCAACGATCAAAAAACGGCCCAGAACGTTCGTGCACGATCAAGCGACATCGCAGCAGGGGCCACATCGCTGCTACATGTCACACACCGCGACATCGCTGACGATGTCACTGCTGCGTCATAAAATCGCTGACGCTTAAGCGATATCACTAGCGATCTCGCTTAGTGTGACAGTACCTTAACTTGCGTAATTCTGACTTTTTTAAGTACTTGCAATAAGGGCTTCGGAAACCATCTCTGATCTTTCCATTTCCTCTATAGGTTGTTAGAGTTTGTGGTACACACTTAAACTACTAAGGGAATTATTTCTTTATTATATACCGTATTTTTCGGACTATAAGACGCACTTTTTTCCTTCCAAAATGTGGAGGAAAATGAGTCTTATAGTTCGGATGTAAGGGAGGTGGGGGACGGTTTCGTCAGAGCAGCGGGTCACAGAAGCAGGAGCCAGTGGCTCCGGCTTACTCCTGTCCCCGCTGCTAAAGAGAAATGAAAATGCACTGCATTCCATGCCCATGGGCGTGGAGGGCAATGAATATTTATTTCTGGCATCCTGGTATGATTGGTCCCATCCTTATTCTGGTATGATTGGCCCCAATCCGTTCCTTGCATGCATGGCTGTTGTGAATGTGTTAGAAATGAATTCTGAGCAGAAGCTCCCTCTGGTGGTTACAAACAGTACTGAACCATTCAATGAGGATTGGCAATCAGGAGTTACAGACTGGTCTTATATAAGGGAGGTTCCCTCTCATCATGGTTGCCGGCGATCAATTGTTCTTGTCTCAACTGTGGTTCCTGGTTCACTTGGAAGCTTGCTGAGTCTTGCCTCTTCTCCTGCTCTCAGATAAGATATTTTCTGTTTTTTGTTTTTGTGCTTACCATTTGCATATCTCTGCATTTCTGTGAGGTTAGCCATGTCTCCCCCCCCCCGCCCCCCTTGGGCTCCTCTCAGTTTTTCTGGAGCCACTGTTATTTGTTCATTTGCCTTTTCCAGTTTTTTCAGTGGCTGCGGCTTAGTTTTGTTACACCAGAGAACTAATTTAGGTGGTAGAGGTCGTGTGATCTCAGGTGTTTTTGCAATTAGTAGAGTTGGTATTTTTTAGGGTTTTTTGGATTGCAGTAAGTGTCCTTCCTATCCTTTTCTGTCTAGGAAGATTGGGCCCCAACGTTTGCTCTTACTATTTTCTGTCTGTGTCTGTATTTCCTCTTGTCTAACCGCCATTACATGTTTGGGGCTTCCTATGTTCTTTGTGGATCTGCTCCGGGGCAGATAGCTTTCCTCTTTCTATCTTTAGGTGTAGTTAACCTCTCAGGCTGTGACGAGGCGTCTAGGACCAACGTAGGAACGCTCCACGGCTGCCTTTAGTTGTGGTGGTTAGTCAGGGTACTGCAATCCAGTAGATTCCAACCTCTCTGGTGTATTGCCGTTTTTGCCTGCTCTCCTCAGCTACCAAATCATAACACATGGCCTCATCAGAAAAGATTTAGAAAAAAAACCAAAAACATTACACTTGCCTTCCTCCGCTCCCTCGCAGTGTCCTGCTCCGGTGCCAGCAGCTGATTAATGCTTGTAAGCAGCGCATTGCAGGATACCAGAATAAGGATGGGGCCACTCATACCAGGATAAGGATGAGGCCATGCATACTAGGACTGGGATGGGGCCAATCATACCAGGATAAGGATGAGGCCCTGCATACCAGGATAGTGATGGGGCCATGCATATTTGAACGAGATGGGGACCCTGCACACCAGGATGAGGTGACCATTCCTACCAGGATAGGGATGAGGGGGGCCATGCATACCAGGATGGGGAAGAGGGCCATGCATATCAGGATAGGGATAAGGGGACCATGTGTATCAGGATGGGGATGAGGGAATCATATTTACCAGGATAGATGATATTAAGTACAGAATTGACCACATTTTTGTTTTAGGTTTTTTTTTTTTTTTTTTTTCCTAATTTTATCCTCTAAAACTTAGGTGCATCTTATGGTCTGGTGCGTCTTATAGTTCGAAAAATACGGTAACTCCTTGCTGTTGAAAATTTTGTGAGATCCAATGGCATTGGTGAGGGCTAAATGGGAAAGGGACGTGGGCAGCTTTTCCACTGATGAGTGGGAAGACGTGCTAGAAACGGCAGGATTGGTCTCCAATAAAAGCGGCTCAGAGTCTTATACAGAGTCTAAAGGACTCCAAAATTATTATAGAATGGGTCTTAGGGCTGACGACTGTTGTCCGCTTTGTAGAGAGGGGGTGCGGACTTATTGCACAAGTTTTGGACATGCCCTTGATTAGTTGGGCTTTGGGAAAGTATTGGCATTTTGGTTATGAAGGTGTATAATATCCAAATCCCACTTATCTCAAAGTCCTGTGTGTTGGGCCTGGTGGGGGACATGGACGGATCCTCCCAACTGCAGTTGACCATTGCTAAAATATTCTATCAAACCAGGAATTTTTGCCGAGTGACTGCCAACTTGTAGGCTAAGGCCAGACAACCTCTTTATGGGTTAGGCACGCTTCCACACTCATTTCCTAATAAATAAAATATCCTACCTTTTATTTATTTTCTGTAAGATGCAGATATATGATGTTTCTGTGTTACATTCTATGACCGCACATTTACAGGCTTCTTCTTTACTGTTTCAGTTCAACAAGTCATCGAGAATCACCTTCTGCACCTTCTTCAAAGTATAAAGGAGTAATGGACACTTTTATACGACCGAGTGAAGATATGGATCGTTTATATCATGCAGTGAAGTGTTTTTATTCCTTTTTCATCATTGGATGAATGAAGTTTTAACACTTTTTACTGTATATTTCCTACTGATTTTGGACACAGAGCGGCTTCTAGCAGAATCTCATCATCCACTGCATGAGGAAACCTTTCAGTCCATGTAGATCTTTGCTCCAGTGATCATCCTAATCATTCAGCGCTCAGTTCTTCTTTTTTTTTTCTTTTGTAAAAGCTCAGACTAAAGATGGCTGGAAATATCAGATTTGAGTTGCCAGATTTGTTGTCTACTGGGGAGACAAGTAGCGGTCAGACTTGCATTCTTAGGCTCGGTTGCCATGTATATCAGTTATGCAGAGTTGGGGATTATAGACTGGTCACTTGTGTCATAAATCTTTTTGAATACCTGGAGTTTGCTTATTTAAAGGGGTCTTATCACAACCTCTTTAAGAGCTTCCTGATTACTGCATCTCCAGCACTTGAGACCCTTGTAATACATAGACAGCCCAAGACTGCCGTGATGAGGACTTCTGCTTGTTAGCTGTTCTCCTCTCACGGCCAACCTCTGTGACGTCTTCATGCCTTTTATTATTTAATTTGCCTGTCGGAAGTAAAAAAAGAAATATTTTTACACCCAAAATGGTGCAATATATTTCTGTTACCCACCTTACCTGTTTAGAGGACTGTGACATGACTAATTCTGATATATTTTTCCTATGTGAATAAGGCAGATCAATTAGTGTGTCTCTAAAGATGCATCACGCTTGTTCTCCTGCGGCTGACATGATGTGTCAGCAATAGAGATATGCATGAACGGCTGCAGGGGAACGGTGAGGAATTCAAAAGGTTAAGTATAAAAAGATGTTGAGCACCTTAAAGGGGTTCTCCATGAATGTAAGAAAAAAGGCCACCGTCACGTAATTCAAACAGCGGCCCAACCTACTCATGGGCTGCAGTCTGAAAATATACTGCTCCCGAAAAATGTGTCTCAACTGACAGAGGAGCTGTATTGTAAGTACATACCTTAGTGAGAACTTCTACTCCAACCTGAGTCTTTTGTGCACTGTCAGTCTGCCAAGGAGAACTTACATTTCTTTTTCTGTCACATACTTCTCTAGTAGCTGCCTGGTATGTGTGCTTTTGAAACAGGTGCTCTGTCATTGATACGCTGGTCTTCAGAGCGGTGTTCTGCAGCCCATCCCGATACATGACTAAGACAGGCTGCAGTTTGAATTATGTGATGGGGGCCATTTTATTACAGTCTTGGAGAACCTCTTTAAAGTTTTGGGTGCATTTATGAAAATTGTGTCCCCAGAAAACTGTTTTAAGTTGAGCACTTGTTTTTTCTGCTATTCCCATACATTTGACATGCTACAGTATATTGAGATAATACATCACCAAGAATCATGAGATGGTTTAAGGGCATATACATGTAGAGGGTGTGCTCACAATCTCATTTTAAAAATCAATGTGAAGAACCACTAACAGGTAGCAACTAATCGTGTATTCCCATTCATTGCTACAAATTAGCAGTGACAGCCGTTATTTGGGATTAGAAAACCCCTTTAATTCTTGCACTTAACCTGACCATATAGTGTATTTTCAGTGTGTTAAATATGCTATACATTACCATTATTACATTGCCACCCTGTCCTGTTTCTTCCTCTATGAACGACACTTTTATCGCTTACTGTAAGGAAATGAAGTGATGCGTTATTATTTATTTTAATTTTGCACAATATTAAATTATGTATTTATGTATTTTAGAAAAATGCACTTTTAATAGTCTTCGTATTTTGTATGTAGTGACTAGAGACAATAGCATTCATTACCAGATAGACGACAAACTGATACCATATCGCGGAACGTTCTGACCGTGAAGAGTAAGATAGTATAGTGCTGTGTAATATGAAATGTCTTGTGCTCTCTTCTGGTTGTCTTCTGTCTCTCCGTGTATGACGATGTTGCTTCAGATGTATATATGACTGCTTTCTAGTAGTGTGTGTATATACTGTAGATGACATATTGCCGGTGTGTATCTTACAGATGGATATGCAAATATAAAGACCTTTTTCTTGTATGTGTTTCTGTGTCATTGATCTGCAGTTATGGGTATCGGAGAGAAATCTTCTGTGTCTCCAAGCACTGAACTATTAGATACAACAAATATACCACATTATAATGCACAAATATTAAGAAAAAAAACACTGTAACACATGTAAAATGCTGTGAGCACTATTGCACCCAGATTCTTCTATTTCGCCAATACATACAAAATAACAACATGAAATGGTTGTGATTACACTTACGAGAATGAATGTGCGTGTCATTATAAACAGAAATATTTGGGCAGTGACACAAGTTTTGCACTTTCAGCTGTTTACTAAAACATATTCAAGGAACGATTATATAATTAATTCTGGCAGGGCAAATCTTTCAGTTATTCAAATATATATTTCACTATAGTTGTCATAATATCCTTACAATATATTTTACACATTTTCTTAAACACTGTTCGTTTATTTCTATTGTAACCATCTATCAGTGGAGAAAAGAAATTGAGCTAATGAGCATCATTAATGATAGTGATCGAGCGCTGGTATTTGTAACAGAGTGACCCTATTGCAAACTAGTATACTAAACCGCATGTGCAATAGCAGTTTTAATAGTGTTACTAAAAGTTGCACTCTGTAGTGCCATAGCATGTAAATACGAAATATGAATTGCATTACGGCTCTAGAAAATAAGAAAAAACATACTACAGAGTGCAACTTTGTTTGTTATGTATAGAGATGGCTACTCTTAGTTTGCACCTGTACTCACCAGTTTTCTGTCTGGAAGTCTTTTGTTATTTGTATATTGGCTCTATGACCGAGCACTCCGCCCACCAGCACTTGGCGGTTTTAATTGCAGCAGGTTCCTACCTACCCATAAATGCAGGCTACAGCCTAGGAGAGGGTTCACATTAGATAGGTTCCCAGCACCTGGAGATCGACTTGTCGTTGGCGGCTAGGCATGCATAAATTGGCCAAATTATGTGCAAAGGGTCTCCATTTTATTTCCTTTTGTCTAGAGCATTAATGCAATTTATATTTCATATATTTAATGATTACATGTTATAGCGCTCCAGGATGCAACTTTATTTGTTAATTATGTGTAGAGATGGCTACTCTTAGTTTGCACATGTACACACCAGTTTTTTGTTTGGAAGTGACAGTCAGCCTTTTGTTATTTATCTAAGCATGATGTATCCAAAACCGCATGCATAGCTCCCAACCATCCCGGAATCAAATGGACTGTCCCGATTAGGGGGAGCTGTCCTTGGAGGTCAGGTCTATGTCCCATATTTCACTGACAATGTCTGCTCTGACTCTTGTAGTGAAGGCTTCACTTGTCTTCACTGAAGTTGTTCAGTGTTCTTCTGTTAGTCCTCTCTGGACTAAGGGGGGCAGGTCTGGAATTTCATGCCTTGTTTATACTTAAAATATTTATAATTGAGAGTCCTCAGTGGTTGATACCTTTTAATGGCTAACTGAAAAGATGGTAACAAATTGCAAGCTTTCGAGACTACTCAGGTCTCTTCATCAGGCAAAGACTAATACAAAATCTGAAGAATCACATATTTATACACAACACAGCACAGAAACAAAGCAATAGATAAGACAAGTGACATAAAGCAGAACTGTCAATATGGGAAATAGAGATGAACATAAATATTGGAACTGTTCATAGATAAGGAGTGTGAAAGTTTTATTGCCCTCTGATTGGGGTCTGGTAATGTTTTGTGATGTTCTCACAGGGTCTTGGGAGCAAATTCCTTAATTGATCTACCGTATATACTCATGTATAAGCCGACCCGTGTATAAGCCGACCCCCCTAATTTTGCCACAAAAAACTGGGAAAATTTATTGACTCGCATATAAGCCTAGGGTGAAAAATGATTATGCCCCCATATGATGCTCCACAGATTATGCCCAATATGCTCCACAGATTATGCCCCATATGCTCCAGATTATGCCCCCATATATTCCACAGATTATGCCCCCGTATGATCCACAGATTATGCCCCCATATGCTCCATATTATGCCCCATATGCTCCATATTATGCCCCCATATGCTCCAGATTATGCCCCATATGCTCCATGTTATGCCCCCATATGCTCCAGATTATGCCCCATATGTTCCACAGCTTATGCCCCCATATGCTCCATATTATGTCCCCATATGCTCCAGATTATGCCCCATATGTTCTACAGCTTATGCCCCCATATGCTCCATATTATGCCCCCATATGCTCCATATTATGCCCATATGCTCCATATTATGCCCCATATGCTCCATATTATGCCCCCATATGCTCCATATTATGCCCCATATTCTGCACAATTATGCCCCATAGTATAGGCCTCATATGCTGCTGCTGAAAAAAAAAAAAAAAATGACATACTCACCTCTCGTCGCTGGGGGCCAGGTGCCGGTGACCTGAGCAGGCGGGGGGTGTCACCGCTCGCTCAGGACCCCGGCACCTGAGATATTTACCTGTCCCACAGTCCACCGCAGCGCACTAATCCCTCGGTCCGACTCCTCTGTGTGTGAGATTGATCAGGCAGGGGGCGGGGCGCACACTAACGACGTCATCGCGCCCTCTGCCTCATCATTCACACACAGAGGAGTCGGACCCAGGGATTAGTGCGCTGCGGTGGACCGAGGGAAAGGTAAATATAGCATATACTCACCCCTCCGCCGCGCGTCCCTGCAGTGTCTCCTCTTCTCCCGGCGCTCTCCGCAGCGCTTCTGTCCTGCAGCGGTCACGTGCTACCGCTCATTAAAGTCATGAATATGTGCATATTCATGACTTTAATGAGAGGTGCCATGTGACCGCTGCAGGAAGGAGCCGGAGATCGTGGGAGAAGCAGGGGGGCTGCAGAGACCGCGGCCACGGAGAGGTGAGTATAATCCGACACCCCACTCCCCCGCCGACCCCCGTATATGACCCGCGTATAAGCCGAGAGGGGACTTTCAGCCCTAAAAAATGGGCTGAAAATCTCGGCTTATACACGAGTATATACGGTAATAGGCCATAAATCCATGTGATAGGTTCATTCCAGCATTGAGAGTGTCAAAGGTCATCATCAGTTTGTATTCACAAACTCTCCTGTGTCTCTGAGATGTGAAATTACCTTTCAGTACAAGTAATTTCATGTCCATGGTGCTGTGATCGGGCATACAAAAATGTTTGGCCACAGGTAGATCCATTCTCTTTTCTGTTATTGTGTGGCGATGAGAATTCATCCTTTTTCTCAGTTTTTGCCCGGTCTCTCCCACATATAGACCCCCAGTTGGACATTTAGTACATATAATTAGGTACACCACATTAGATGTGATGCAGCTGAAAGTACCTGGGATCTTGTAGTCCTGATGGGAGTTGGGGATCTTTATCTTGTCCGTGGTCATTATAGATGGACAGGTTTTACATTTATACTTAAGGCACTGCCACACTTAGCGATCACACTAGCGATCACGACAACGACTTAACCTGGGGAGATCGCTAGTGTGACCGCTAGTTAGATTCCAAACACATCTCATCAGCAATCTGTGATTCCAAACACATCTCATCAGCGATCTGTATAACGACCTCTGCGGTCGTTGGGAAAACCTAGTCCCACCTGCGACGCTGGTGAAGTTGTTCATAAAGGATGTCACACTCAGCGATTCAGTCTCACCAGCGGGACACTAACGACCAAAAAACGGCTCAGAACGTTCATAAGCGATCAACGACATCGCAGCAGGGGCCACATCGCTGCTACATGTCACACACAGTTAAGTCGCTAACGAGATCGCTACTGCAGGGCAGATTGGCAAAACAAAAGCCAATATTCCTCTGTCCAATGTCTGTGTTCTTTTGCCCATATTAATCTTTTCCTTTCATTTAAGCCAGTCTTAAATATGGCTTTTGTTTTGCCAATCTGCCCTGAAGGCCAGCATCCCCAAATCGCCTCTTCACTGTAGATGTTGACACTGGCGTTTAATGTGTACTGTTTAATGAAGCTGCCAGTTGAGGACCTGTGAGGCGTCAATTTTTCAAACTAAAGACTCTAATGTACTTGTCTTGTTGCTCAGTTGTGCAGCGGGGCCTCCCACTTGTCTTTCTTCTCTGGTTAGAGCTTGTTTGTGCACTCCTCTAAAGGGAGTACTACACACCATTGTATGAATTCTTCAGTTTCTTGGTAATTTTTCGCATGGAATAGCCTTCATTTCTAAGAACAAGAATAGACTGTCGAGTTTCACAAGAAAGTTCTTTTTTTTTGGCCATTTTGAGAGTTTAATGGAACCAACAAATGTAATGCTCCAGATTCTCAACAAGCTCAAAGGAAGGTCAGGTTTATAGCTTCTCTAATCAAACAAACGGTTTTCAGCTGTGTTAACATACTTGCACAAGGGTTTTAAAGGGTATTTTAACCATCTATTAGCCTTCTTACACAGTTAGCGAACACAAAATACCATAAGTACACTGGAGTGATGGTTGTTGGAAATGGGCCTCTATACACCTATGAAGATATTGCATTACAAACTAGACGTTTGCCGCTAGAATAGTCATTTACCACATTAACACTGTATAGAGTGTATTTCTGAATCATTTAATGTTAGCTTCATTGGAAAAAAACTGCTTTTCTTTCAAAAATAAGGAAATTTCTAAGTGACCCTAAACTTTTGACCGGTAGTGTACATATATTTATAGTTCTTACACTTCTACATACTGTAATAGCCGCTAATTCAATTGCCGGCTTTTGTGAAATCACAGAAGCCGACATGAAATGATACATTGTTTAGACACAGTTAACCATGTCATTTCCTGTATTTTGATATATAGTTTGAACTTACAATTACATAAGTGTATGTGTGCAAAATTTCAGACATGTAGGGGTTAATTAAAGGTGTAAATTCGTTGAAAAAAAATGTGTGGGCTCCCGCTGTATTTTCTCCACCAGACAGACAAAGCAAGCGAGTGGGGGCAGATAATAATAGCCTAGGGAGGGTACATTTTTTTTGTGCCCCCCTGGCTACTAACATCTGCCCCCAGACACCCCAGAAAGGGCAAATCTCTAATTAGATTTGCCCTTTCTGGCACTTTGCCCGTCTATTCCCATTGCCCTGTAGCGGTGGCGAATGGGTTAATAAGGGGTTAAAGCCACCTTGCAATTGAAAGGTGACTGTAAGCCAGGTTAATAATTGAGAGCTGTCAATTAGACAACTATCAATTATTAATCCTATTGAAGTAAATAAAAAAACACACACACTTTAAGAATAAATAATTTTAATGAAATAAAAACACATTTTTTGACCATCTTTTATTTTACTCTTAATCCGTGCGAAGCCCTTGATCTCCTAAAATAAATATAAAATAATAAAACAACATTATTCTTATCTATCTGGCGATCTGTCACGTCCCACGATGTAATCCTTCACAAAGGGTTAACTAGCAATCAGCTAAGCAGCGCAAATAATGCTGAGTGCTCAGCTGATAGCTCCTGAATGAATGAGCTTATCTCCTGCCGACAGGAGAGGATGTGATTAATGAATGAAGCTTAATTGATTGTGTCCCACTTTCACCTTAGGTCAGGTCACTGAAGTGAAAGTGGCAATAAATCAATTAAGCTCCACTCATTAATCACTTCCTCTCCTTTCGCTGGGAGAGTAAGTTATTCATTCAGGGGGTTACAGCTAGGAGACAGCATTAGCTCTCTACGAGCTGTAACCTGTTAACCCTTTCTGATGGATTACACCGTGGGACCTGACTGTACATCGGATTGGTAAGAATAATTTTGCTTTTTTATTTTATTTTTATTACAGGAAATGGTTTTAGCAGTAAAATAAAATATGGTCAAAAACTGTGTGATTATTTCATTAAACTTCTTTTTTATTAAACTGTGTGTGTTTGATTTTTCTTTCATACAATAGGATTAATAATTGATAGTTGTCTAATTGACAGCTCTCAATTATTAACATGGCTTATAGTCACCTTTCAATTGCAAGGTGACTTTAACCCCTTATTAACCCATTCGCCACCGCTACAGGGCAATGGGAATAGACGGGCAAAGTGCCAGAAAGGGCAAATCTAATTAGAGATTTGCCCTTTCTGGGGTTTCTGGGGGCAGATGTTAGTAGCCAGGGCGGCATAAAAAAATGTACCCTCCCTAGGCTATTATTATCTGCCCCCACTCGCTTGCTTTGTCTGTCTGGTGGAGAAAATACAGCGGGAGCCCACGCATTTTTTTTTCAACGAATTTACACCTTTAATTAACCCCTACATGTCTGAAATTTTGCACACATACACTTATGTAATTGTAAGTTCAAACCATATATCAAAATACAGGAAATGACATGGTTAACTGTGTCTAAACAATGTATCATTTCATGTCGGCTTCTGTGATTTCACAAAAGCCGGCAATTGAATTAGCGGCTATTACAGTATGTAGAAGTCTAGGAACTAATAAATATATATATATATATATATATATATATATATATATATATACATGTCACAATTACATGTGTATATATATATATATATATATGTGTTCTATGTGTATATATCTATTCTTTCTGTGATTTAAATACTATTCTTTTGGATCCATTATATGTCAGTTTTGCAAGCCTGCGAGAAATTCTCGCAAGTCGGATGAAAATCGGATGTTACAAGGTACACACACATGCGACTAAATCGCATCTTTG
>JARQOD010000001.1:914753883-914775177 GCA_033576555.1 Oophaga sylvatica | reverse complement strand
CGAGACCCCAGAGAACATGAATCGGGTTGGTTTTTACCGACCCCGATGTTGTGATCGCCGTTATTAACCCTAACGGCGATCGTAACAAAAAAAAATGGTGTGCCATTTAATTTCTCTCTCCTCTGATGTGATCGGACATCAGAGGAGAGAGAAAAAGGGTCCCCGATCCCCCCCTTGTGGCCCCCGATCCCCTCCATGTGGCCCCCAGGCCCTCCGGTGTTTCCCGGTGGGCGCCGCCATCTTTTGGGCCTAGAAAATGGCGGCCGCATGCTCAGTGCGCCCGCCACGATGTGCTAGGGGGGCTTGGGCATTTTTCTCTGGGGTCTCGGCTGCCGAGGGTAGCCGAGACCCCAGAGAACATGATCTGGGTCGGTATTTACCGACCCCAGTGTCGCGATCGCCGTTATACTGAGTATAACGGCGACCGCAAAAAAAAAAAAAAGATTTCTCTCCCCTCTGATGTGATCGCACATCAGAGGGGAGAGAATTAGGGTCCCCAGGTCCCCCGAACCCGCCCCCCGTACCTCCCGGTGTCCTCCGGAAGGTCCCCTGTGCTGCGATCCTCCCGAGTCTTCGTCCTGTAAAAAAAATGGCGGGCGCATGCTCAAGTGCGCCCGCCACAATGTGCTAGGGGGGCTTGGGCATTTTTCTCTGGGGTCTCGGCTGCCGAGGGTAGCCGAGACCCCAGAGAACATGATCCGGGTCGGTATTTACCGACCCCGGTGTCGCGATCGCCGTTATACTGAGTATAACGGCGACCGCAAAAAAAAAAAAAAAAAAGATTTCTCTCCCGTCTGATGTTATCGCACATCAGAGGGGAGAGAATTAGGGTCCCCCGAACCCGCCCCCCGTACCTCCCGGTGTCCTCCGGAAGGTCCCCCTGTGCTTCGATCCTCCCGAGTCTTCTTCCTGTAAAAAAAATGGCGGGCGCATGCGCAGTGCGGCAGATTCAAAAATTTTTGCATTCATTCTCCTAAAAGTACATTTTGATCACTGTGATAAACTATACCGTTACCAGCCCGTCAACGCTATGTGTTGAACGGGCTGGTAAAACGCAAAATGAACCTAGCCTTAGGGTTAGGGTTATAATTAGGGTTAGGGTTACAATTAGGGTTACAATTAGGGTTAGGGTTACAATTAGGGTTGGAATTAGGGTTGGGATTAGGGTTAGGATTAGGGTTGGGATTAGGGGTGTGTTGGGGTTAGGGTTGGAGCTAGAATTGAGGGGTTTCCACTATTTAGGCACATCAGGGGGTCTCCAAACACGACGTGGCGTTCAAAAAGTCAAATAGCGCTCCCTCCCTTCCGAGCCCTGCCGTGCGCCCAAACAGTGGTTTACCCCAACATATGGGGTATCAGCGTACTCAGGACAAATTGCACACCAATTTTGGGGTTCTAATTTCTCTTGTTACCCTTGGGAAAATAAAAAATAGCTGGCTAAAAAAATCATTTTTGAGGAAAAAAATATTTTTTGATTTTCACGGCTCTATGTTTATAAATTTTTGTGAAGCACTTTGGGGTTCAAAGTGCTCACCACACATCTAGATAAGTTCCTTAGGGGGTCTAGTTGCCAAAATGGGGTCACTTGTGGGGGTTTTCCACTGTTTAGTCACATCTGGGGCACTGCAAACGGAACATGACCCCCAGCAACGTCTGCATTCCAAAACGTTATTACTTCCTTTCCAAGTCCTGCTGTGCGCCCAAACAGTCCCCCCCCCACATATTTGGTATCAGCGTACTCAGGACAAATTGGACAACAACTTTTAGGGTCCAATTTCCTTGTGAAAAATCAAAAATTTGGGACTAAAAAATCATTTTTGTGGAAAATTGTTTTTTTTTTTTCTTCACACCCAGGCATTATAAACTTTTGTGAAACACTTTGGGGTTCAAAGTGCTCACCACAGATCTAGATAAGTTCCATAGGGGTTCTAGTTTCCAAAATAGGGTCACTTGTGGGGGTTTTCCACTGTTTAGGCACATCTGGGGCACTGCAAACGGAACATGACCCCCATCAACGTCTGCATTCCAAAACGTTATTACTTCCTTTCTAAGCCCTGCCGTGCGCCCAGTTCCCCCCCACATATTTGGTGTTACTTGTGGGGGATTTCCACTGTGTAGGCGCATCAGGGGCTCTCCAAACGCGACATGGTGTCCAATCTCAATTCCAGCCAATTTTGGTTTGAAAAAGTCAAACGGCGCTGCTTCCTTTCCAAGCCCTGTCGTGCGCCCAAACAGTGGTCCCCCCCCCACATATGGGGTATCAGCGTACTCAGGACAAATTGGATAACAACTTTTGTGGTCTAATTTCTCCTGTTACCCTTGGGAAAATAAAAAATTGGGACTAAACCATCAGGTTTGTGGAAAAAATATGATTTTTTTATTTTCACGCCGGGGGTTATAAACTTCTGTGAAGCACTTGGGGGTTCAAAGTGCTCACCACACATCTAGATAAGTTCCTTAGGGGGTCTAGTTTCCAAAATGGGGTCACTTGTGGGGGGTTTCCACTGTTTAGACACATCAGGGCCTCTACAAACGCGACATGGCGTCCAGCCAATTCTGCGTTGAAAAAGTCAAACGGCGCTCCTTCCCTTCCAAGCTCTGCCATGCACCCAAACAGTTTACCCCAACATATTGGGTATCAGCATGCTCAGGACAAATTGCACAAAAACTTTTGGGGTCCTGTTACCCTTGGGAAAATAAAAATTGGGGTGAAAAGATCATTTTTGTGGAAAAAATATGATTTTTTATTTTCACGGCTCTACATTATAAACTTGTGTGAAGCACTTGGAGGTTCAAAGTGCTCACCACACATCTAGATAAGTTCCTTAAGGGGTCTAGTTTCCAAAATGGGGTCACTTGTTGGGGATTTCCACTGTTTAGGCACATCAGGGCTCTCTAAAAGCGACATGGCATCCAGCCAATTCTGCGTTGAAAAAGTCAAACAGCGCTCCTTCCTTTGCGACCTCTGCCGTGCGCCCAAAAACTGCTTTACCCCCACATATGGAGTATCAGCATGCTCAGGACAAATTGCACAAAAACTTTTGGGGTCTTATTACCCTTGGGAAAATAAAAATTGGGGTGAAATGATCATTTTTGTGGAAAAAAAAATGATTTTTTATTTTCACGGCTCTACGTTATAAACTTGTGTGAAGCACTTGGAGGTTCAAAGTGCTCACCACACATCTATATAAGTTCCTTAAGGGATCTAGTTTCCAAAATGGGGTCACTTGTTGGGGTTTCCACTGTTTAGGCACATCAGGGGCTCTCTAAAAGCGACATGGCATCCAGCCAATTCTGCGTTGAAAAAGTCAAACGGCGCTCCTTCCCTTGCGACCTCTGCCGTACGCCCAAAAAGTGGTTTATCCCCACATATGGGTATCGGCTTATTCAGGAGAAATTGCACAACAAATTTTGTGGTTCATTTTTTCTTTTAACACTTGTGAAAATAAAAAAAATTGGTTCCGATGTAAAGCTTTTGCAAAAAAAGTTAAATGTCAATTTTTTCCTTACCCATTGCTTCAGCTCCTGTGAAGCACCTGAAGGGTAAATAAACTTCTTGAATGTGGTTTTGAGCACCTTGAGGGGTGTAGTTTTTAGAATGGTGTCACTTTTGGGTATTTTCTATCATATAGACCCCTCAAAGTGACTTCAAATGTGATGTGGTCCCTAAAAAAAAATGGTGTTGTAAAAATGAGAAATTGCTGGTCAACTTTTAACCCTTATAACTTCGTAACAAAAGAAAATTTTGTTCCCAAAATTGTGCTGATGTAAAGTAGACATGTGGGAAATGTTATTTATTAAGAAATTTGTGTGATATATCTCTCTAATTTAAGGGCATATTTTTGCCATATTTCCGTTTTTTTCATAAATTATTATTATTATTTATTTATATGGCGCCATTAATTCCATGGTGCTGTACATGAGAAGGGGTTACATACAAAGTTATAGATATCGTTTACAGTAAACAAATTTACAATGACAGACTGGTACAGAGGGGGGAGGACCCTGTCCTTGCGGACTTACATTCCACGGGATAATGGGGAAGAAACAGAAGGTCGGGGGTGCGGCAGCTCTGGTGGTGGCGAGGCGGCAGCTCTGGTAGTGGTGGCGGCGAGGCGGCAGCTCTGGTGGTGGCAGCGAGGCGGCAGCTCGGGTGGTGGCGGCGAGGTGGCAGCGAGGCGGAAGCTCGGGTTGTGGCGGCGAGGCGGAATGGTTATTGCAGGCTGTAGGCTTTCCTGAAGAGATGGGTTTTCAGGTTCCGTTTGAAGGATCCAAGGGTGGTGGATAATCGTACATGTTGAGGCATGGAATTCCAGAGGATGGGGATATTCGGGAGAAATCTTGGAGGCGGTTGTGTGAGGAACGAATAAGTGTGGAGGATAGTAGGAGGTCTTGGGAGGATCGAAGATTACGTGAAGGAAGATATTGGGAGATTAGTTCAGAGATATAGGGAGGGGACAGGTTGTGGACGGCTTTGTAAGTCAGTGTTAGTAGTTTGAACTGGATTCGTTGGGGAATTGGGAGCCAGTGGAGGGATTTGCAGAGGGGAGAAGCAGGGGAGTAGCGAGGTGAGAGGAGGATTAGTCGGGCAGCAGAGTTGAGGACAGACTGGAGTGGTGCAAGAGAGTTGACGGGGAGGCCACAGAGAAGGATGTTGCAGTAATCGAGGCGGGAGATGATGAGGGCATGCACAAGAGTTTTAGTAGATTGAGGGCTGAGGAAGGGACGGATTCTGGAAATGTTTTTAAGTTGGAGGCGACAGGAGGTGGAAAGAGTTTGGATGTGTGGTTTGAAGGACAGGGCAGAGTCGAGAGTTACTCCGAGGCAGCGGATTTCAGGTGCAGGAGAGAATCGTGATGCCATTTACCATAATAGATAGATTGGGTAGGGAAGATACATGGGATGGAGGAAAGATGATGAGTTCGGTTTTGTCAACATTGAGTTTTAGGAAGCGAGAGGTGAAGAAGGAGGATATGGCTGATAGACACTCCGGGATTCTGGACAGCAGAGAGGTGACATCTGGGCCAGAGAGGTAGATCTGAGTGTCGTCTGCATACAGGTGGTACTGGAAGCCATGGGACTTTATGAGTTGTCCTAGGCCAAGGGTATAGATGGAAAAAAGTAGGGGCCCCAGGACAGAGCCTTGAGGGACTCCAACAGAGAAATAAAAGCAAGTCATATAAATTTTTTTTTACCACTAACGTGAAGTACAATATGTCACGAAAAAACAATCTCAGAATGAGCTGGATTTGTTAAAGCGTTCCAGAGTTATAACCTCATAAAGTGAGTGATCAGAATTGTAAAAATTGGCCCGGTCATTAAGCTGCAAAATGGCTCTGTCACTAAGGGGTTAAGGAACTTATCTAGATGTGTGGTGAGCACTTTGAACCTCCAAGTGCTTCACAGAAGTATATAACGTAGAGCCGTGAAAATAAAAAATCATATTTTTTCCACAAAAACGATCTTTTCACCCCAATTTTTATTTTCTCAAGGTCAACAAGGCCCCAAAAGTTTTTGTGCAATTTGTCCTGAGCATGCTGATACCCCATATGTTGGGGTAAAACACAGTTTGGGTGCATGGCAGAGCTTGGAAGGGAAGTAGCGCCGTGACTTTTTCAACGCAGAATTGGCTGGACGCCATGTCGCGTTTGTAGGGGTCCTGATGTGTCTAAACAGTGAAAACCCCGCACAAGTGACCCCATTTTGGAAACTAGACCCCCTAAGGAACTTATCTAGATATGTGGTGAGCACTTTGAGCCACCAAGTGCTTCACAGAAGTTTATAACGCCGGGCGTGAAAATAAAAAAATCATTTTTTTTCACAAACCTGATGGTTTAGTCCCCAATTTTTTATTTTCCCAAGGGTAACAGGAGAAATTAGACCACAAAAGTTGTCCAATTTGTCCTGAGTACGCTGATACCCCTTACGTGGGGGGGACCACTGTTTGGGCGCATGGCAGGGCTTGGAAGGAGCGCCCTTTGACTTTTTCAAACCAAAATTGGCTGGAATTGAAATTGGACGCCATGTCGCGTTTGGAGAGCCCCTGATGCGCCTAAACAGTGGAAACCCCCCACAAATGACACCATTTTGGAAACTAGACCCCTTAAGGAACTTATCTAGATTTGTGGTGAGCACTTTGAACCCCCAAGTGCTTCACAGAAGTTTATAACGTAGAGCCGTGAAAATAAAAAATAATTTTTTTCCTCAAAAATGATTCTTTAGCCCGCTATTTTTTTATTTTCTCAAGGGTAACAGGAGAAATTGGACCCCAAAAGTTGTTGTGCAATTTTTCCTGAGTACACTGATAACCCATATGTGGGGTGGAACCACTGTTTGGGCGCATGGGAGAGCTTGGAAGGGAAGGAGTGCCATTTTGTAATGCAGACTTTGATGGAATGTTCTGCGGGCGTCATGTTGTGTTTGCAGAGCCCTTGATGTGCCTAAACAGTGGAAACCCCTGCAAGTGACACCATTTTGGAAACTAGACCCCCCCAAGGAGTTAATCTAGATGTGTGGTGAGCACTTTGAACCCCCAAGTGTTTCACAGAAATTTATAAACACAGAGCTATGAAAATAAAAAAAGGGGATTTTTGTGTTACTCACCGTAAAATCCTTTTCTCCGAGATGCTCATTGGGAGACACAAACCGTGGGTGTTATGCTGCTGCCACTAGGAGGACACTAAGCAATACATAAGCAAAAGAGATTAACTCCTCCTCCTGCAGTATACACCCTCTGTTGGCTCAATCCTGAACCAGTTCGGTGCCAAAGCAGTAGGAGCTCATAACAAATGCATATGTCATAACCAAACAGAGGCTCGAGGCTACTGAGTAGACAAGGGTGGGAGCTGTGTCTCCCAATGAGCGTCTCGGAGAAAAGGATTTTACGGTGAGTAACACAAAAATCCCCTTTTCTCGATCGCCTCATTGGGAGACACAAACCGTGGGACGTCCCAAAGCAGTCCCTGGGTGGGAAGAAACATCACCACAGATGTAGCCTCGTAAGCCAAATGCATAAACGCTTTAAACAGCTTAACAGAAAACAACTCACAGATGCGCAACAGCTGATTGCAGAATCTGTCTGCCAAGAGTCGCATCTGAAGAGGCTTGAGCATGAATTTTGTAATGCTTGACAAAAGTGTGCAGACTGGACCAGGTCGCAGCTTTTCACACTTGCTGTGCCGAAGCCTGGTGCCGAATGGCCCAGGAGGCCCCCACAGATCGAGTGGAAGGTGCCTTAATCCCAGTAGGGATAGGCTGACTCTTGACACGGTACGCCTCTTGGATCGTTAAACGAATCCATCTGGCTAACGTGGTTTTGGAAGCAGGAACAAAACCTTGTCTGCGTCCCACCGGAAGCACAAACAGGGCGTCCGATTTGCGGAAAGATGCAGTCCTTGAAATGTACCTTCGGAGAGCCCTCACCAAATCCAAGGTGTGAAGGGCTTTTTCAGTACGGTGCATCGGCGCCGGACAGAAGGAGGGCAGGACTATCTCCTCATTGATATGAAAAGCCGAGACGACTTTAGGCAAGAAAGAAGGAGAAGTCCTGAGGACTACCTTGTCCTGGTGAAAATTGAGAAACGGAGGTTTACAAGACAAGGCTGCCAATTCCGATATCCGCCTGATAGAGGTAATTGCAACTAGGAAGACAACCTTCCAGGAAAGAAGAGATAAGGACGCTTCCGGCAAAGGTTCGAAGGGAGATTCTTGTAAGGCACTGAGGACCAGATTAAGATCCCAAGGGTCCAAGGCCTCTTGTAGGGTGGAACAAGATGTGCCACTCCTTGGATAAAAGTCCTGACCTGAGACTTGGAAGCGATCCGTCGTTGGAAAAAAAGGACGGATAAGGCAGAAAACTGTCCCTTGAGGGAAGAGAGTACTAACCCTGAATCCAACCCTGCCTGGAGGAACTCCAGAATGGAAGGGATAGAAAAAAACAAAAACAAAGGGGGACGACCCTTATCCTTACACCAGGAAAAAGAATGTTTTCCACACACGATGGTAAAAGCGTATGGAAATCGGTTTCCTGGCATTGACCATTGTAGAGATAACCTCTTGTGAAAAACCAGCCTGGCCTAAGATCCAGGCTTCAATGTCCATACCGTCAAATTCAGCGCTCTCGAATTGTGATGGTAGATTGGGCCCTGAGAACGAAGATCCGGACGATCCGGTAATCTCCAAGGAACGTCTGCGAGCAGACGTACTAGTTCCGCATACCACGGACGGCGAGGCCAGTCCGGTGCGACCAGGATGAGAGGAACGCCTTCCGTTTTGATCTTCCGAATCACCCTGGGGATTAACGGAAGAGGAGGAAAGAAGTAAGGAAAACGAAATTGACTCCAAGGGAGGACTAGTGCATCCGATCTGATGGCTCGTGGATCGCGAGATGGACTCATGAAAGTCTGAACTTTGGTATTCAGCCTGGATGCCATGAGATCCACATCCGGCATAACCCAACACTGGCAAATGATTTGAAACATTTCCGGGTGCAGGGACCCTTCTCCTGAGTCTAAGCCTTGCCGACTGAGAAAGTCGGCCACCCAATTGTCCACTCCCGGAATATAAACTGCGGAGATGGGCGAGCGGTTTTTCTCTGCCCAGCGCAGGATGTGTGATACCTCGAGCATCCCTGACGGTTGATATACGCCACAGCCGTGGCATTGTCTGACTGGATCCAGATGGGACGACCGGCCAGAAGATGCTGGAAATGCAAGAGAGCTAGTTTGATAGCTCTGATCTCCAGGATGTTGATCGAGAGACGGGTCTCTGGAAGGGACCAGCAGCCCTGAGCCATGTGGTGAAGGAAAACCACTCCCCATCTGAGGAGACTGGCATCGGTGGTTACCACCAACCAATGGACGGGCAGAAAAGAGTTCCTTTGATTCAATGATGAAACAATTGTCCACCATTTTAGGGAGCGTCTGACTCTGGGAGAAGGACGAAAGCGGCGACTTAAGGACGCTGGGTTCCTGTCCCAGACTGATATTAACTCCTGTAGTAGAGGTCGGAAATGGAAAAGAGCGAACGGTACTGCCTCGATGGAGGCTACCATTTTTCCAGGACCTGCATGGCGACTCGAAGAGAGTGAGAGTGGGCTAGAGACAACAGGAGCACTCCCCACCTCAGAGAAGCGATCTTCTCTGGAGGGAGAGACACTAACCCTTGGCAAGTGTCTAGAATCATTCCCAGAAAAAAAGGATCCTTTGAGAAGGAATGGGAGAGGACTTGTCCAATTTGACTAACCAACCTAGGCGAGAGAGGGTGTCGATAGTGATCTCGACACTCTCTGCGCAGTCCGGAAAAGTTGGTCCTTTGATGAACACGTCGTCTAGGTACGGGAGGACCACCACACCTCGAGAGTGTAAAATTGACATGGCGGCCGCCATGACCTTTGTGAACACTCTGGGGATGGTTGCGAGTCCGAAGGGCAGAGCGGCAAATTGAAGATGATCCTCTCCGACTGCAAAAAAACGCAGAAAACTTTGATGGCCACTGGAAATCGGGACGTGCAGATACGCGTCCTTGATGTCCATTGACGCCAGGTATTCCTTTCTTTCTAGAGATGCGACGACAGAGCGGAGAGATTCCATTCTGAAATGGCGGCCTCTGATGAATTTGTTTAGCAAATTTCTTTTTTTTTTTTTTTTTTTTAAATTTCCCGGGTCCAGAATAGAACGCAAAGAGCCGTCCTTCTTGGGAACCACGAAGGGTTTGAATAAAACCCTTGAACCTTTCCTCGTGAGGAACTGGGACGATGACCCCGCTGGTGCGAAGAATGTCAAGGCCTGAAGCAAAAAAGGGAGTTGCGACTTTGGGGGGCGAGTGGCCGGAAACGACCTTGGTTTTGAGACCGAAAGGGTCGATTGACTCTGCGCTGCGGAAGGAATAAAGACTGACCGCAGCCCAATTGGACGGTCAGTGGGGGTTTTAATAAACAGACCGTCAGTCAAAGACAGTAGAAGTTAGTAAGCGAGCTGTGGTATAGGATCCATTGTTGGAGACTCCGTCCGCTCTGTACTAGAATGTGGCCAAAAAAAAAAAAAGGACACTGTGATTAAACGGTTTTAGCTCCGAGAAATCTTTGTCCGGCAATTACTGTATTTCTGACCCATGTCAGCAAGTCAGGGGGGTTGGTAAAAAACCCCGTGAAGACGTTTGATCCCTTTAAAGATCTCAGTGAGCAAAGACTGATAGTCTGGCGAATCCGGATATACCCACATACGACTCATATTTTGAGTCATGTTTGCTGCAATCCCCAGGAACGGGGGAGCTGGGTGCCCATCCGTTGGACTCCTGTGAGAAAGACAAACTGCACAGATTAAAGTGTAGAGTCGCCGCGGTAAAATTACATTATCCGTAACACACTAAGCGTCAGCGTGCGTTCTATCGGTCAGTGCTCTAAGGCCATATGTCCGGCCCGGCCAGAGACGGCAGACTGCCTATCGGCGACAGACAAATAACGTAGGTCACAGGAGATTGCAAACCACTTACCATCCGCACTGATTATCTCCTCAATCCACCGTACCTTTGATAGGGGGGGTGGAGAGGTTATGTTAGCCTCCAGTCAGCAACCGCACTGATTATCTCCTCAATCCACCATACCTTTGATAGGGAGGTGGAGAGGTTTTTGGTAGCCTCTAGTGACCATCTGCACTGAATTATCTCCTCAATCCACCTTCACCTTGATAGGGAGGTGGGGAGGCTTTTGTTAGCCCCCCAGTCACCATTCACTTTGGACAGTGGTGACATAGTGGGGGTGCACGGGCGTCGTATGGAGTCTGAGACGCGTGGGGCTCCTGGACTTATGAAAAAAACGCAGGCCCCACAGACAAAAAAACGGAACCGTGTCTTCACTATAGCAAGGTATCGCATGAAGCACACCAGGCATACACAACTGAGTGTGTTTGTCAATCCTCTTAGAGCTCTTGGATTGTGACATTCTGCAATTAACCCCTTAGTGACAGAGCCATTTTGCAGCTTAATGACCGGGCCAATTTTTACAATTCTGACCACTGTCACTTTATGAGGTTATAACTCTGGAACGCTTTAACGAATCCCGCTGATTCTGAGATTGTTTTTTCGTGACATATTGTACTTCACGTTAGTGGTAAAAAATTTTTTATCTGACTTGCGCTTATTTATGAAAAAAATGGAAACATGGCGAAAATTTTGAAAATTTAGCAATTTTCAAATTTTCAACTTTTATGCCCTAAAATCAGAGAGATATGTCACACAAATTTCTTAATAAATAACATTTCCCACATGTCCACTTTACATCAGCACAATTTTGGGAACAAAATTTTTTTTTGTTACGAAGTTATAAGGGTTAAAAGTTGACCAGCAATTTCTCATTTTTACAACACCATTTTTTTTTAGGGACCACCTCACATTTGAAGTCACTTTGAGGGGTCTATATGATAGAAAATACCCAAAATGGACACCATTCTAAAAACTGCACCCCTCATGGTGCTCAAAACCACATTCAAGAAGTTTATTAACCCTTTACGTGCTTCACAGGAACTGAAGCAATGTGGAAGGAAAAAATTAACATTTAACTTTTTTTGCAAAAGCTTTACTTCGGAACCAATTTTTTCTATTTTCACAACTGTTCAAAGAAAAAATGAACCACAAAATTTGTTGTGCAATTTCTCCTGAATACGCCGATACCCCATATGTGGGGGTAAACCACTTTTTGGGCGCACGGCAGAGGTCGCAAGGGAACGAGCGCCGTTTGACTTTTTCAATGCAGAATTGGCTGGACGCCTTGTCGCGTTTAGAGAGCCCCTGATGTGCCTAAACAGTGGAAACCCCCCACAAGTGACCCCATTTTGGAAACTAGACCCCTTAAGGAACTTATCTAGATGTGTGGTGAGCACTTTGAACCTCCAAGTGCTTCACAGAAGTTTGTAACGTAGAGCCGTGAAAATAAAAAATCATATTTTTTCCACAAAAACAATCTTTTCACCCCAATTTTTATTTTCCCAAGGGTAACAAGACCCCAAAAGTTTTTGTAAAATTTGTCCTGAGTACGCTGATACCCCATATGTGGGGGTAAACCACTGTTTGGGTGCATGGCAGAGCTTGGAAGGGAAGGAGCACCGTTTGACTTTTTTCAACGCAGAATTGGCTGGACGCCATGTCGTGTTTATAGTGGCCCTGATGTGTCTAAACAGTGGAAACCCCCCACAAGTGACCCCATTTTGGAAACTAGACCCCCTAAGGAACTTATCTAGATGTGTGGTGAGCACTTTGAACCTCCAAGTGCTTCACAGAAGTTTATAACGCCCGGGCGTGAAAATAAAAAATCATATTTTTTCCACAAACCTGATCGTTTAGTCCCTAATTTTTTATTTTCCCAAGGGTAACAGGAGAAATTAGACCACAAAAGTTGTTGTCCAATTTGTCCTGAGTACGCTGATACCCCATATGTGGGGGTAAACCACTGTTTGGGCGCACGGCAGGACTCGGAAGGGAGGGAGCGCCATTTGACTTTTTGAACGCCACTGCGTTTTTGGAGACCCCCTCATGTGCCTAAATAGTGGAAACCCCTCAATTCTAGCTCCAACCCTAACCCCAACACACCCCTAACCCTAATCTCAACCCTAACCCTAATACCAACCCTAATTCTAACTCTAACCCTAATTGTAACCCTAATTGTAACCCTAACCCTAGTTGTAACCCTAACCCTAATTCCAACCCTAACCCTAATTATAACCCTAACCCTAATTATAACCCTAACCCTAAGGCTGGGTTCATATTGCGTTTTACCAGCCCATTCAACACATAGCGTTGATGGGCTGGTAACGGTATAGCATAACGCGATCGCGTTATGCTATACTCACTAGCGCAGAGGAATCAGCGATGATTCATTTGCGCTAGCGGTGACGGAGCCCAGACGCTGCAGGCCGTGTCCGAGGCTCCGTCACTGAATGACGGCACGTCGCGAACGCATGCCGCTTTACGTAAAGCGGCATGCGTCGCGATGCGCCCTCAAATGGGGGTGAATGGCAGCGTTAACGGACTGCGTTACACCGCGTTATACCGCGGTGTAACGCAGTCCGTCTAACGGACTGCCATAACGCAATATGAACCCAGCCTAACCCTAACGCTAATCCCAACCCTAATTATAACCCTAATTATAACCCTAATTATACCCCTAACCCTAATGGAAAAATGAAAATAAATAAAATTTCTTTATTTTATTATATGTACCTAACCAAGGGGGTGATATAGGGGGGGTTTATGTACTGTTTTTTTTATTTTGATCACTGTGATAGTTTATCACAGTGATCAAAATGTACTTTTAGAGAATGAATGAATATTTTTTTGAATTTGCCGCCAGGCAGATTCGGCGGGCGCACTGCGCATGCGCCCGCCATTTTTTTTTTACTGGAAGAAGACGCCGGCTGAACGGAGGCCAGGGGGAGGACCGGAGGCGAGGGGAGGATCGGACCGCACCGGGGGGGGATCGGAGGACACGGGACCCCTCCAGGTACAGGGGGGGTGAGATCGGGGGTCCCGGGACACTATTTCTCTCCCCTCTGATGTGCGATCACATCAGAGGGGAGAGAAATTTACAGGCAGGGATCGCAGCATTGATTTCTCTTTTGCGATCGCCAGTATATGGCGATCGCAAAAGAGTGGTGATTGGGGGGGCCCCTATTATGTTCTCTGGGGTCTCGGCTACCCCAGGCAGCCGAGACCCCAGAGAAAATCGCCCATCCCCCCCGTCACCTCGCGGCAGGCGCAGCACTCGTGCGCCCGCCATTTTAAAGCATGGCGCCGGCACCAGGGGACACCGGAGGGCCCTGGGGCCATGAGGAGGGTTCGGGGGCCACAGTGGGGGTCCCGGGGACCCTTTTTCTCTGTCCTCTGATGTCCGATGACATCAGAGGACAGAGAAATTAAATGGCACATTTTTTTTATTTTTTTTTGTTGCGGTCGCGTTATAGGGTTAATAACGGCGATCGCAACATCGGTGTCGGTAAAAACCGACCCGATTCATGTTCTCTGGGGTCTCGGCTACCCCTGGCAGCCGAGACCCCGGAAAAATGCGCCTCTGGGGGGCGCTATTCACTTTTTCCACAGCGCCGTTAATTAACGGCGCTGTGGTTTAAGTACCCTTAATGACCGCCGTTAAAAGGCGTATCGGCGGTCATTAAGGGGTTAAGCGAGCCTGTAGACTGCTGCAGGGAAGGGGTTAAGCCATTTATAAGCTTACCCCCTTTTTTTTTTTTTTTTTGTTCCCGTGTTCGTG
Source organism: Oophaga sylvatica (assembly GCA_033576555.1). Lineage (NCBI taxonomy): Eukaryota > Metazoa > Chordata > Amphibia > Anura > Dendrobatidae > Oophaga > Oophaga sylvatica. The sequence continues at coordinate 914,760,920 of JARQOD010000001.1, read as the reverse complement.
CCCGCCAGGAAAAAGAGAAAATTCAGATGTCTCGGGTCCTACCTGAGAGGAGACATGGCGGCCGAGAGTAAGTTCAGGCCGCACAGAACGCGGAGCTGCTTACACGGAAGCGAGGGGCTGCATGCTGAGCTCACTGGGGTAGAGAATAGCTGGGGCTCCTGATCGTAATGACCGGAGGCTCCTGGTCGCTTGTAGCACATAGTGCGTAACCTAGCTTTCTTGGCAGCGAAGCGCTGCATGAGGCACAGGTGGTATACACCGCAGTGTGTGATTTGTGAGCCTTTTTATTGCCCTTGGTTGCAACATTATTACAAATGGGGCTTCGGCAGGAGAAGGGTTAAGCGCTATTGCACTTATCCAGGTACTGTGCCCCTTAGCAGAGGAAAGCGTCACCAGTTAAAGATGGCGCCCGAGACTAGGATTGCGCTTCTCGTATGCCACGAGAAGCGCCAGAAGGTGAGGGGGGGGCGAAGGAGTGACCAGGAAGGAGCGCTGTCCAATCCTGGGCCGCAGTAAATGCGCGCGACGTGGGCGGAGTCACAGGGGAGAGCCAGGAGACCCTCCCCCAACGAGGCCTATCCCGGCCTGAAGCCGGGGACTAAATTTCAAGCTGCGGCCTATCCCGGCCCGAAGACGGGGACTAAATTTATGGCTGCTGCCTATCCCGGGCCGAAGCCGGGGACTAAATTTGAGACTGGGGCCGTGGCACGACAGCTGAAGCTGCGGCGGCGCGACACAGAGGCGGCCGCGGTGCGACACAGAGGCGGCGACAGACGGCCGGTACACATTGCATCCAGGTGCATGTACTCACTGCGGGGAGAGACCCGAAGATGGAGAAGGAAGGGACCTCCGCAGGGACTACGGCAGATATGGCCGTACTTCCTCAATCCACCTTCCCCTTTGATAGGGGGGTGGAGAGGGATCTTAAATGCCTCCAGACCGCCACCGCTTTCAGGAGAGGTGGTGAGGGGTATCCATCCATGGTGCCACGCCAATCACATCGCCCACATCAAGGGGTATCTCATGGGGAGAGCGGCCCATTCAAGGGATCTGTCGCCCCATGGTAGCGTAGCAGGAGGGGTACGTGGAGGCGACACTCGCACGATGCCGCCTGTTGATGGTTTTTGGGAGATCGTGACTTTTCGTACAAGTCCCGTCGCCCATACGTGCGTGAAGAAAGCAAAAATAATAAAAAGGTAAAAAATGTGAAAAAAGTGGGTCTGAGAGCAGACCCTAGTGCCTCCTACAGACACTAAGTAAGAACTGGTTCAGGATTGAGCCAACAGAGGGTGTATACTGCAGGAGGAGGAGTTAATCTCTTTTGCTTATGTATTGCTTAGTGTCCTCCTAGTGGCAGCAGCATAACACCCACGGTTTGTGTCTCCCAATGAGGCGATGGAGAAATCATATTTTTCCTCAAAAATGATTTTTTTAGGGAGCTATTTTTTATTTTCCCAAGGGTAACAGGAGAAATTAAAACCCCAAAATTGGTGTGCAATTTGTCCTGAGTACGCTGATACCCCATATGTTGGGTAAACCACTGTTTGGATGCACGGCAGGGCTCGGAAGGGAGGGAGCGCCATTTGACTTTTTGAACGCCACGTCGTGTTTGGAGACCCCTTGATGTGCCTAAATAGTGGAAACCCCTCAATTCTAGCTCCAACCCTAACCCCAACACACCCCTAATCCTAACCCAAATCCCAACCCTAATTGTAACCCTAACCCTAATTGTAACCATAACCCTAATTCCAACCCTTAGGCCGGGGTCAGACACAACTACAAAAAAATCGGACCGTTTTAGTCGGTCGATTATCGTACCAAAATGTAGACATCACACATCAGCCTGGCATCCGATTTTCCTTCAAAGATGCGATTTAGTCGCATGTGTGTGTACCTTGTAACATCCGATTTTCATCCGACTTGCGAGAATTTCTCGCAGGCTTGCAAAACTGACATATAATGGATCCAAAAGAATAGTATTTAAATCACGAAAGAATAGATATATACACATAGAACACATATATATATATATATATATATACACATGTAATTGTGACATGTATGTATATATAATATATATATATATATATATATATTATATATATTTATAGTTCCTAGACTTCTACATACTGTAATAGCCGCTAATTCAATTGCCGGCTTTTGTGAAATCACAGAAGCCGACATGAAATGATACATTGTTTAGACACAGTTAACCATGTCATTTCCTGTATTTTGATATATGGTTTGAACTTACAATTACATAAGTGTATGTGTGCAAAATTTCAGACATGTAGGGGTTAATTAAAGGTGTAAATTCGTTGAAAAAAAAATGCGTGGGCTCCCGCTGTATTTTCTCCACCAGACAGACAAAGCAAGCGAGTGGGGGCAGATAATAATAGCCTAGGGAGGGTACATTTTTTTATGCCGCCCTGGCTACTAACATCTGCCCCCAGAAACCCCAGAAAGGGCAAATCTCTAATTAGATTTGCCCTTTCTGGCACTTTGCCCGTCTATTCCCATTGCCCTGTAGCGGTGGCGAATGGGTTAATAAGGGGTTAAAGTCACCTTGCAATTGAAAGGTGACTATAAGCCATGTTAATAATTGAGAGCTGTCAATTAGACAACTATCAATTATTAATCCTATTGTATGAAAGAAAAATCAAACACACACAGTTTAATAAAAAAGAAGTTTAATGAAATAATCACACAGTTTTTGACCATATTTTATTTTACTGCTAAAACCATTTCCTGTAATAAAAATAAAATAAAAAAGCAAAATTATTCTTACCAATCCGATGTACAGTCAGGTCCCACGGTGTAATCCATCAGAAAGGGTTAACAGGTTACAGCTCGTAGAGAGCTAATGCTGTCTCCTAGCTGTAACCCCCTGAATGAATAACTTACTCTCCCAGCGAAAGGAGAGGAAGTGATTAATGAGTGGAGCTTAATTGATTTATTGCCACTTTCACTTCAGTGACCTGACCTAAGGTGAAAGTGGGACACAATCAATTAAGCTTCATTCATTAATCACATCCTCTCCTGTCGGCAGGAGATAAGCTCATTCATTCAGGAGCTATCAGCTGAGCACTCAGCATTATTTGCGCTGCTTAGCTGATTGCTAGTTAACCCTTTGTGAAGGATTACATCGTGGGACGTGACAGATCGCCAGATAGATAAGAATAATGTTGTTTTATTATTTTATATTTATTTTAGGAGATCAAGGGCTTCGCACGGATTAAGAGTAAAATAAAAGATGGTCAAAAAATGTGTTTTTATTTCATTAAAATTATTTATTCTTAAAGTGTGTGTGTTTTTTTATTTACTTCAATAGGATTAATAATTGATAGTTGTCTAATTGACAGCTCTCAATTATTAACCTGGCTTACAGTCACCTTTCAATTGCAAGGTGGCTTTAACCCCTTATTAACCCATTCGCCACCGCTACAGGGCAATGGGAATAGACGGGCAAAGTGCCAGAAAGGGCAAATCTAATTAGAGATTTGCCCTTTCTGGGGTGTCTGGGGGCAGATGTTAGTAGCCAGGGGGGGCACAAAAAAAATGTACCCTCCCTAGGCTATTATTATCTGCCCCCACTCGCTTGCTTTGTCTGTCTGGTGGAGAAAATACAGCGGGAGCCCACACATTTTTTTTCAACGAATTTACACCTTTAATTAACCCCTACATGTCTGAAATTTTGCACACATACACTTATGTAATTGTAAGTTCAAACTATATATCAAAATACAGGAAATGACATGGTTAACTGTGTCTAAACAATGTATCATTTCATGTCGGCTTCTGTGATTTCACAAAAGCCGGCAATTGAATTAGCGGCTATTACAGTATGTAGAAGTGTAAGAACTATAAATATATGTACACTACCGGTCAAAAGTTTAGGGTCACTTAGAAATTTCCTTATTTTTGAAAGAAAAGCAGTTTTTTTCCAATGAAGCTAACATTAAATGATTCAGAAATACACTCTATACAGTGTTAATGTGGTAAATGACTATTCTAGCGGCAAACGTCTAGTTTGTAATGCAATATCTTCATAGGTGTATAGAGGCCCATTTCCAACAACCATCACTCCAGTGTACTTATGGTATTTTGTGTTCGCTAACTGTGTAAGAAGGCTAATAGATGGTTAAAATACCCTTTAAAACCCTTGTGCAAGTATGTTAACACAGCTGAAAACCGTTTGTTTGATTAGAGAAGCTATAAACCTGACCTTCCTTTGAGCTTGTTGAGAATCTGGAGCATTACATTTGTTGGTTCCATTAAACTCTCAAAATGGCCAAAAAAAAAGAACTTTCTTGTGAAACTCGACAGTCTATTCTTGTTCTTAGAAATGAAGGCTATTCCATGCGAAAAATTACCAAGAAACTGAAGAATTCATACAATGGTGTGTAGTACTCCCTTTAGAGGAGTGCACAAACAAGCTCTAACCAGAGAAGAAAGACAAGTGGGAGGCCCCGCTGCACAACTGAGCAACAAGACAAGTACATTAGAGTCTTTAGTTTGAAAAATTGACGCCTCACAGGTCCTCAACTGGCAGCTTCATTAAACAGTACACATTAAACGCCAGTGTCAACATCTACAGTGAAGAGGCGATTTGGGGATGCTGGCCTTCAGGGCAGATTGGCAAAACAAAAGCCATATTTAAGACTGGCTTAAATGAAAGGAAAAGATTAATATGGGCAAAAGAACACAGACATTGGACAGAGGAATATTGGCTTTTGTTTTGCCAATCTGCCCTGCAGTAGCGATCTCGTTAGCGACTTAACTGTGTGTGACATGTAGCAGCGATGTGGCCCCTGCTGCGATGTCGTTGATCGCTTATGAACGTTCTGAGCCGTTTTTTGGTCGTTAGTGTCCCGCTGGTGAGACTGAATCGCTGAGTGTGACATCCTTTATGAACAACTTCACCAGCGTCGCAGGTGGGACTAGGTTTTCCCAACGACCGCAGAGGTCGTTATACAGATCGCTGATGAGATGTGTTTGGAATCACAGATTGCTGATGAGATGTGTTTGGAATCTAACTAGCGGTCACACTAGCGATCTCCCCAGGTTAAGTCGTTGTCGTGATCGCTAGTGTGATCGCTAAGTGTGGCAGTGCCTTAAGTATAAATGTAAAACCTGTCCATCTATAATGACCACGGACAAGATAAAGATCCCCAACTCCCATCAGGACTACAAGATCCCAGGTACTTTCAGCTGCATCACATCTAATGTGGTGTACCTAATTATATGTACTAAATGTCCAACTGGGGGTCTATATGTGGGAGAGACCGGGCAAAAACTGAGAAAAAGGATGAATTCTCATCGCCACACAATAACAGAAAAGAGAATGGATCTACCTGTGGCCAAACATTTTTGTATGCCCGATCACAGCACCATGGACATGAAATTACTTGTACTGAAAGTAATTTCACATCTCAGAGACACAGGAGAGTTTTTGAATACAAACTGATGAATGACCTTTTGGACACTCTCAATGCTGGAATGAACCTATCACATGGATTTATGGCCTATTACCGTATAACTCGTGTATAACCAGATTTTCAGCCCATTTTTTAGGGCTGAAAGTCCCCCTCACGGCTTATACGCGGGTCAATACGGGGTCGGGGGGGGAGTGGGGTGTCGATTATACTCACCTCTCCGGGGCCGCGGTCCCCGCAGCCCCCCTGCTTCTCCCGACGATCTCCGTCTCCCTTCCTGCAGCGGTCACAGGGCACCTCTCATTAAAGTCATGAATATTGCACATATTCATGACTTTAATGAGCGTAGCACGTGACCGCTGCGGGACAGAGCGCTGCGAGAGCGCCGGAGAAGAGGAGACACTCCCAGGGACGCGCGGCGGAGGGGTGAGTATATCATTTTTTAAACCTTTCCCTCGGTCCCACCGCAGCGCACTAATCCCTGGTCCGACTCCTCTGTGTGTAATGAATGAGGCAGAGGGCGCGATGACGTCGTTAGTGTGCGCCCCGCCCCCTGCCTGATAAAATCTCACAAAACAGAGGAGTCGGACCGAGGGATTAGTGCGCTGGGGTGGACGTGGGACAGGTAAATATCCAGGTGCCGGGTCCTGAGCGAGCGGTGACACCCCCCGCCTGCTCAGTCACCGGCACCTGGCCCCCAGCGACGAGAGGTGAGTATGCATTTTTTTTTTTTTCAGCAGCAGCATATGAGCCTAAACTATGGGGCATAATTGGGGCAGAATATGGGGGATAAAATGAGCATATGGGGCATAATATGGGGCTATGGGGCAAATATGGAGCATATGGGGGGATAATATGGAGCATATGGGGCATAATATGGAGCTAGGGCATAAGCTGTAGAACATATGGCATAATCTGGGGCAATGGGGACATAATATGGACATAGGGGCATAAGCTGTGGAACATATGGGGGATAATCTGGAGCATATGGGGCATAACATGGAGCATATGGGGCATAACTGGAGCATATGGGGGCATAATATGGAGCATATGGGGCATAATATGGAGCATATGGGCATAATCTGTGGATCATACGGGGGCATAATCTGTGGGAAAATATGGGGCATAATCTGGAGCATATGGGGCAATAATCGTGGAGCATATTGGGGATAATCTGTGGAGCATCATATGGGGGCATAATCATTTTTCACCCTAGGCTTATATGCGAGTCAATAAATTTTCCCCGTTTTTGGGGGCAAAATTAGGGGGTCGGCTTTTACACGGTCGGCTTAACATGAGTATATACGGTAGAAACAATTAAGGAATTTTTTCCCAAGACCCTGTGAGAACATCACAAAACATTACCAGACCCCAATCAAGGGCAATAAAACTTTCACACTCCTTATCTATGAACAGTTTCCAATATTATGTTCATCTCTATTCCCATATTGACAGTTCTGCTTTATGTCACTTGTCTTATCTATTTTCTTTGTTTCTTGCGTTTGTGTATAAATAATTGATTCTCAATTTTGTATTAGCTTTTCTATAAGAGACCTATAGTCTCGAAAGCTTTAAATTGTTTCCACTTTTTGAGTTAAAAAA
>JARQOD010000001.1:914685589-914753783 GCA_033576555.1 Oophaga sylvatica | reverse complement strand
CCCCAAAGGCAAAACTTCAGGCCCTGAAGGGCGGGCGAGCATCGGACGTGGTGGGCCAGGAGCCCCCCAACCAAAAGGTGGTGCCGCGGGAGGGCCCAACCCCTGACGCTTCCCCCCAGAGGAGGGGGACCTTCGCAGGCGGCCAGGAGGGACCCCGCTGACAACCGGAAAAACGCCTAGGTTTTTTCCCCGCAACCAAAAGAGAGAGGACCAGCGAGGGCCAAAACGAGAGGCTGAGAGGCCGAGCCCAAAAGCCCGCGGGGGGCCCCGGCGGGGGGGCTGAGAGAGCCAGCGGGAAGCTAGAGACCCATAACTGGAGCTGCTCAGAAAAGGGGGAAAATGCCCTCCACAGCCCAGGGGGGTCCCCCCACACTTAGGTCCCAACCCCGGCCGGAGCATTTCCCTGCTGGAAAAGGAAGGAGACTTGGCATTTTCTGGGGGCCTTTGGAAAAATTCGCAGACAGCCCCGGCTGCCTTCCCCCCAAGGGGCCAGGTACTTGCCCCCCGGGAAAGGGCAAATTTTTGGAGGCGTTGCTTCCCTCCGCCAGATCAAGACAGTGACTATGGGCCCCAAAAAGGGGCCCTGATTGCCAAGTACCAGCAACCCCCCTGGGGTTACCGAAAGAATTCCGGAACCCCAAAAGGGGCCCCACACGACAGTTATGCGATGTGGTCGGGGGCTCAGGAACCACTTTGACCAGGGATCCATGGTGTCGTTGCCCTTGAGGAGTGAAAAACCTGAGATCAAAAACCAGTTCCTGATTTGTGCCCGCTGAGGCCGAATTCCCCCCGGGCCGAGAACCGGGGGGGCACAACACCCGGATCGCCGACAGCTATGGGGGGCCCCCCAAACCCGAGGTGCGGGGCCCCTCACCACCCGTTGGGGGGGGGGAAAAACCCTGCAACCAACCCAGTCCCCGCCAGTCGCCCCTCGGGGGAAAATACCCTTTCCAGCCCGGCCCCTACATCAGACCCCCCCAGTGTTTCTCCTGTAAAAGAACTGGTACTCACCCCCCCTGTCCGGGGGGGCGAAAAACCCCCCGCCAAGGCCTCGGGCCCAACCCCTTGTTCTTTTGGTGGGGGTTGGTGGGGGGGTTTTGATGCAACGTGAGCCGCCCCCGGGGGGGCCCTCTTGCTCAGGCCAAAAGGACACCGGGGTGAGCGAACCCTCACCGCCCCCGAAGGGGCGGCCCAAAAGAGTTGATTCCGGGGAAAAACCCTAACTGTCACGGGATTGGGGGTCCCCACTACCCCTTCCGATCCCCATTTTTTTTTTGCTGGGATACCGGGAGGGGGGAAAGGGGAAGTGGGGGTGCCCAAAAAACCCCTGCCCTGTTTTTATTGGGGACGATTGGGGGGATGGGGCGTTTTTCCCCTGACCCCCCTTCCCAAAATCTGATGATAAGGGTTTTTAACGTTAACCATGATTTTGATGTGATGGATGGGAAATGAGTGTTACCTGAAAATTTTTTTGCAAGTATGAGAATTTTGATAACCTTTTTTCCCCCTAGGACTATGTTGTATGATTTTTTCTGTGCCATCAAAATTTGTTAACCCTTTCTCGAAGGGTGATGTTCCCCAGGTAAGGAGCGTTCAGCCCCCTCGCTCGCGGGGGTGAACGGGGGGGAAAAAACCCCACAGGAGAAAACGACAGTGCTAAAGGGGAAAGGGGGGTGCTGGGAAAACGGGGGGAAGGTGACGCCTGAACTGACCTGCCCCCGGGAAAAGGAACGGCCCCCTAAGTAGCACTCCCCTTAATGTTGGGGGGGATGGGGGGTAGAGCCCATAGCAGGCAGGCTGTGGGTTACTGAAATCCCGGGGGGACTGCATATTAGCTGCTGTCCCCCCGCGTCAAGGCCCCCGGATCGCAGGTGCCCCCTGCCATCTGGACCCTCCCCCGCTACCGGAGAGCTGAACCGGGTGGACCCAGAGCGGTCCCAGGGGGCCCCCGTGAGGGGGAAAACCCCGATGTCATTCTGGCGCCTCCAGCCCGGAGTTCCGGCCCCCTGCCTCAAAAGCGACCCCCGGGAACTTAGGCCCTCGCCGAGACCCCCACCTCCGTGATGAAAAGGGGGGGTTTGGGAAGGGAAGGTTTTTTCCCCGGGGGCAGACCCGGAGATTCCCAAAAAGGGTGGTTGGGGGGGAAACAGTGGTGTCCCGCACCGTTCCCAGGGGAGTTGTTGAGGATTGCCCATGAGATTCCACTCGCGGACTTGGGGACAGCAAACAAGGGGAGGGGTGTCTCAACACTTCTATTGGCCCAAGATGGGACAGATGTGACTAATACTCCCCCTCCTGTATCACCTGTAAAAAAGGGGGGAAAGGGGGGGGCCTCTCTTAAGGCTCCCTGATCCCTTTCCCGTGATAGGGAGCCCCCCAGAGGACGCGGTGGACTTTGGGCCCCTGGCCGTCCCCAGCCTCTGGAAAGCAATAACCTTTACTGTGGTGATGTACCCGGTCCCGGAGGCAGTAGCTTGTCCTAACTGGGCAGATAAGGGGCGGATGCACGGTGACCTCTTTTCCGGGTGGTTTCCCCAGGGGATCTTACCGATCAAGGGACTAATTTATGTCTCGCCAAAAAAAGGCTCTTGCAGAAAAAAACGGGGACGCGAGGTATCGGTGGTATCACCAAGCCCCAAGGTTTGTGTGAGGCTTTAAGGTACCCTCAAACAGGCCCGCATGCTGGTTGGGGACCCGGGGGCGCGATGGGACGGTACCTCCCACACCTGTATTTCCCCCAGAAAAGCCCCCCAGGCCTCGACGGGGGTTTCCCCCCGACCTGTATGGTAGGCGAGCGGGGCCCCCCTTGGGTTTAAGAGAATCCTGGGAAGATGAGCCAAACCCCCCGGGGGAAAGGGGCCCTCGTGGATTATGCTGCGCTTCCGCGACAAATGAGACCTTGCGCAGTTGGTGCATGAACAGACGCAGGCTCAGGCTGACCAGAAACTGGTACGACCCGAACGCCCCCGGGGCGGACCTACCAGGTGGGTCAAAAGGTGGGGTGTGGTCCCCTCCAAAGGATAAGCTTAGGCAGCCCGGGGGGCCCCAGCGTGCACCCCCAAAGCTAACCCGCCACCTACGTGGCACGCTTGACCACATCGGGGTTTTGGGGCAAGGCCCCTTTACGTAAAAAAATTTAAGGCCCATCCGAACGTGAAGCCTGCGTCCTACCGGCTGCAACTGCCCAGGCGGAAAGAGGATCCCCCCTAGACATGCGGCCCAACTAATGCCAAAAGGGGCCATTGAGGACTGGAGGTAAATGCCTCGCTAACCGTCTCCAGCGGTTGCAGTTGCTGACCACTCTGGAACCCTTCCGGGGGCCGGTTCACGAAACCCACCGGAAGGCCCCCAGTTGGCAGTCCACGGGGGGACACCGGGAATCACGCCCCGTTACGGCGGACCCCTTAGGACTCTGGGAGTGCAGAAAAATTTTGCCCCAGGAGTAAAAAAGTTTGCGGGGGGTGTCCCGGCCCTCCAAAAGCGCGTGGGCCCACCTTATTTCTGAAAAAAAAAAAGGGTCGGACCCCCCGGTTCTGGGGACTACGGGGGGCCAACGCCATCACTACCTCTGTGCGCACCCAAGCCCCCATCGAGGATCTGGGGGCGGGGGGTTTGGCGTGCCAAGTACATATCCATCAGGATTTGAGCCGGGGATCTGGCAGATTCCCCCAGCCCCGGCGGGGAAAATTGTTTTCACCCCTTTTGGACTGCGAGTCCCGGTTCAGCCTTTCGGCATGAAAAAAATGCCCCTGCCATTTTTCCCAGGGATGGTCAACCACCTGCTTCGGGCTGGAGGAGTACGTGTGGCGTACCTGGCGACATTGCGTCTTCAGTTCCACCTGGGGGGGAAACACCTTCAGCATTCCAGGAGGTGCTCAAGCGTATTCACCAGGCAGGTCCTTGACCATCAAGCGGGGAAAATGCCAGATGGGCATGAGGGAGGTCCACTACCTGGGGCACCGGGTAGGTGGGGGTTCCATGAGCCCAGAGCCGAGAAAGTGGACGCGATCGTGTCTGGCCCACCCCAGGACCAAAAAGAGGTGAAGTCCTTCCTGGGCACTGCAGGGTACTATAGGCGTTTCGTACCGAACTATAGCGCCATTGCAAAACCTTGACGGACCTCACCAAGGGCGGTCTCCCCCAAACAGTCAACTGGACAGATGGCTGTGAGGCGGCATTCCGATCTTTGAAAACAGCCCTGTGCAGCTCTCCAGTGTTGAAAGCCGTCGACAGCAGTCGGCCATTCCTGGTAAAGACTGACGCCAGTGAATTTGGCCTCGGTGCTGTACTCAGCCAGGTTGATTCGGGGAACCAGGAGCACCCCGTGTTGTACCTGAGCCGGAAAACTTCTGCCAAGGGAAGTGGCATACTCCACCATCGAGAAGGAGTGCCTGGCCATGGTCTGGGCACTGCAACGTTTGCAGCCCTACCTGTACGGGCGCACCTTCAAGGTGGTCACCGACCACAACCCTCTGAGCTGGCTGCACACAGTGTCCGGAACCAATGGTAGGTTGCTACGCTGGAGCCTTGCCCTGCAGCAGTATGATTTTGCCGTACAACACAAGAAAGGCAGTGATCATGGGAATGCTGATGGGTGATCACGACGTGGCGAACCCGCTGAGGTGCGCATGTCGGATTACCGACAGGTCATGCCTCCGTAGCGCCCTCAAAGGGGGGGAGGTGTGATGAGTGCTGTGCTGGAATTGCTGTCCTCATTTTCTTTTTTTTTTTGTACTGCTGAAAGCCCTCCTTCTCTCTGCAGCTCTCATACTTCTCCCTTCCCCCCTGTCAGCCTGCACTCAGGCAGTGTAATGTGAGCTGCCAGTGCTGGAAGTTTTCCCGCTTCACCGCAGGGGTCCTGCATTGTCCGAACACGTGCTTTTTCCTATAGCAGCCATGTTGGAGTATTCATTCTTTTTTGGTTAATAACACGGTGGGAGCATTCGCTAGAAACACGAACGTCACTGTGTTGAACCATGCGCCGACGGGCATCGTTCCCGTGGTACCGGTGAACCGTAACTCCAACAGAGCCCGAGAAATGGAATTCTCGGGTGCCCATGAGCTATGTCACCCAAGTTTGGGTTCATTTGAACCATTATTTCAAAGCAAGACCATTGATAGGTCTGCCGTTATTCTGCTAGGTTCACAGAACGAGTTATGAACCTTATGATATTGCAGAGCTCAGACCATAGCTTGCAGCCAGGGGAGGTGGCCAGAGGACCAGCCCTTTTTGTGAGGTCAGAAGCTGACATGCATAAGTCTTACAGTGAAGTTCCTTAGTAGGAGTCTTTCTGCTGGGATGTGCTGAGTAAGAGATCTCCCAATGAACTATGACGTGTGGCCCCTTCCCCAGCCTGGTTGCCTGTATATGATCTAACAACCATGTGAGTGATTTTCATTCTTAATCCTATTTTATTTTATAACTGCATCTGTACATAACGATATTGTCTCAGTTTGTTACATCTTTTTATATTATATAAGCATTGCCTGTTTTTAAGGAATAAACCTATAAATTTATTAGTTTGTTTCTCCTGCTCTATAAACGAATTTGCACGTGCCTGAAGCACTACGCTACTGTTTTGGGGTTGCTACGGACCCTCTTGATAAATTGTCATCAAAAGCCGTAGCTGGTGGCAGCTAAAAGAAAGGGGTGTAAAGTGTTAATCTATTGGGTGACGCTGGCAGTGACGCAGCGGGGTTTATAAGGGTACTGCCTGGCGGCAGCCAGGAGTAATTATAATTCCCTCACTGCAGCGTGCCAATAGCCAGCACACATCCAAGTGACCCGTCTGGCGACTAATTATCAGGTGCAGTTCCCTGACTGACCTGAGGGTAAGGGGGGGCGCCAGAGAGCTGCAAGTTCCTAAGTGGAAGTGGGATAGTTATAAATCCCTGCAGTTTACTGGGTCGGACGGCAGCAGCCGTCGTGTGTGTGCACGTTCCATCACATGTGGTGGCAGCGGTGGGATCACAAGCCGTGACCCCCGGGCTACCGTTGTGGCGGACCGCGGCACCGTTCATCACATATTGGTGGCAGCGGTGGGATCACAAGCCGTGGACCCCCGGGCTACCGTGTGGCGGACTGTGTGCCCGTTCATCACATATTGGTGGCAGCGGTGGGATCACAAGCCGTGACCCCCGGGCTACCCTGTGGGGGACTGTGTGCCCGTTCATCACATATTGGTGGCAGCAGTGGGATCACAAGCCGTGACCCCCGGGCTACCGTGTGGCGGACTGTGTGCCCGTTCATCACAAGAGTTGATAATTTTTTTGTCAAATATTATTCAGGACATTGAGATGTTCATTTTGAGTACTAGTGATCCAGGGTACCTCTTTTCAAATTAAAGTTACGGATGAATATGTTTGATTATGCGCGACATAAGCGATTTACGTGAATAACTCCTGAACTACACATAGAGTTGATAATTTTTTTGTCAAATATTATTCAGGACATTGAGATGATCATTTTGAGCCCTAGTGTTCCAGGGTACCTCTTTTCAAATAAAAGTTATGGACGATTGAGCACGTTTGATTATATGCGACATAAGCGATTTTGTGAATAACTCCTGAACTACACATAGAGTTGATAATTTTTTTGTCAAATATTATTCAGGACATTGAGATGTTCATTTTGAGTACTAGTGATCCAGGGTACCTCTTTTCAAATTAAAGTTACGGATGATTATGTTTGATTATGCGCGACATAAGCGATTTACGTGAATAACTCCTGAACTACACATAGAGTTGATAATTTTTTGTCAAATATTATTCAGGACATTGAGATGTTCATTTTGAGTACTAGTGATCCAGGGTACCTCTTTTCAAATTAAAGTTACGGATGATTGAGTATGTTTGATTATGTGCGACATAAGCGATTTACGTGAATAACTCCTGAACTACACATAGAGTTGATAATTTTTTTGTCAAATATTATTCAGGACATTGAGATGTTCATTTTGAGCACTAGTGGTCCAGGGTACCTCTTTTCAAATTAAAGTTACGGATGATTGAGTATGTTTGATTATATGCGACATAAGCGATTTAAGTGAATAACTCCTGAACTACACATAGAGTTGATAATTTTTTTGTCAAATATTATTCAGGACATTGAGATGATCATTTTGAGTACTAGTGGTCCAGGGTACCTCTTTTCAAATAAAAGTTATGGACGATTATGTTTGATTATGCGCGACATAAGCGATTTACGTGAATAACTCCTGAACTACACATAGAGTTGATAATTTTTTGTCAAATATTATTCAGGACATTGAGATGTTCATTTTGAGCACTAGTGATCCAGGGTACCTCTTTTCAAATTAAAGTTATGGATGATTGAGTATGTTTGATTATGCGCGACATAAGCGATTTATGTGAATAACTCCTGAACTACACATAGAGTTGATAATTTTTTTGTCAAATATTATTCAGGACATTGAGATGATCATTTTGAGTACTAGTGATCCAGGGTACCTCTTTTCAAATAAAAGTTACGGATGATTATGTTTGATTATGCGCGACATAAGCGATTTACGTGAATAACTCCTGAACTACACATAGAGTTGATAATGTTTTTGTCAAATATTATTCAGGACATTGAGATGATCATTTTGAGTACTAGTGGTCCAGGGTACCTCTTTTCAAATTAAAGTTACGGATGATTATGTTTGATTATGCGCGACATAAGCGATTTACGTGAATAACTCCTGAACTACACATAGAGTTGATAATTTTTTGTCAAATATTATTCAGGACATTGAGATGTTCATTTTGAGCACTAGTGGTCCAGGGTACCTCTTTTCAAATTAAAGTTATGGATGATTATGTTTGATTATGCGCGACATAAGCGATTTATGTGAATAACTCCTGAACTACACATAGAGTTGATAATTTTTTTGTCAAATATTATTCAGGACATTGAGATGATCATTTTGAGTACTAGTGATCCAGGGTACCTCTTTTCAAATAAAAGTTACGGATGATTATGTTTGATTATGCGCGACATAAGCGATTTACGTGAATAACTCCTGAACTACACATAGAGTTGATAATGTTTTTGTCAAATATTATTCAGGACATTGAGATGATCATTTTGAGTACTAGTGGTCCAGGGTACCTCTTTTCAAATTAAAGTTACGGATGATTATGTTTGATTATGCGCGACATAAGCGATTTACGTGAATAACTCCTGAACTACACATAGAGTTGATAATTTTTTGTCAAATATTATTCAGGACATTGAGATGTTCATTTTGAGCACTAGTGATCCAGGGTACCTCTTTTCAAATTAAAGTTATGGATGATTGAGTATGTTTGATTATGCGCGACATAAGCGATTTATGTGAATAACTCCTGAACTACACATAGAGTTGATAATTTTTTGTCAAATATTATTCAGGACATTGAGATGTTCATTTTGAGTACTAGTGGTCCAGGGTACCTCTTTTCAAATTAAAGTTATGGATGATTGAGTATGTTTGATTATGCGCGACATAAGCGATTTATGTGAATAACTCCTGAACTACACATAGAGTTGATAATTTTTTTGTCAAATATTATTCAGGACATTGAGATGATCATTTTGAGTACTAGTGATCCAGGGTACCTCTTTTCAAATAAAAGTTACGGATGATTATGTTTGATTATGCGCGACATAAGCGATTTACGTGAATAACTCCTGAACTACACATAGAGTTGATAATGTTTTTGTCAAATATTATTCAGGACATTGAGATGATCATTTTGAGTACTAGTGGTCCAGGGTACCTCTTTTCAAATTAAAGTTACGGATGATTATGTTTGATTATGCGCGACATAAGCGATTTATGTGAATAACTCCTGAACTACACATAGAGTTGATAATTTTTTGTCAAATATTATTCAGGACATTGAGATGTTCATTTTGAGTACTAGTGATCCAGGGTACCTCTTTTCAAATTAAAGTTACGGATGATTGAGTATGTTTGATTATGTGCGACATAAGCGATTTACGTGAATAACTCCTGAACTACACATAGAGTTGATAATTTTTTTGTCAAATATTATTCAGGACATTGAGATGATCATTTTGAGTACTAGTGGTCCAGGGTACCTCTTTTCAAATTAAAGTTACGGATGATTGAGTATGTTTGATTATATGCGACATAAGCGATTTAAGTGAATAACTCCTGAACTATACATAGAGTTGATAATTTTTTGTCAAATATTATTCAGGACATTGAGATGTTCATTTTGAGCACTAGTGATCCAGGGTACCTCTTTTCAAATTAAAGTTATGGATGATTGAGTATGTTTGATTATGCGCGACATAAGCGATTTATGTGAATAACTCCTGAACTACACATAGAGTTGATAATTTTTTTGTCAAATATTATTCAGGACATTGAGATGATCATTTTGAGTACTAGTGGTCCAGGGTACCTCTTTTCAAATAAAAGTTACGGATGATTATGTTTGATTATGCGCGACATAAGCGATTTACGTGAATAACTCCTGAACTACACATAGAGTTGATAATTTTTTTGTCAAATAATTGATGAATATCTAATAGCTAACTGCAGACTAACTTGAATCTGGTGGGTGTACATCATTAGTGATGCCTTAGCATATGGATTATTGGGAAGCACGCACTACACAAGTGACTACTCAGAGATGCAGCGAGTGTGAGTGTCACAGATAGCGGCTCAAGGTGGGGGTACGATACAAATTACACATACAGAAAAACGGTAATACCTCACTGTAGAGCAGGGGTCTCAAACTTGGCTGGGTATATGGGCTGCATATAGAAAAACATGAACTTGGGGGGCTGCATTATTTGAAGGACAAAGTGACATTTTAGTGACACCATTTTTTCGATACACCTTTTGAACATTTTTGCCGTGTTTTTACCTTTTTTAGAGCTTGGTTTGTTATGGATGTTGTGATATGAAATGTGCACTCATATTGCAGTTATGTCCCCAAATCCAGGTCCCCATATTGTAGTTATGTCAAAAACCGTGGTCAATTCTGTACCAAAATCCCCCTTCCTGGAATATATGTCGCCAATCCAGGGTCCGGACCTCAAAGCGAGGTGGTCTGCCAGCCCTAACGCCGGCGCAGCGGCTTCACACTACAACCTCTGCACTGCCCTACACACTTGGTAGGACTGTAAAAACGTATGACAAGTAAAAAGTGGCCAATCAGATCCTTGTTCTTATTTTCCAAACGGCCTAAGAGAAATAGAAGCTGGAAGGTGATTGGTTGTCATACTTTCGCTTGTCCTAGTTCTTATAATGCGCCCTTATTGTGCACAGTGACAGTCACCGGCACCTGCCCCTCTGCCCGGCGCCCTGACACTTCCCTCTTGTCCAGCCTCACAGTGCAGGCCTCGCCGCACCGCCGGTCACGTGGGTCGCGCCTCACTTCCGGTCCTTCCTCTTGGCTTCCATCTTTCTCCCGCGTGTGTGCGCGCCCGGTGCCGCCGCTCTCTGGAGGCCTGTAATCCAGCATTTTCCCCATATACACCCGCCTGCCGGCCGCAGAAGGTGAGAGGAAGGGGCTGCGGCCATGCTGGGAGGGCTGGCTGTGTTATAGGCCGGCCATGGGCGGGGGCGCCGGCGTATTCGTGCGGTAGTGGTGGGCTCAGCGCTATCTATGTAACTGTGCTGCTCTGACACTGGGTAATGCTGGGACTTGTAGTACACTGCCGAGCGCTGTGTTCTCTCGCTGGCCACGTTTCTGTCACCGGTGCAGCCGTAATAATGTCATTCCAAGGTGCTCTCCTCTGTCATGGGTATGGGGTGCATGAAGTGTCTGGCTGGGCATAGGGGCCATGAAGTGTCTGACTGGGCATAGGGAGGGTCACAGGTGCATGAAGTGTCCGACTGGGCATAGGGAGGGTCACAGGTGCCTGGCTGGGTATGGGGTGCATGAAGTGTCTGGCCGGGCATAGGGAGGGTTCACGGGTGCCTGGCTGGGTATAGGGGCCATGAAGAGTCTGACTGGGCATAAGGAGGGTCACAGGTGCCTGACTGGGCATGAGGGCGCCGCGTGGTGCCTGGCTGGGTATAGGGGCCATGAAGTGTCTGACTGGGCATAAGGAGGGTCACAGGTGCCTGACTGGGTATGGGGTGCATGAAGTGTCTGGCCGGGCATAGGGAGGGTTCACGGGTGCCTGGCTGGGTATAGGGGCCATGAAGAGTCTGACTGGGCATAAGGAGGGTCACAGGTGCCTGACTGGGCATGAGGGCGCCGCGTGGTGCCTGGCTGGGTATAGGGGCCATGAAGTGTCTGACTGGGCATAAGGAGGGTCACAGGTGCCTGGCTGGGTATGGGGTGCATGAAGTGTCTGGCCGGGCATAGGGAGGGTTCACGGGTGCCTGGCTGGGTATAGGGGCCATGAAGAGTCTGACTGGGCATAAGGAGGTCACAGGTGCCTGACTGGGCATGAGGGCGCCGCGTGGTGCCTGGCTGGGTATAGGGGCCATGAAGTGTCTGACTGGGCATAAGGAGGGTCACAGGTGCCTGACTGGGCATGAGGGCGCCGCGTGGTGCCTGGCTGGGTATAGGGGCCATGAAGTGTCTGACTGGGCATGGGGGCGCTGGCTGGGTATAGTGGCTGTGAAGTGTCTGCCTGGGCATGGGGGAAGGGAGTTCACAGATGCCTGACTGGGCATGGGAGGAGGGGGGTTCACGGGTGCCTAGCTTGGCATGGGGCACTGGCTGGGCATGGGGCAGGGTGGGTCACGAGTGCCTGACTGGGCATGAGGGTGCCGCATGGGGTCGGTGACTGACTGGGCAATTGACATCTCTCCCACCCACCAGTTGGCTGGCGCCCCATATACATTAGAATGGCGGTCAAACCCATCGATACACATAGATGTATACAGATGTGTACAGGGGTGCTAAATCATGTTACCATAGACATCTATTCACCCTAAAATTAACCACTTAATGAATGACATACCCGTAATCATTTGTTATAAAACACATATAGAAAGATGTATTAGTAAATATGGGCCCATGAGAATGGACATATTTGAGGAAAAAAATCGCTAAAGATATATACACACAATGAAAAACTTGTGAAAAAAATTCCAAGCAAAGTTTATAATAATAATTATAATTTTATTAGATATGACTAAGCAAAATTGATTAGGTGACAAATATTACATGCTTACGCCATATTGGATATCATATTATGCCACATAGTCATAGAAAATTGGAAAACAGGATAACACTTAATACATGCATATGCCGGGAATCATATCCCAGAGTCAAAGGCACATCACCGAAACGCGCGTCAGGGAAGGCGCACTAGGTCTCCAGGAGCAGTTATTCTAACAGGTATCACACATCTTTGACTCTGTTTTTCTTTGTAAAAATACACAAGTCTTTGAATCCAATTTTTATCAGTTTGGTCAGTGTCAGTTTTTACCATCAATGTTTCATCAGTGACTTTCTCGTATGTAAAAATAAGTGAAACATCTCATTGAATACAGTATTAAAAATGGACAGCACATGGGTAGTAATGTGTGCTGGCAGTCATTTTTCACTTACCCATACCTGAATATGGGTAATTTTGCTCTCATACTCTGATCAAAAACAGACGATCCACACTTTTTTTTGTGGACATACAAGCCGCAAAAAAATGCGAACTTGGCAATAGCACCATTGATTTTATTGGTACGTGTATTATCCATGAAAATTGCAGAATACGTGATTGACAGATGTCTGAATGGTGCTTAGCCAGTGCCACGAAAATCCTTTATCTAATGTGTATGGTACTGTCCACATCACAATGACTGGTGAAGCCCACTGTAGTTAGTGTGTGGTCAGTGGTGTGGAGACTGCACGACATGAAGCCGTGTCATCAGCATGCATGAGACTGATGGTTCTGAAATCCTCTCATTGTGCCTTTTGTCTTTGTTCTTTTCAGATGAAAGAAAGTATCATGAATCAAGAAAAGTTAGCAAAACTTCAAGCACAAGTCCGCATTGGTGGAAAGGTAATTTTCTGTACTTTGATGTTTGAAAGTGGACAATATTTTTGGTTGTTACCTTTAGGTGATTTTGCTGTACACTTAGTTGAGTGCCACCTTATGGACTGCAGCTGTCAATTGGGAATTAGTACAATGCCTAAAGGTACTGCCACACTAAACAATCCCGCTAGCGATCACGATAACGACGCATACTATTGCGATCGCTAGCGGGATTGTTTCTATATCGCTAAATGCGGCCACATTTAGCGATATAGTTAACGACGCTATCGCCGTTAGCGATCTTCTTAACGACTTTAGCGGTACAAAAGTACCGCTAAATCGCTAAGAAAAGGTGCCACACAGCGATTAGATACTTACCCAGCGGGAGCGCCGACGAGAAAATAGGGTCCGGAGCGATTCCAGCGACGAGCGAGATCACAGCAGGAAGCTCGTCGCTGGAAGCTGCCGCACTGAACAACATCGCTAACAGGATCGCTACATAGTGACGTTTTTTAGCGATCCCGTTAGCGATATTGTTTAGTGTGGCATACCCTTAACTATCTTCCATCTCAGTTGAAGGGTGTTTCCTATCTGTGGCTCAGTTATAACTACTGTAAATGCTGACTGTGCTGGAAAGATAGGAATGTATGGGTGGAGATAATTGTGTGTGTTCAGCCCACTGCTTTTATCTTTGTTTTGGTGAGCCTTTACATCTTTTTGTATTTGGGGATTTGTGCAAAGCAAACTTTGCTATCCTTTTTGGTGTTGGACAACCCCTGTCTTAAGGCCCCGTCTCACATAGCGAGATCGCTACCGAGATCGCTGCTAAACAGCGATCTCAGCAGCGATCTCGCTTTGTCTGAAGGGTATGCCACACTAAGCAAGATCGCTACTGCGTCACCATTTATGACGCAGTAGCGATCTCGTTAGCGACTTAGCTGTGTGTGACATGTAGCAGCGATGTGGCCCTGCTGAGATGTCGCTGATCGCTTATGAACGTTCTGAGCTGTTTTTTGGTCGTTGGTGTCCCGCTGGTGAGCCTGAATCGCTGAGTGTGACACCCTTTATGAACGACTTCACGAGCGTCGCAGGTGGGACTAGTTTTTCCCAACGACCGCAGAGGTCATTATACAGATCGCTGATGAGTTGGGTTTGGAATCACAGATCGCTGATGAGTTGTGTTTGGAATCATACAGCTAAGTCGCTAACGAGATCGCTACTGCGTCATAAATGGTGACACAGTAGCGATCTCGTTAGCGATCTCTCTAGCGAGCTCGCTTAGTGTGGCATACTCTTGACACGTACCAGCTATCAGGCCCCTGCTGTGAATCGCTGGTCGTGTCAGAAATGTCAGGACTCTTTTTTGATTGCTGGTCTCCCGCTGGCCAGCATGAATCGCTGCGTGTGGCAGGCAGGAGACCAGCGATCTACTGGTAACCAAGGTAAACATCGGGTTTCCAGGCGCAGGGTTGTGCCTGGAAACCCGACGTGTACCTTGGATACCAGCTCCCTGCATCAGGGGGCTGGTATCCAACATACACTGTGGGTAACTAAGCGATGTTTACCCGCAGTGTCGCTGTCCTAATCGCTGCCTGAGCTGCCTGTTTGGCAGCTCAGCAGCGATCATGTAGCGACACACCAGCGATCCTGATCGTTGTCGGGATCGCTGGTGTGTCGCTATGTGAGACGGGGCCTTTAACGACCGCCGATACGCCTCTTAACGGCGGCAGTTAAGGGTACTTATTCCTCAGCGCCGCTTTTTAACGGCGCTGAGAAATGAGGCTATAGCGCCCACCAGCATCAGAAAATCTCCGGGGTCTTGGATACTCTGGCCTAGGAGAGCATGATTCGGGTCAGTTTTTACCATCCTCAGTGTTGTGATGGCCGTTATTCACTGAATAACGGCAACCGCAAAAAAAGGCTGATTTCCCATTTATTTCTCCTCCAATATGATCTAGCACATCAGAGGAGAGAGAAATAGGGTCCCCCGAGCCATCCTGGTACCTGCGGTGTCCCTCCGGCACTGTCCCCCGGCCATCGGCGTCTTCTTCTGCCAAGATCTGCTGGCTGGCATCGGGAAACAATAGATTTCTCCTATTGGCTCATTTTGATCACTGTGATAGACCCTATCACAGTGATCAAAATTAAAAAAAAAAATAGTAAATCACCCCCCCCCCCCTTTATCACCCCCTTAGTTAGTTAAAAATAATAAAACAAAAAAAAATTATTTCCATTTTTCCATTAGGGTTGGGGTTAGAGCCAGGGTTACTGTTGGGATTAGGGTCAGGGTAGGTTGTGTTAGGGTTGGAGTTAGGCTTGGGGGGTTTCCACTGTTTAGGTACATCAGGGGGTCTCCAAACTCGACATGGCGCCCCAAACTCACTTCACATGTGAGGTGGTCCCTAGAAAAATGGTTTTGTAAATTTAGTTGGAAAAATGAGAAATCGCTGGTGAACTTTTAACCCTTATAACGTCCTAACAAAAAAAAATTATTTCCCAAATTGTGCTGATGTAAAGTAGACATGTGGGAAATGTTATTTAGTAACTATTTTGTGTGATATATCTCTCAGATTTAAGGCCACAAAAATTAAAAGTTTGGAAATTGCAAGATTTTCAACATTTTGGCCAAATTTCTATTTTTCATAAATGTCATATCGAATAAATTTTACCACTAACATGAAGTACAATATGTCACGAATAAACAGTCTCAGAATCAGTGGGAACCGTTGAAGTGTTCCAGAGTTATAACCTCAAAGTGACAGTGGTCAGAATTGTAAAAATTGGCTTGGTCAGTAAGTCCAAAATTGGCTGTCACTAAGGGGATAAAAAAAATTTAAATGTTCCACAGGGCACCCCTAACAAGTAATTTTATTTTTTTATTTTTTTTAACAAATGACCTGCCGCGTCCCCTAAATCTATGAATGTCTTTATTTTGAACTGAGGAATAAAGCATTTGAGAAGCGGTTTCCCAAGTAGTGTACAGCCCTTTTAAGCCTGAGGTATCTTGTTTTCTGTTTCTTCAGGGTACAGCCCGCAGAAAGAAGAAGGTCGTTCACAGAACAGCTACTGCTGATGACAAGAAACTACAGTTTTCACTTAAGAAGCTGGGTGTTAATAACATCTCTGGCATAGAGGAAGTAAGTGATTCACTTTCAGGGATTTTCTCTTTAAAAAAAAAAACAACATTCAGTTTTGACACTTTATTTTTTATTTTTTTCTCAAAAATGCTTTCACAATATACTTGTAGTAAACCTTAAAAATGGGTTGCAAAGATCTATGTACATGTACATGCTCTTATTCCCTTCCCAGTATCAGCAGTATATGTATGGAGCGAGCTCAGATGTTACCTATGAGTTGCTGTTGCTACTGTAAAATTGACTATATATTGCAATATAGCTGTCTTGCAGTATATTGACCAAGCAATCCCAGGTTCAGGTCCTTCAGGACTGTTTAATCCCTTAAAGACCAGAGGTATTTCTGGTTTTGCTTTTTTATTTCAAAGGGAGGGGATGTCCGACATCAGCGTAAATGTCCGCCCGATGTCAGAAAGAGGTTAAAAAAAACAAACTACAAGTTGCATGGTCATTTTTACTGCACAACTCATGCCATAAAAACACTGGCGGGAAAATTCAAGACCTTTGCACCAGTTTTATGACCAAATGAGTTGCCAATTTTGTTGCACTACATTTGCTCAAAGACTTGTCTTTTTGTGATTTTATTTCCTGTTGCTACTTTCGTAAAGTGGCAAAGTTGTGAGTGGATGCCAGACTTATAAATTTCTACTTCGTAAAAATTCACAGTTCTTGCTCCACTAGGGACATGACTGAAAAATAGAAGAAACCTGTATGGACAAATGTTAAATTTAAACTTGTGTGAGCTTTAACTAATGTTATGTGATGCTTCAATAAACGTGGTGTGAATTAAGGCAATGGAGCATCCAACAAAACTAACCTATCACGATGAGCTCATAATTAGTACTAAGTATCTCCAAGGTTACAAACGAATTACTGTGTAGTTTGCTTCCGATGTCTTGTATCTACGTCGGTGCTGATAGTTATTGAAGTGCGGGCTGCAGAACTAGGTTTTTTGTGTAAATTGAGCCCAGGAAACATCGCTTGGCTGTTTTTTCCCTTTTAGAGTTCAACCATTGTTTTATTTCTTTCCTCTATAAATCAATTTTGCATGTAAACATAAGCGACTGTATAACATATTAATCTGCTTCCTTCTTCTGGACTGATCATTCAATTCATGGGTAAAATCTGTTCAGTGAAGACCAATTTTCCTGTTACTGGTATAGGAGATGACAGCTGGTGCTTTTAACATTTTATAGAGTGAGGAGTTAGAAGAGAACAGGTTCTCCTTAAACGGCACTTAGTTTTCCATAAAACTTTATATGCACCAACTGTCATCTCCTGTCTCAGTAGTGTCAAATTCTCTGTCTTCAGTGAATATAGACTTTTGAGAATGGAAAGTCGGTTTAGGAGGAGAAAAGATGATTTCTCTAATGTATAGTACGAAGTTTCTTATTTTCACATGTACTATTGATATAAGAAACACAAAAACAAATGACATTTGCACTTTAAAGTGAAGCTGACAGCGGATTCATGCTGCCCAATCTGTGCTCAGTATATATCAGGCATTGACTGTACCAACTCAGCCAAGTAAGTGTGACTCTTAAACGCTGCAGGGTTTCAGAGAAAAACTTACTGAGCCACGCTAGAGACTAGTCAGACAAGTGGGTCCCCAGTGGCTGCTCCTCGCCCGCTGCCCTAGATTTAACAGGTTGATGTCTATACACACACGTAGGTAGAGATCTGTCAATCCAGGGCAGCAGGCAGGGACCCACTTACTGATTAGTCTGCTGGCGTATCTCTGAAAATTGTGTATTGCAAATATTGTACTTTTTTTTTAAAAGCGGTTCCTAATAAATGGAGGCATCAGTACACTTTATATTATAGCTTCCATTATGTTCTTTCATTACATTTATAGCCCTTTTGTTCATCTTTCCAGGTAAACATGTTTACAAACCAAGGAACAGTCATCCACTTCAATAATCCTAAAGTTCAGGCTTCCCTGGCTGCCAACACCTTTACCATTACCGGGCACGCCGAGACCAAGCAGCTTACAGAAATGTTACCTAGTATCCTGAACCAGCTCGGGGCAGACAGCCTCACCAGCTTGCGGAGACTCGCAGAGGCCCTGCCAAAACAATGTAAGGAAAATGACAATCTTTTTATTTTATTTTTTTTATTTATTTTTTTTAAATCACTGCATTTAACATTAATCTGCTCCATGGCCATCATACATTTGGGGACTGATGTTTCCAGGCTGCTAAGTAAATCGGCAGTGACTGAATCTTTATGGCACCACGTGACATTTTCAATAATCCATCCAAAAGCAGAGTTGTATAAGTAACTTCCTGCTGTTTATACAGGTAACTGCATGAGAAACAGCAAGCGAAGCATGTGCCATTATGGTAGAATTATTCACAGCATCATTTACTGCTGTATATCAGTGTTGTGTTGGAATATTCTACCTGACGTACCTGATTTAGGTTATGTCTGTGGTGGATTGGAATTTTTTAATTTTTACTAACAAAGATCTGACTTGGGGATACCTAATGACCTGGTTATGGTCCTTATTACAGCTAACTCTCCCCTTTTTTTCCTGAGTGACATCATGGTTATAAGGAGGCTGTCCATTTTGGGCAATTTATAGTAAAGGACATATACCAGGTTGAAGCAGGGATAGCTGTCGGTGAGTGGGGTGCCACATTGCGACCAAGCTGGGTGCCAACCTCTGCAGCAAGGTAAGAACGTTCACTAGGGACATGTGAGGGATAGTGAGGAGTTCTATCTGATTTATCTGGCTGGGCAAAGAACTCCTTTATCTATATTAGTATGTATTGTTGTGGCATTAAATGGAAAGATTTTATTCACTTGAGTAAGGTATGTGAAAAATGTGTGGCCTGTTCAAGTCTTTGGGATTCTATGCCTGATATGTGAAATTGTATATCGTATGTACTTATGGTATAGTTTAATATATTAAAATCTTCTTAAGTATCTTGTGGTTATTTGGTCTATCTGTGGTTTATCTCTTTTTAATATTTATTCTCTTGTTTTTGATCACCCTGATAGTGTTTCCTTTTTGATGGTTAGCGGCTTATGAGGTTATTGGCTGTTGTTGATGGTGACCCTAGATCAGAGTATAACAGGGAACATTAGGACTAGCCGTTGGTGAGCGTGGGCGCCATATTTCGTCCAAGCTAGGGTGACAACTTCCGCAGCCAGGAAGGGACCAATCTTTATAGTGTCAGTATGGTGAGAGAGAGTACTCCACATTTAATTTTGGGTTTAAAACACCCTAATATCTAATCCTTTCCTGGTCTCTTTTTGACTATTTTAATATTTGATTTCAATGTTATATTTCAGTGGAATTTTTTTCTGATAAGCCGTAACATTTCCCAATAACATCACCGGGGTCTAAAACATCAATCATTTCATGCAGTTCCTATATATTAAAGCAATTATATCTATTTTTATCCCCTTGATACATTAAAGGAAACCTGTCATTAAATTGCTTCAGACAGCATGATTCAGACCCTGGCTGTGTGAACGCCGACAGGTATGTCATTTTCAGAATTGCTGCGGAGATTAAGAAAAAACAGTTTGAAAAGCCAGCTTCGACCTGTGGGGTGAGATTTTACCGCCAGCCAGCCTCACCCGCCCACTCCAGTTGATGGACAGGTCTCTTGGATATGTGTATATAGGGAGACACCTGTCAATAACCAGGCACCGTTGCGGTGAGAAGCTGGCGGTAGTGCCTGAATAATCAGATCTCTCCCTATAGAACCTGGGCGTCCTTTCACACTACCTTCTCTGAAACACAACAGCATTCCAAGAAAGACAATTCCTGGCTGTATGCATGCACCAGGCTCTGATTTGTGTTGCCTGTGGTTCAGGCAGCATGAATCTAATGACAGGTTCCATTTAAGATGACACTTTGTATTTATGATGGTTTGTGGGAGTTTAATTTGTGGTTTTTCATGCGGTTCACAGCGTGTGTATATAAAGTGTCCATGTAGTGAAGGACTCGGCATGCACTGCATTTACTGGGTGTGTTCAATTCCATACTAACTTTCCATCGGCTTTATTTCAGCTGTAGATGGGAAGGCACCACTTGCTACTGGAGAGGATGAAGATGACGAAGTTCCAGGTAGGATTTTGTCCCTTTTCTTTTGCCTTGGGTTTCATTGGGATTTTACTGTACCTTCCTTCTTTGTGTGAATTGGACAGAAAAAATTGAAGGCAGTCTCCATTACATGCAGGAAGACCCGCTAGCTGTACATGTGGGCTCCAGCGTTGCACAGCAGAGTAACATCTGTTTTTTCTGCCTCATGCCAATGTTATACTCATTTCCATCCATCACTACTTGTTTTCTGATGTCGTCCCATGATTAATCAATAGTAATGGGACATACACATTGTGATACGAGACGCATTGTAATTTATGATTGGTTGTCTTAGGGTAATTCAGTGTGTTTACTGACCAGTTCAACTTGTGCAGGGAATTGTTCATATTTAGAAGTTTTGGTGTAGAAGGCAGTATATCACCTTCAAAAGACTAATTGAACTACTTATACAGGTATGTAGGGGTCTCAGCCCCTATAAAAATCATACCTGTAGAATAGATTTTAGTGGTTTAGTTGTCAGGGAAAAAAAATATGCAAACAAGGGGCTTCAGTGCATTTTTGGCATGGCGAAGGGCTCGGTGCACTATTGCACCCTTTCAGTTTGCATATTGAGCATTTTGTCATGTCTTGATTGATTGCACTCAAGCAAGTGCTGCCTCAACATAATCAGTGGTTCTGCACCAAGTCTAGTCGTGCTTAGTCCTCTCGTCGTTGGCTCCTGTCTGCAGTGCAGTAATAAGCGGTGGCCACACAGGAGCCAGCGATGAGAGCGCTCAGTGACACTGAGTGGCATGCAGCATTAGTGTGCGCTCATTGCTGGTTCTTGTCTGCGGCCACTGTTTGGTACTGTGTTGCAGAGAGGAGCCAGTGATGAGATCGCACACTGACTGCATAGCTGTGCTCCTGCAGTGTCTGTGCTGATGTGCAGTCAGTGATTGATTTCAAGGAGTGCTTGCATGAGTGCTGTCAATTAAGATGAAAGAAAAAAGAAAGAAAAGCGCTCCCTGTGTGAATCAGCAACTGCATAGGACAAAGTCCAAGTTAGTATTACTCACATTCACTTGTTCTGCTGGACAGGCACAACACTGCTATAGGGTACAAAATGGAGAATTCTGCCCAGCTGCCGCACCGACTGTGAGCTCCCCACCCTCACCGGGAAGGAGCTGCACCGCTGTACTGAATAAGCACACTCTAGGAGGAGATGTTTGACAAATGGCTTCCCCGATAAGCTCCTTACCTACTGCCGGCACACCCTCTGTCTGGTCCTCCTATTGGACCCTTCTGATGAGGTGGCCATGACATCCAAGTACAATGAGGTTGCTGCATCCCTGCTGGGCTGTTTACTTAGATTGTATGGAAATGACTGGAGAACGCTGTGCAAATGCCTCCTCTCCTCCATTCAGTTTCCACTTCTATGTGGCAGCCACCTCATATAGTTGTGGGCCCCTCACCTACCACAGGTTTATCTTTGGAAAAGGCTAATCATAGGGCTCTAACATCCCAAAGAGAATTAATGGAGCGTTCGCACTGCTACTCCATTCTACCGGGGATAAAAGTGCCTCTTTCTGGTGATGGTGGGGGTCTGACTGCTCAAACTCCCAACTAGAAGTTATCATTTGGTGATAATTTCTCCTCAAAAACCATCTTTCCTGACTTACATGTTAAAGTAGTCATTCAGGATTATTATGTGTATGTATATATGCCGCTCCTGCTGGAGATTCTGCTGACTGCATTTCGACAGAACAGCGGCTTCTCTTTCGCTCTGTTATGTTGACTGGTCGTGACTGCCTCCAAGCTACGGGGAGCCGACTGTCAGTCAGTCTTACTTTGTCAGTCACACATTGTCAACAGCAGGCTGGAAGAGGAAGAGCTGCTCTGTCGATGTGGAACAGCTGAATTGCCGGCAGGTGAGATCGGTGACTGCTCTGAGCCAGCGCCAGGTAGAACAAGCAGGTAGTTGCATCTCTTAGCATCACATCCAAATTGTATAAAGATTTTGTTTCCCTATGTTCACCTCACATTTCATTTGAATCTCCCAAATAGTGGTCGCATGTCACATTTGTTAGGACTGTGTGTTAAACTAAAGGGTGTGTTTTCTCTGCCTCTTGTTATGGTGGTTTTTGAGCTGGTCCACAGCTAAAAATAGGGTCTTCCTATTCATTTCTATCAGAAAACATCGTCCTGATTTTGTTAATTCATATGAGCATCCTATAAACTGTTAAGGCCTTCAAAAACGCCAGGTGAGAGAGAACATACATGTCACTATTTTATAGCGCCCCCTGATGGAAAATGCTACAAACTAGGCATTGTCGAATCAAAAGGTTTTTGGAAACGAAAAACTGATCCAAAAACTTACCATAGGAGAGTTTCCTCAAGTTTCCATTTTAAAAAAATTCTCTGCATTAATATACAGTGGCTTGTGAAAGTATTCACCCATCTTGGCATTTTTTTGTTTTGCAACGATGCTTCTGCCACCATGTTTCACTGTCGAGATGGTGTTTTTGGAGTGAAGAGCTGTGTTGGTTTGGCACCAGACATAGCGGTTACCTTGGTGGCCAAAAAGTTAATTTTTGGTCTCAACTGACCACAGCACCTTCCTTCATACATTTGGGAAGTCTCCCACATATCTTTTGGCAAACTCAAAGCGAGCCTTACAATTTCTGTGTGTAAGTAAAGACATTTTTCTGCCCCTCTTCTATAAAGGCCACCACTATGAAGTGTATGGCTTATTGTGGTTGTATGGACAGATAATCCAGTCTCTGCTTGGTAACTGCAGCTCTTTCAGGGATTCCTTTTTGTCTCTGTGCTGCCTTTCTGATTAATGCTCTCCTTGCCCGAGCTGAAAGTTTTGGTGGGCCGCCCTCTCTTGGCAGGTTTGTTGTGGTACCATATTCTTTCCTTTTGATGATAATGGATTTGATGGTGGAGTGGGTGTATCTTCAGAGACTGGGATATTTGTAATAACCCATACCTGAATTATGCTTCTCAACAACTTTGTCCCTGACTTTTTTGGAGATCTCCTTTGTCTTCATGGTGTTGTTGGGTTAGTGGTGCCTCTTAATGGTGTTACCTCTGTGACCTTTCAGAGAAGGTAAAGTGTATATACCGTATATACTCGTGTATAAGCCGAGATTTTCAGCACCTTTTTTGTCCTGAAAATGCCCCCTCGGCTTATACACGAGTCATTGGGCAGAAACCAGCGGGGGAGGGGGTGCCGCGGCAGGAGCCGGTGGCTGGGACATCATACTCACCCTCCCTGTGCCATCGCTGAACGTCCCTGCAATCCTGCGTTGTACCCGGCTTCCTGCAGCTCTCCTGTGCTGAGCGGTGACGTATACCGCTCATTAAGGTCATGTAATATGGACGCGACGCCACTCCCATAGGCGTGGCGTCCATATTCATGGCCTTAATGAGCGGTATTGCTTCACCGCTCAGCACAGGAGAGCTGCAGGAAGCCGGGGAGAACGCAGGATTGCAGGGACGTTCACGGGGAGGGTGAGTATGATGGAGGAGGATGGGGGGAGCATGGAGGAGGACAATGAGCACGGAGCAGGACGGGGAAGCATGGAGGAGGACAATGAGCACGGAGCAGGACGGGGGGGAGAACGGAGGACGGGGAAGCATGGAGGAGGACAATGAGCACGGAGCAGGACGGGGGGAGGATGGAGGGCACAGGAGCACGGAGCAGGACGGGGGGAGAGGATGGAGGGCACAGAGGAGCACGGAGCAGGACGGGAGAGAGGATGGAGGGCACAGAGGAGCACGGAGCAGGACGGGGGGGCACAGGAGGACGGAGAAGGAGGGGGGAGTACAGAGGAGAATGGGGGAGCACAGAGCTGGATGGGGGAGCAAGGAGCAGGACGGGGGCAGCACAGAGCAGGACGGCAGTTTATACACCCGGCTTATATACGAGTCAATAAGTTTTCCCAGTTTTTTGTGGCAAAATTAGGGGGGTCGGCTTATACATGAGTATATACGGTACTGACCGACGATGTGACTCTTAGATTGCACGCAGGTGGACTTCCTGTCACTAAGCATGTGACTTATGAAGGTAATTGCTTGCACCAGAAATTTTTAGGGGCTTCATAGCAAAAGGGGTGACTACATATACACATGCCAATTTTTAGTTATTTGATCCCATAAATTTAATTTATGCTTAGGCTAGGTTCACATTGCGTTAGGGGCATCCATTTAATGGATCCGTTAAACAGATGCTCTAACGCAGATGTCATTTTTTACATAATTTGTGACCATAGTTCTAACGCATGGTAGCAGTTCGTTACCGTGCGCTACCATGCGTTAGCCCATACAGGTCTATGCACAGCCAACACGTCCATTCGCTGTGCGCTAGACCCGACGCACCCTCGGACGCTGCAGACAGCGTCTGAAGTTCTGTCACAGAATGACGGCACATCCCTAACGCATGCCGAATATGACATGCGTTAGCGATGCGCTACATAATTGTAGTCTATGGGTGCGCTACCACATCCGTTACATAGCGTTAGTGCCGCTATGTAACGGATGCCGTCAGCGCATTGCCATTGATTCAATGTGAATTTTTTTCACTTCAAAAACCTAGACTATTTAGCGCTGATGCGTCACACACAAATCGGCTTACAAAAATATTTAAACACCGGTTGTAATGTAACAAAATAGTGTAAAATCCAAAAGAGGTGAATACTTTCACAAGCCACTTTCACAAGCCACTGTCCAAAATTGTCTGTTAGGGTATAAAAAATAGCTTCAGTTTTGTTTTTTTTTGCTTCTATTGCAGTTGCTTTATTCTTAATTTTTTTATTACCGTTTTTTTTCGGACTATAAGACGCAACCCAAATTTTCAGAAGGAA
This sequence comes from Oophaga sylvatica, assembly GCA_033576555.1. NCBI lineage: Eukaryota > Metazoa > Chordata > Amphibia > Anura > Dendrobatidae > Oophaga > Oophaga sylvatica. The sequence goes on along the minus strand of JARQOD010000001.1, from coordinate 914,728,790 downwards.
AATAGGGGAAAAAAAATAATGTGTCAAATGGGGGTCCGTCTTACAGTCCGAATTCAGCTTACCAGCGAAGGAATCAGCACAGGTAGAGGAGTGGTCACAGGGGTCGTTTGGTGGTCTGTTGTTGCAGGTGTGCTCTGTGGGGTGGTTGTGCACTGTGGGGTGGCTGTGCTCTGTGGGGTCGCAATATACTTACAAATCCTGTGGTGGTGGTCCCAATGCAGCCTCCTGTGCTCTGTGGTGCGGTGGTGTCGGGGCTCTGTGATGTGGCGGCAGTGGGGCTCTGTGCTGCGTGGGGGGCTCCGCCGGCATTTCGTCATAGCCCGAAAGCCCCCCGCAGCTCTGTTGCTGCGACGCGGAGGCCTCCTGAAACATGGCCGCCAGGGGCCTCCGGAAAGATGGCCGCTGGAGGCGGCGCATGCTCAGATTCAGATCTCCGCAACGAGATCTTCTCCCGAGATCTCGTTGCTGAGATTTGAATTTGAGTAAGCGGCGGCCATCTTTCCGGAGGCCCCTGGCGGCCATCTTTCAGGAGGCCACCGCGTTGCTGCAGCGGAGCTGCGGGGGCTTTCGGGCTATGATGAAATGCCGGCGGAGCCCCCCACGCAGCACAGAGCCCCACTGCCGCCACATCACAGAGCCCCGACACCACCGCACCACAGAGCACAGGGAGGCTGCATCGGGACCGCCGCCACCGGATTTGTAAGTATATTGCGACCATAAGACGCACCCGGATTTTCTCCCAAAATTATGGTCCGAAAAATACGGTAATTTATAGGTAGATCTAACCTTTAATCCCATATCTCCTTTCTGTGTCTAGATGTAAGGTTAATGTATGCCCCAAAGAAACATATATACATATAATATATTTTTTTAATGACCTCTGTCTTAAAATGTTTTTCTACAGATCTGGTTGAGAACTTTGACGAAGCCTCAAAGAACGAGTCCATCTAAGCTGAATACCACTGAGAAACCAAATGCTGAAAAGAGCTGCTATTTACATTGTGACTTATCTATTTGTGTTTGCTTTTTTTTTGACTTGATGAGATTAAACAGGAATTCCTTAATAACATTCAATATGTAGCAGCTCGCTTCAGCACCCGCTTTATGGCAGAACCTGCGTGTGTGGCCTCGTTCAACCGAACACACCTGGAAATAAAGATTGATCTACAAAAAACTTCATGAGATCTTTTGTCCTATGTTTAGTAGGGTTTTCCGGTTACTGTATTACAAGGTCTCAAAATGTATTTGATGCTAATACTGGTAGTTACTGCACTACACAATTACTAAGAATGTCCTCTCCAAGCTATGTATAGTTTCTAGGAGCAGGAGGTAAGTGTTAAACTTCATTGTGGAAGTTTGCACAAAATCTGATATGAGACCTGGGGCTTTGTACTTTGATACTTAAGGGTATGCCACACTAAGCGAGATCGCTAACGAGATCGCTACTGCGTCACCATTTATGACGCAGTAGCGATCTCGTTAGCGACTTAGCTGTGTGTGACATGTTTCAGCGATGTGGCCCCTGCTGAGATGTCGCTGATCGCTTATGAACGTTCTGAGCCGTTTTTTGGTCGTTGGTGTCCCGCTGGTGAGCCTGAATCGCTGAGTGTGACACCCTTTATGAACGACTTCACCAGCGTCGCAGGTGGGACTAGGTTTTCCCAACGCCCGCAGAGGTCGTTATACAGATCGCTGATGAGTTGTGTTTGGAATCTAACTAGCGATCGCCTAGCGATCTCGCCAGGTTAAAGGTACTGCCACACTACGCAATCCCGCTAGCGATCTCGTTAGCGTCGCATACTAATGAGATCGCTAGCGGGATTGTTTCTATATCGCTGAGTGCTACCTAATTTAGCGATATCGTTAAGGACGCTATCGCGGTTAGCGATCTCCTTAACGACTTTAGCGGTACAAAAGTACCGCTAAATCGCTAAAAAAGGTGCCACACTCAGCGATATATACTTACCCAGCGGGAGCCCCGACAAGAAAAAAGGTCCGGAGCGATTCCAGCGACGAGCGAGATCACAGCAGGAAGCTCGTCGCTGGAAGCTGCCGCACACAACAACATCGCTAACGGGATCGCTAAATAGTGACGTTTTTAGCGATCCCGTTAGCGATATTGTTCAGTGTGGCATACCCTTAAGTCGTTGTCGTGATCACTAGTGCGATCGCTAAGTGTGGCAGTGCCTTTAGTTTTGTGAGAAGATATTTAATAACTTTTGTATTACTCATAGAATGGTTGAGTTGGAAGGGACCTCCGGGGTCATCGTGTCCAACCCCCTGCTCAATGCAGGATTCACTAAACCATCTCAGACAGATGTCTGTCCAGAAAGTTTTTCTAATATCTAATCTGTATCTTCTCACTTTCAGTTTCATCTGATTGCTTCTAGTCTTTCCATGGGCAAATGAGAATAAATCTGATCCCTCTACAGTGTGACAGCCCTTGAGACATTTGTAGACGGCTATTAAGTCTCTTCTCAGTCTATTGCAAGCTAAACATTCCCAGATCTTCTAACCTTTTCTCATTGATCATTGTTTGGAGACCGATCACCATCCTCGTAGCTGTTTTCTGAACTTGCTCCAGTTTGTTCGTGTCTTTTTTAAAATGTGTTGCCCAGAATTGGACACAGTATTTTAGATGAGGTCTAACCAAGGAGGAGTAGAGGGGGATAATTACTTCATGTGATCTAGACTGTATGCTTCCGTTAATGCATCCCAGAATTGTTTGCATTTTTTGCTGCTGGGTCACACTGCTGACTCGTTCAGTCTGTGATCTATCAGTATACCCAGGTCATTTTCACATGTGCTGTTGCTCAGTCTTATTCCTCCCATTCTGTATATGCTTTTCTTGCCCAGATGTAGTACTTTGCATTTTTCCCTGTTAAAAACCATTCTGTTAGTTGCTGCCCACTGCTCCAGTTTATTTATCTTTTTGAATCCTCTCCTCTAGTATTAGCTATCCCTCCTAGCTTTTTGTCATCAGCAAATTTAATCCGTTTACCCTCAATTCCTTCATCTAAATCATTGATAAAGATGTTGAACAATACAGGGCCCAGGACAGAGCCCTGTGGTGCCCCACTTGAGACATTCTTCCAACTGGATGTGCAGCCATTTACGACCACTCTTTGGGTCTGATCACTAAGCCAGTTATGAATCCACCTAACAGTTGCCTTGTCCATTCCATACACATTTCATAGAAGGAAATTAAGTTAGTCCGACATGACTTATTAGTTACAAACCCATGCTGACTCTGGTTAATCACTTCATACTTATCCAGATACTTACATACATGTTGTTTAATAATTTGTTCAAAGATCTTTCCTGGTATAGAAGTCGGGCTCACATGCCTGTAGTTCCCTGGGTCCACCTTCTTCCCCTTTTTGAAGATACGGACAACATTTGCTCTTCAGTCTTCTGGGACTTCTCCTGTTCTCCAAGAATTTTCATAGATTATGGAGAGTGGTTCAATAACTTTTCCATCATACATGACGGCACCATGAGAGAGGGGATCCGCCCTTCAAGGACAGGAAACCTTCAAGATAAAAGGGGCGGCTCCTCTCCTCCGCATCAGTTGGTTTCCTGTCCTTGATGGGGAACCCTCAAAATGGAAGACTCTCGTGGATGAAGAGGATGCCCGGGCCTGGGACGGATGAATACTGGCAGGCATGGGACTGCTACATCCGTCGCCAGGTGCCGGTAGTCGCCTCGGGGGTCATGTATCCCATGCCCACCCTGAGCGAGGCATGGCCACAGCCCGTGCGGCAATGCCCGGGTAATAGATGGAGCCTCGGAGGGCCGTTTTGAAGGTACCCTCCCTGATGCTAGGAACAACCCCACACATTACTCCTCGGAGGTCACAACATTGGTGGTTGAGGAACAGTGGTCATGCAGCCTGTGAGACACATCGGTGTCCGGGCAAGGGGAGACTCCTCGGGGGCTATGTGGTGAGTGCCCCCCTGTTGAGAGCAGAGACGCCAGGCACCGTGGAGGGTCATCTGCCATTGCAGGCTGAAGTGGCCTACAAACGCGCTTGCCAAAGTGAGTACCTGAGCAGTGGTGGCAGCGGCGTGACTGTTCCTCCAGGCTGGAGGTAAGGCAGGGTGACCAGGTGTCATGGTGCTGGAACGCTGGCATGGTGCGCGCACCGGAAGTGACGTGCACACCAGGAACACGCGCAGCGGAAGTGACATGCCCACTGGGAGCGCGCGCATCAGAGGAGGGTGCGTGTGCAGGAGAGCCGGCACCGCTGCCAAAACGCCGGAAGTAACGTGGTAAGCGCCGGAAGTGAGCGATGGGCAGTGCGCTCACCCGGCTAAGGATATGGCCGGGGAAAACATGGGAGTGCGCAGCGGGGCGCTCAGTACGGGGGCACGTGCTGTCGAGGCACACAGTGAAACGCGCACCTGAGGTAACAGTGTAGGCATTAGGAACTTGCATGCGTCGGGGCGCTAGGCGGCCAGCTGGTGCAGGATCAACCAGGTGAAGTAATTAAGCAAAAAAAAAGTGGAGATCTGTTATTTAAGCCTGGCTAAAACAGGTGTCACTAAGCCAGATCAGGTCAGACGTGACTACGCTCATCAGGTGTCAGTGGGTATGATGGAGAGCCTTTCACCGGAGCATTTGCAGCCGCACCAGGAGGTGCAGGAGAAGCAGCGGTCTCGCTCAAGTGAAAAGAGCCAGACGCGCCGCAGCGGTAGCCCCTCGGGTAACGTGCGGATGGAGCGTCGCAAGGAGGGGTCCGTAGTCTCGACTGGAGACTCCGGAAAGACCAGTCAGCCTCCAGAGCCGGTACAGTCCTTTGACACGTCCGAGTGGTGAGTGAGCTTCGAGAAAGTCCTGCACGCTAATGTCTGTTTCCTCTTGTCTCCAAACCTCTCTCACACACATTGGTGGGGTGGAGAATAGGGGGTACATAAGAAGAAGAAAGATAAATCTAAGAATAAGGAGTGTCCCTTGTGCTAAAGCCCCTTAGGAACATCTTGGAACAAAAAGATGTGTCGGAATTGTATCTATAGGACACTAGCGGAGGAAACGCCATCCTTTTCAGAGAGCCTGAAGTCCTTAATTCAGGCAGAAGTCGGTAAGTCTAAAGGCGTTGCAGACAGGGATGGCAGATCTAGAGACAGGTCCTAAGTAGTGTCCCAAGGGGACTCCACATGAACAGAGGACTCCGATAGGTCCCGGTATTCAGAAAGTAGCTCGGAGGAAGAGGATACGTTTTCCCGTGGAAGCTAGATACTCATAAAATCAGTTTGTTCTACCATGGGGTTAATAGACAAAAAAGCGAAGAGAACAACCCAGGAACTTGTTTGGGGGTTTACAAAAAAGAAAACGGAGATCTTTTCCGATAAATGAACAGTTACAGGAGCTCATTAAAAGGGAGTGGAGAAGCCGGAAAAGTCGTCCACATAGTCAATTCCCTGAAGAGAAAGTACCCCTTTGAGGAGGAGGCATCCTCATCCTGGGATAGACCCCAAAGATTGATGTGGCAGTATCAAAAGTTGCCAGGAAGTCCTCTATCCTTTGAGGATCTAGGTTCTTTAAAGGAACCCCTGGATAGAAAGGCGGACAGTTGTCTGAAAACAGCCTGGAAGGCCTCAGCGGGGGCACTAAGACCAGCCATAGCGGCCACTTGTGTGGCTAGGTCTCTCAATGTGGATAGACAACCTAGAGGACCAACTAGAACAAGGAGTCCCCAGGGAAGCTATCCTAGAGGCAATACCAACCATAAGAGCTGCGTCAGTATTTCTAGCTGAGGCTTCAGCAGACTCAGCAAGGTTAGCGGCAAAATCAGCGGCACTGGCCAATGTAGGATGCCGTGCAGTATGACTTAAATGCTGGCCAGGAAACACAAGCAAAAATGAAGCTTTGCGCTCTGCCATGAGAAGGCAATTTCCTGTTCGGACCGGCGTTAGACGAAGTACTGGAGAAGGCCGGAGATAACTTTCCGAAGCAGCCATTTCAGTCCTTTCGGCGTTCATTTCAAAAGGGCCGGAAGTTCAGAAGGCAGCAACTCAGGGAGCGTGACGGAAACAACGCGGACAAGCGATCCAACAGAGGAGGGAGAGGCTTCTACTTCGGTATGTCCTCCAAAGACGGCAAGAAAGCTCCCCAGTGACGGCCCCTCTCAGGTGGGAGGAAGGCTCTCTCACTTCCTTCCAGCCTGGGAGAGGATCTCGTCCAGCGCTTGGATCCTACAGATTGTGGGATCAGGCCTGGAATTAAGGTTCCACTATTGGCCTCCAAGAAGGTACATGCAAACTCCGGTACAGTCCTCACAGGAAAAGCAGAAGAGCCTGGAAGGGGAGATATCGCTCCTACACAAACAGGTTCTAGAAGAGGTTCCAGTAGAGGAGAGAAACAAGGGGTTTTACTCCCCTCTATTTCTTGTGAAAAAAACGGACGATTCTTGGAGGACAATTATAAATTTAAAAGGCCTCAACAAATACCTCATAATCCCATCCTTCAAGATGGAGACAATAAAGACAGCAGTAAGACTCCTCTTGCCTCACTGTTACATGGCGGTCCTGGACCTCAAGGACGCCTACTACCACGTCCCAATTCGACAGCAAGATCGAAAATATCTCAGGGTGGCGGTCCAAGTGGAGTCACAGTTGCGTCACCTTCAGTACAGGGCTCTGCCCTTTGGGATAGCAATAGCCCCACAAATCTTTACGAAGTTGGTGGCAGAGGTCACAGCGCATCTCAGGGAAAGAGAGACGTTAATAATACTGTACCTAGACGACTTCTTGATAGTGGGGAAAAGTTTTCGTCACTGTCAAGAACAAGTCAGAATAGTAATGGAGACACTGCAGATACTGGGATGGCAGCTCAACCTCAAGAAATCCAGGCTGGAACCAGCAACGACCCAGAACTTCTTGGGGATAACAATAGATTCTGTGGCACAGGAGTGTCGCCTTCCAGAGGAAAAAACATGATCATAACGACAATGGAAAAGCCAGAAGTCACGCTAAGAAGGGCCATGTCAGTGTTAGGGTCTCTGACTGCATGCATACCAGCGGTAAAATGGGCCCAGTTCCATGCAAGGGAACTACAGTGGTGTGTGCTACAGGGAGACCTGGATCTTCAGGGACAACTAGATCGAAAGATCACCCTCTCGGTCTCTGCACTCCAGTCACTCAGGTGGTGGTTACAGATAGACTCATCTCCAAGGGGAGTCCCATGGACATTCACAGCCTCCAAGGTGGTCACAACGGACGCCAGCCCTTGGGGGTGGGGAGCCCACCTAGACACACTATTGCTCCAGAGTCCCTGTGCCCAGGAGGAAAGAAATCTATCCTCAAACGACTGGGAGCTCTTAGCAGTCGAGAGAGCACTAAAAAGACTTCTACCTCATCTAACAGGGCATCATGTGAGAGTTCCCTATTGGACAGCGGTCGCATATGTGAACCACCAGGGGGGCACCCGTTCTCGGTCACTGATGACGATAACAGAGAGGATTATGACCCTGGCAGAGCATCATTTCCGCTCATTATCGGCTCTACATTTCCGAGGGATAGACAACCAGAAAGCGGATTTTCTGAGCAGGAACGGCTTGAGGCAAGGAGAATGGTTGCTAAGAGTCCGTTTTTCAACAGATAATGCTCATGTGGGGAAAACCCATCATAGATCTCTTTGCCTCAAAAGCCAATAAAAAGGTGCAGAAATTCTGTTCCCTGAGTCCAGCAGACAGACCGTTGGCAGTGGACGCTTTCAGGATAGGCTGGACAGAGGGACTCCTGTACGCCTTTCCACCGATATGCCTTATTCCAGTAGTTCTGGGGAAGATCAGGGAGGACAAGGCCAGAGTGATTATAATAGCCCCCTTTTAGCCAAGAGGCCATGGTTCTACTGGCTGAGAGTAACGTCGGTAACAGACCCATGGGTACTCCCGGAAGACCAGGACCTTCTAACACAGGGTCCCTTCAGTCACCCTCAGAAGTCCGGGCTGCATTTGACAGCCTGGAATTTGAAAGGTCGCTGTTAGAAAAAAAGGGGTTCTCAGCTGGACTAATATCCACATTACTCAGTAGTAGAAAGCCAGTGACAACAAAAATTTACGGGAGAATATGGAAAAAAATTTTGTCTGTCTCAGGGCCAATACGGGAAGGGGAGGTCCCGATAGTGGCGATACTGGAGTTCCTGCAGAAGGGTTTAGAGCTGGGGTTAGCTGTCAGTACCCTCAAAGGACATGTCTCAACCCTAGCAGCAGTGTTCAACTGTGACCTGGCAAACAATAGATGGGTGGCTAGATTTATCCGAGCATGTAATAGAGCTGATTCTGTCCCATCCCCTGCTCCTCCACCATGGGACCTAAATTTAGTCTTGTCAGCCTTGACGGAAAGCCCCTTTGAGCCTTTGAACACAACATCAGATAAGGTGCTAACATTAAAAACAGTTTTTTTAGTGGCACTCACATCAGCCCGTAGAGTTGGAGATTTACACGCACTATCGGCAGACCCTCCCTACACTCAGGTCATGGATGATAGGGTGGTGATGAAGTTAGACCCAGGCATATCTTCCGAAGGTAGTGTCAAAATTTTTAGGGCTCAAGAATAGTGCTACCATCCTTTTTCCTAACCCTAACAACAAAAAGGAAGAAAAACTACACTGCTTAGACGTTAGGAGATATATCCTGCAGTATATAGAGGTGACAAAACATTGGAGAAAACAGAGGGCTTTATTTGTCTCATACCATGGGGCAAGGAAGGGCCTAAAAGCCTCAAAACAGACGATAGCTAGATGGTTGAGAGAGGCCATTATGCTAGCGTACAGTAGTGCAGGCAGGGCTGTTCCAGATGGTCTAAAAGCCGACTCTACAAGAGCCATGGCAATGTCTTGGGCGGAGAGAGCAGATGCCACAATCGACCAGATTTGTAAGGCGGCCACTTGGTCCTCTCCGTCAACCTTTTTCAAACATTACAGACTAGACTTATCTGCTACCTCTGATCTCACATTTGGGAGAAGAGTATTGCAAGCAGTGATCCCTCCCTAAAGAGAATACAAATCTCTGTAACTCTCTCGATGGTGCCGTCATGTATGATGGAAAAACATGGGTATTACATACCTGGTAATGTGTATTTTTTATGAGACATGACGGCACCCTAATATTCCCGCCCTTTTTATCACGTCATTAGTTGGGTGCATTTTTTAGTATTATACACTCCCTTGGGTGTTGGTGATTAGAATTGTAAGAGATGTATTATTTATATGTAAACTAACCTGCGGAGTTCCTCTCATGCTCTGTAAAACAACTGATGCAGAGAGAGGATCCGCCCCTTTTATCTTGATGGTTTCCTGTCCTTGAAGGGCGGATCCCCTCTCTCGTGGTGCCGTCATGTCTCATGAAAAAACACATTACCAGGTATGTAATACCCGTGTTTCCTCTATTTTCCGTTCCCCATGATAGCACCGTGAGTGAGAGATGGATTCCGCCCCCAGAAAACAGGAAACCTGCAGTGGAGATAAAAGAAGGGGGCGGTACCTCTCTCCTCAGTTTGGTTTCCGGTTTTCTGGGACCGGGAGCCTGCGGCGTTCTATATACCTTAAGAGGGATCCCCCTCTGGTATTGCAGCGTCCGGGGCAGGAGGCAGCGGGCGGGCAGCACCTGGAGAACGGGGCTGCGGTGAGAGCCGGGAGGCTGATCCATCCATCTGCTGTCAGGGAGCACTCCATCCTGCGCCTGGACCCCCCGGCGACCGCTCCTGGCCGGAGGCTGAGCCGGGGAGGAAGCGGCGTGGACATCCTGACGCAGGCGCTGATGGGATGCGACGACTTCCGGGTTACACCGGAAGTGACGTCGCAAGCCGGGGGGAGAGCGGTGCCCTGAACGCTCCTAGCAGGGAGCCGATTCAGGAGCGCAAACACCGCTCCCATCCCAGATACAAAAAGTGGCTAGGCACATAGAATTGTGGCAGCAGCTCCACTAACATAATGGCAGACCCAGCAGAGGAAACGCTGGTGCCTGTCCAGGAAAACCCACCAAAGACTGTGGTACCTGAGGGCTGGTGGGTGAGTGCCTTTGTAAGGCAAAAAATGAGACCACTTTGGTAATTGGCTGTTTTTTTTCTGTGTCATGTTATTTAGGCAAGGAAAGCTACATCCAAACAGAAAAATAAAGCCTGCGCTCTGTCTAAAAACCCTCCCTAGAGCGTATGAAAAACGGCTTTGTCGCAAATGTATTGAGAAAACCGTTGCGCAAGAGTCGCCATCTTTGATCCAGAACATTAAAGCAATGATTAGAGAAGAAGTAAAAACCTCTGTAAAGGAGCAGATTAGGCAACAGATGACACATACTGGGAACCTTCCCCCACCCGCACATAGTTCAGACGTAGAGTCGGGAGACGAACCGGGGGAAATAGTAGCTTCCGATGACTCAGAAGTCGAGTCCTCAGACGACGAATATGGTTGCCCCTATTTTTTATCTGAAGATATAGGAAAGCTACTTAAGCTGGTCAGGTCGACCATGGGGGTGGAAACACCTAGAGAACACAGGTCGGTCCAAGATACGATGTGAAGCGCTTCCCACGGCTGTGGGGCGCCGGGACATGGCATAGCTTGCCTAGCTAGCCAATGCTCCCACGCCGCCAGTCCACGACGACGTGAGGCATGGGTCCCAGATGATGAGAATGTGGACCCACTGGACCACGGAGGGAGACCCGGGCCTGCCCGGACTAGGGAAGGGCAGCGACCGGGATCCGTGGCAGCTGAGCATGTGGGCAAGGTGGCGACCTGCAGGACTAGACAACACCGCACAACTTCAGGTAAGAAGAAACATAAAGTTTACTTAAAGAAACACAGTACATAAAACAGAACATAAGACCGGGCTCCCGATTCCGCACATCAGAGAAGGGTACACGACTCAGGATCACAGACGAGTGCTGGAGGACATCACGGGTAGATGCAGTCCAGGTTATCTGGCACGGGCATACTTGGACGGCCTCTCTCTCAGGCCTTAGGCGTAGCACAGGCTCAGCAGGAGAACATCAGACACCGACCTCAGACAGACTTCAGACGATGGCGGGGTCATCACGGGTTGATGAAGTCCAGGATCATCTGGCACGGGCATACTAGTATGGCCTCTCTCTCAGGCCTCAGGCGTAGCACAGGCTCAGCAGGAGAACATCAGACACCGACCCAGGACAGACGTCATCACAGGGTAGACCAAGGAGGAACCGGCAGGACAGGCAGGTTGTCACGGCAAGTGACCAAGGCAGTCTCTGGGACAGGCAGGTTGTCACAGCAAGTGACCAGGCAGTCTCTGGGACAGGCAGGTTGTCACGGCTAGTGACCAGGGCAATCTCTGGGACAGGCAGGTTGTCACGGCAAGTGACCAGGGCAGGCAGGTTGTCACGGCAAGTGACCAGGCAGGCAGGTTGTCACGGCAAGTGACCAGGCAGGCAGGTTGTCACGGCAAGTGACCAGGCAGGCAGGTTGTCACGGCAAGTGACCAGGCAGGCAGGTTGTCACGGCAAGTGACCAGGCAGGCAGGTTGTCACGGCAAGTGACCAGGCAGGCAGGTTGTCACGGCAAGTGACCAGGCAGGCAGGTTGTCACGGCAAGTGACCAGGCAGTCTCTGGGACAGGCAGGTTGTCACGGAAAGTGACCAGGGCAGTCTCGGGGACAGGCAGGTTGTCACGGCAAGTGACCAGGGCAGTCTCTGGGACAGGCAGGTTGTCACGGCAAGTGACCAGGGCAGTCTCTGGGACAGGCAGGTTGTCACGGCAAGTGACCAGGGCAGTCTCTAGACAGGCAGGTTGTCACAGTAAGTGACCAGGCAGTCTCTAGACAGGCAGGTATATACGACCTGATATGGTGGAGCCTCCAGGTAGGCTGCAGTCGGATGGCAGATGATCGCTCCCAGGTGAGCAGGCAAGAGCCGGGGATCTCTGCAGATGATGTCCGAACTTCCGGATGGAGCTGCAGTCGGATGGCAGATGATCGCTCCTAGGTGAGCAGGCAAGAGCCGGGGATCTCTGCAGATGACGTCCGAACCTCTGGAAGGAACTGCAGACGGATGGCAGACAGGCAAGCCGACAGGTAACAGACAGGTAACTGGAATCAGGAGCTGATGGCTGAAACAGAGTTAGACTGCACAGGAACAACAGGAACACGGATTGGATCTCAGAGAGTCAGGAACACAGACAGGAACACGGACTGGGTCTCAGGGAGTCAGGAACACGGACAGGAACATGGATTGAATCACAGGAACACGGACTGGAACACAGGCCTCGGACTCCGGACATCTGGCACCGATCAGCAGCCTCCGGACATCTGGCAATGATCGGCAGGATCCGGACATCAGGCAAGAAGGATAGGATCCGGACATCTGGCAGTGGTCGTCGGACATCGGACATCAGGCCATGGTCATCAGGCATAGGAACCGGACATCTGGCAGCGACCTGAAAAGGAACCCCAGCGGTCTGGTGCAAGCCCCGCCAGGCTTAACGGGAGCTGGCCGGGGATTGCACAGAGGCTGAGCACAGAGTAACAGAAACTCAGCACACACCGGACTCCTCCTTCCAAGATGAACTCAGGTTATATAGCAAGGATTCACAGTCACTGGCACAGGGTTCAGGACACAGCAGGATTTCAGGAACATAACACAGAGGACACAGTTCAGAAAGTCAGGTACAGGATGCGATCTAAGATCAGGGGTTCAGGTAATTAGACACAGCAGGAACAGGCCTGGATATACAGCCTCCAGGAACGGCGATCTGGGTAATCAGCCCCCAGCATAGGCGGAAACACAAGACACAATTCAGACATTCAGGTACCGGGTTTGATCCAGGATCAGGGAACAAGACACAGCAGGAACAGGGAATCAGCTCTCCAGAGCTGATCAACTTCAGAGCAGGAGCTGAACACACAACCACATACGGCTAGGTTCAGGGATTCAGTGTGGATTCAATGCGAAGCTCTGGCAACGCCCACTAGGGCTGGGGAACTTTATATATGAGCTGCTTCACAGCGATAGGCTGGAGCAGTAATTCTAGTAAACACCCAATCCACATAAAAGCAGGACAGGTGTGGGCCGCGCCCCCTATGCAGAGCCAGACAGCACAACACAGAGGGAACCCAACAATGGCTGCTGCCAACCACGCAGTAAGTCATGCACCACTGCAGAGGACTTTGCAAGCTACGGACGGCTTTCACAGCAAGTCAGGAACCGCACATGCGGGCGGTCATGCAAAGCAGCGGAGCCACTCACGCAAGTACGGGTACGCAGCAGAGCCGGGAACTGAGCAGCATCCATATAGGTAACAGACAACAGTATCCCAGCTGGTTAGGGGGAAAGGAGCAAAAGGGTTAATGCAAAAAACATGCAAAGTAACGCTGGAAAACAAAGTACAGACAATACCAGCGTTACACGATGTTTAGTAATCTGGAAGGGAAAAACCGGAAAGTTTTCCTTTCCATGATAACTTGTTAAATTTGATTAAAAGAGAATGGAAAAAGTCGAACAAGAAAATGTCGGTTCCACAGGTCCTAAAACGAAAATACCCCTTTGACGAAGAAAAATGGGAAAAAGCGCCAAAGTTAGACGCAGCCATAGCCAGTACCTCCAGGGGAATAGCACTTCCGTTTGAGGATATGGGAGCATTAAAAGATCCCCTTGACAAAAAAAGCAGATGCTTTTCTAAAGTCAGCCTGGGAGGTGTCAGCATGGTCATTTAAACCAGAGGTGGCCGCCACTTGCACGGCTCGTGCTATGGTTAAGTGGTTGGAAGAGCTAAGCGACCAAATTTTAAAAAAAAATGTCCGAGGGATACTTTGCTGGAAGCAATACCTTCCTTACAAAAAGCTGCGGGGTTCCTGGCAGATGCGGCGGTTGACTCAGTCCGTTCTGCGGCTCGTGCGTGTGCCCTATCTAATTCCGGACGTAGAGCTCTATGGCTAAAAAACTGGTCAGCAGCTTTCCAGTCAAAGATGAAACTCTACGGAGTTCCCTGTGAAGGCCAGTACCTATTCGGGTAAGCCTTAGACGAAATTTTAGAAAAAGCAGCAGACAAAAAGAATCACTTTCCACCGCCACCCTTATCTAGGCGGCGCTGGGGTGACTTTCGGCAGTCCAGTAGAGGAAACCGAGGCCGCTCGGACGATAGACCCATGCGGGGAAAAATCTGGAAAGATAGAAAGGATAGAGGGTTCCTCTTCAATAAACCTCCACACAAACCAGACCCTAAACACCAATGACGCCAGAGGTCCAGTGGGGGGAAGACTCCGATTCTTTGTCCATCAGTGGGAAGCACTGCCGTCCTCACAATGGATTACCAACCTGATGGCAAAGGGCGTAAAATTAAATTTCACCACCCTCCCTCCTCAGTGTATGGCAGTTACCCGGGTCTCCAAAACAAATCAAATCATTCTGGAGGGAGAAATTCAGCTCCTCATCCAGAAGGAGGTACTCTTAAAAGTCCCACCCCACGAGGAAGGGAGAGACTTTTACAATACTCTGTTTTTAACACCCAAACCGGACGGGTCAAAAAGGGTAATCTGCAATCTAAAAGCCCTAAACCGGTATATCTGGTTAGAAAGATTCAAAACGGAGACTCTAAGGTCAACAGTAAAACTACTGTATCCAGGCTGCTACATGGCAGTAACAGATCTCTCAGATGCGTACTATAATGTGCCAATTTATGGGGAGCATCAGCAGTTCCTTAGAGTGTTAGTGGAGATTGCAGGGGTTCCCACTCACCTACAGTATCAATGCCTACCCTTCGGGGTTTCAAAACCCCGACGTATTTTCACAAAGATAATCTCAGAAGTAGCATCCTTCCTGAGGACAGAAAGTATATTACTAGTACCATATTTAGACGACTTTCTCGTTATAGCGGGCAACCAGGAGGATGGCATAAAAGCATTCACAAGGGTACGGGAGGTACTAACCAGCCTGGGCTGGATAATAAACTTGAAAAAGTCAAAAATGGTTCCAGTCCAGATACAGGAGTTCCTGTGTATCCAGTTAAATTCCCTCACGCGAGAAAGTGTTCTCCCAAACAGAAAAATGTTTATTATACAGCAAAGGATAGACCATATACAATCAAGTCAATCCACTTCACTAAGAGGGGCAATGTCACTTCTAGGTATGCTGACTGCAACAATCCCTGCGGTTCGATGGGCTCAAGTACACACCAGACAGTTACAATGGCAGATAATAGCCGAGCAAGCGAAAAACCCTGTCAGTCTAAATCAAAAGGTCACGTTGTCTCCGCAAGTACGGGACTCACTAAAATGGCAGGAGCCATCGAACCTAAAAAAGGGCGTTCCCTGGTCGATCCAGGATCCAGTGGTACTGACCACAGACGCAGGACCTCTTGGCTGGGGCGCACATCTGTCAAACCATATTCTACAAGGTCAGTGTGGGGCCTGCAATGATAGGGGCAACCTCCAATCTCAAGGAGTTGGCTGCGGTGAGACAGGCAATCCTTCGGATAACGGAGGATATCAAAGGGAAACATTTCGTGGTGTTGTCCGACAACAGCACAGCAGTCTCATACATAAACAGACAAGGGGGCACAAGGTCAGGGTCATTGATGGAAGAGGCCAGAAAATTGCTCCTATGGGCAGAGGCCAATCTTTTGTCCATATCGAGCACACACCTGATAGGGTCAGACAACCTAGTAGCGGATTTTCTAAGTCGCCATGTGTTGGGGAACTCCAGAAGTGGACCTATTTGCCACAAGGCAAAATCGGAAGGTGGACAGATTCTACTCCCTGAATCTGAGGGAAAATCCAGAAGGGGTGAATGCCTTGTTACACCAGTGGAACTTCCAACTAGCATACGCGTTCCCCCCCGTTCACCCTAATCCCAACAGTTAGGGCCAGCGTCAGCACCCGGCATACCCGGGCAAGTGCCGGGGCCCTGAGCAGGCGGGGGGGCCCACTCGCTGTCGGGCACCCCGGCGCCCGTTAGCGGTGCCAGCGCCGCCACTGGGCCCCCCGCTTGCTCAGGGCCCCGGCAGTAGCCGGCGCAATACTCACCTCTCCCCGTGCCTCCGCTGCCGCAGCTCCGGGCGCCTGCAGGGTGCCGGCGCTTCCTCTCAGCAGCTCCGCTGAATGACGTCATCATTCAGCGGCCGGCTGTGGCAGAGAGAGCGCGGACGCCGGACAGGTGAGGTGTGTGTGTGTGTATGTATGTATGTGAGAGAGTGCTGCGGTGCTGTCTCTGTATGTGTGATGGTGGTGAGGAGGCAATGATGATGATGAGGGGAGACAATGATGATGATGGGGAGGCAATGATAATGATGGGGAGGCAATGATGATGATGGGCAGGCAATGATGATGATGGGGAGGCAATGATAATGGGGAGGCAATGATGATGATATTGATGGGGAGGCAATGATGATGGGCAGGCAATGATGATGATAATGGGGAGTCTTTCCACAGCGCCCTTTCCTGAGCCATAACAGTGCAGAACGCAGCACAGTGTAGAGGAGAGCTCCATATTTTGTAAGGAGCATTATATGGGGACCAGTATCCTGTATGGAGCAATTTATGTGGTCCAGTATTCTGTATGGAGCATTATATTGGGTCCAGTATTCTGTATGGAGCATTATATGGGGGATAGGGGGGTGACATTCTGCATGGGGTATTATATGGGTGATGAGGGGGAGACTATGTGGTGCCCATAATATTGTATGGAGGACTGTACTGTTCAGTCTGTACTGTGCGCTGTGAGGATTTGGCGGTTTTTGAGCTATTGTACAATTTACAATAGATATCACTCATGTAATGGAAGAAGTGAAGTGTTTGGCATTGTACTATACCCATATTTCTCAGCCGTATCTGTGCATCATGAATCGTGGTCTGTGTTAAGGGGGCCCACTGAGACTCTTTCGCCCGGGGCCCATAAAAACCTGGAGCCGGCCCTGCCAACAGTCCTGAAGAAAATTCGGGAGGACGGGTGCGAATAATTCTGATAGCACCCTTCTGGCCGAAAAGGGCATGGTTCACGTGGCTCAGATGCATGTCCATCTCGGACCCGTGGATCTTGTCGGAATTTCCACACCTCCTACATCAGGGTCCGGTGCTACACCCTCAAGTTCATAGACTGCATCTCACCGCATGGAACTTGAGAGAGGACTTTTACTAGGGAAAGGTTTCTCAGATCCATTAGTTATCACCTTGCTTGCGAGCAGAAAGAAAGTAACAAGAGATAAATACCAGAAGGTCTGGGAAAAATTCTTGGAGTTTTCAGGACGCACCCCATCGAATACGACTCAAGAAATCCCAATATCCAAAGTGCTGGAGTTCCTCCAAAAAGGGCTAGAGAGAGGGCTATCTACCAGTACTCTAAAATTACATGTCGCGGCATTAGGTGTATTGTTTGATCAGAAACTTGCTAACATCCCTTGGGTATACAGGTTCATTCGAGCCTCATTTACGTCCAGACCCTTTAAGCCATGATTGAAGGCAGCTCCCTGGGATCTAAATTTAGTACTTAATGCTTTGACTTCGTCTCCATTTGAGCCCATTTCATCCATCTCAATAAAATCCCTGACTGTAAAAACAGTTCTCCTGGTGGCCCTAACGTCAGTACAACGTATTAGCAAATTACAAGCTATCTCTGCTAACCCACCATATACTACCATCCTGGATGATAGTGTGGTTATTAGAACTGACCCAGCCTTCCTTTCGAAGGTAAATTCAAAATTCCATAGAAACCAAGAAATAACCTTACCCTCCTTTTGTGCCAATCCAAAATCCCAGGGAGAAGAAACCTTCCATTGTCTGGATGTTAGACGTTGTCTACTTCAATATCTAGAAGTGACGGAGCCCTGGTGACAGTTGCCTGCCCTTTTGTCTCCTTCCAGGCAACAAACAGGGGGAGGCAGGCCTCAAAGTCAACCATTGCACGGTGGCTTCGTATGTCTATTTCACTCTCCTACTCTTCTTAGGTAGGGCGCCTCCACTAGGGTTAACAGCCCACCTACAAGAGCCGTAGCTACATCCTGGGCAGAAAGGGCAAATGCATCTGTGGAACAGATCTGTAATGCAGCAGTATGGTCTTCACCTTCCTCTTTCGTCACCACAGGCTAGACCTAGGGCGTTCAAATCTTGCCTTTGGAAGGAAAGTGTTATCTGCTGTCGTCCCACCCTTGGAGTCTTTCTATTTCTTCCTCTCACTCACTGTGTTGTCAAGGGGAAGGGAAAAAATTATAATTACTTACGGGTAATTTGATTTTCCAGATCCATGACAGCACCGCATTAATTCCCACCCTATCTTGGTGATGGTGGTATTATTATATATAAGATATTGGCAAAAAATATGAGCAAATTAAACTAATAAGGTGGTCACCTTCCATACTCTGTAAACAAAACTGAGGGGAGAGGTACCGCCCCCTTTTTTTTATCTCCACTGCAGGTTTTCTGGGGGCGGAATCCATCTCTCACTCACGGTGCTGTCATGGATCTGGAAAATCACATTACCTGTAAGGCTGCTTTCACACATCAGTTTTTTTGACGTCAGGCGCGATCCGGCGTGTTTTTAAAAAAACGGATCCGGTACCGGATGCGTTTTTTTTGTAATTGACTTTCATTAGCGCCGGATCGCGCCTGATGTCATTGCGTTGCATCCGTTTTTGGCCGGATCCGGTGGAATTGTACATTCCGGCGGCCGGACAAAATGGTCACTGCAACGTTTTTTTTTTTCCAGACTCGCCCGATAGTGCCTGAAGCGGCGCATCAGGCGTCCGGAAATAATAGAAGTCTATGGAACCGGACCAGTCTTTTGTGCAATACGCAAAGTGTCCGGAATCTGGAAATCATGGAGTTTTACAGGGCACCAATCGATTTGGAAGAAACCAAATATCCAAATGTCTGATTCCCTCCAAGGCTTATGAGGGGCTATCTACAGTATCTTAATTACATCGACGCAATTAGGATTGTAATTATCAGAAACATAGCTAAATCACTTGGAATAAGTATTAGAGCCATCAAGTCAGATCTTTAAGCTGTATACTGCATCCAGGATCTAAATTATACCTTAAGCTGCTCGCTCCATTTGAGCCCAATTCCTCATAATAAGTCCATTCTTGAAAATCATTCTTCCTTGGTGGCCTAATTAGTAAAGTTTAGCCAAATTACAACTACTTGCTAACCCACCAATTCCAATGCTGGATGATGGGAGTTTCAGACATGGACCCAACCTTCCTTTGGTAAATTCAAATCCTATAGACCAAAAATCTTACCCTCTTTTTGCCAATCATCCCATGGGAAAAACATTGTCTGATGTAAACGTTTTACTCTATCTAGAAGTGAGGAGCCTGGTGACATTCTGACCCTTTTGTCTCCTTCAGTGGAAAAAGTGAGCAGCTCAAGAAGCCGCATTCCCTTGGCTGTATGTATCACCCCATCACATATGTTCTTAGGTAGGCCCTCACGGGTTAAGGCACTCGACAAGAGGCCGTAGCCATCCCTGGGCTAAGCAAATGAATGAGGAAGATTCGTGATGCCAGCAATGATCAAACGGTTCCTCTTAAGAAATACCCCAGTAGCCAGGCGTTCCAATCTTCCTTTGCAGAAAAAGTTTGCCCATGCTTTTCCAGCATGAAGTCTTTCTTTCTTCCTCTCCTCTGTAGTCAGCTTGCACAAGGAGATCATTCCCTTACGGGTAGTTTGATTCCAACCATGCCTGCTGACCAGTCATTAACCAGCCCTATCTTGGTGATGCGTCGACACGAAATTTTAAGAATGGTACTGCTTGCTAAGTTCTATCATGGCATAACCATGAGTTTTGTACATATGGAACTTCATATAATATCTATGATGAATAGATTTATATACTGAGTAGCAATCTTGCTAAAAATAAGCAATATACTCACAGTTGGCACTTTCTGCTCTTGCAAACAAACTGAGGGGAGGTGCCCCTTTTTTTACTCGCTTGCAAATTGAGGCGAAACCATCTCGCACCACCGTGCCTTTAAGTCATGGTGGTAAAATCACATTACATGTAAGCTGTTGTACCACAGTCTTCTCAGACCGCACCGCGTGTTTAAGACAATCAACAGACGGTTAGCTGGTGCTTTTTGGATGGCTCAATTGATGCGATCGGTGGGCATTGTTCATCTTCTAGCTTTATTGACCGAAACGGATGAATTGTATCACGTCGTACAAAATTTGGTCAATGCAAAGTTGTCTTTTTTTATCCAGAACGCCATAGTGCCTGAACGGCATCAGGCGCTGAAATAATAAATTATGAACGACTAGTCTTTCAATCTGTCAATGACTGATACCTAGATTCTAAATCAGGACTACTACATACTACTACGACTACTACCTCAATACTTCCGACTGAAATCGACATCTCCTCAATTTCCGATGCAACTTTTTCCGGTTCAAAAGTTCAGGTCGGATCCAGCAAAAAAACTGATCCGTTGCATCAGTTTTTTCATTTCAGCGCCGGATCCGTCCTATCAGGTATTCGACGGATTATGCCTGACACAAAAAAACTGATGTGTGAAAGCAGCCTAAGTAATTATCATTTTTCCTTCAGTGCCCTAAGATGTAATTCATCTGGACCTGGAGACTTGAATTCATTTATGTTGGTTGAGTGTTCGCTCATTATCTCTCTGTTTACGGATAGTGAGGATTTATCTATTACTTCAATAGAAAGTAAATGTAACAAACTTCACTGTACTGAGAGAAAACAGATGCAAAATAGGAATTTAAAAGTTCGTTCTTCTCGACATAATTTTTTACCACTTTAAACATTTTCATCCTGTAAAAATCCTACATCAGTTTTGACTTTTACTTTTTACATACCCCCAAAATCATTTCTTATTGCTTTTGATGTCTCTTGCCAACCTTAATTCATTATCAGCTTTAGTTACTGATTCGTGCCCTGCAGGTTCTGCAGACGCCATTATATTCTTTCGCTATGCCTCCCTCTTTCCATTTGATAAATCGTCATTTAAACCTTGGCTTTTTCTTGGATTTTCAGTGGGGGGGGGCGGTCCATCAGTGACTGACAGCTCTCTATATGTACACTTACACATAGACAGCTGTCAGTCACTGATAGGACCGCCCGCTGGACCCAAAAGCCCAGAAAGAGCAGAAGTTCAAATGATTAAATCACAAGTTATACTGAATCTTTTCTCACAAAACTAAGTATCAAACTACTCAGCTCCTCCTGTTCTATATCATGACACCTGTAGATTGGGCTGTCTTTTCATGGTGACAGGGTTCCCTTTAAAGGGTAAAATTAACTTAGCTACAACAACCCTCCAAGTCACAATTGGGGGTGAGAAAATGGGTGTTGTAGTTATGTGAACTCGCCTTCTATATGATATATAGTAAATCGACACTCGGCCAGTAAGCAGATTCAAGATAAAGTCCTACAGTCTGCGACTTCTGTTTCTGAGGGGTCTTGAGGTGCATTGTCATAGTACCGGCCCTCAGACAAGAATGACCATGTTCCTGTAGGAAAATAACTTTTATTGGAATGTTTTTAATGTCTGATGTATGTGCAGTATCTCATTTAACTTTTATCCCCAGCCTTACACGTGTGACTGGGTCAGTGATGGCACTAGGTCACTGCTACCTCCACAGCTAATGTCAGTGACTGGAGCTGTGTTGCGAACCTCAAGTCACAATGAAACAAAATCATTTAGATTTATGTAGAACTTGTGGGTCACAATGCAGCTTCATTTACTAATATTACACCGTGATGTAGCTTGATTTTTGGGCGTGTCAAAGGCAGATTCGCCCTATTAAATCCCTTTCACTCTGGCCACAGAGAAATCCTAAATCATTAACCATTCCTAAAATACACTAGATACATTACATACTAGGATATTTTACACTGGTAACCATTTGGACGTAGTTATAAATATTCATTTGTGATGGTTTGGGTGAGCAGTGTAAGTTGTACAGTAGGAACAGAGCTGAAAATTCTTCCTGTCTTCGTTAGCGAAAATTGTTCTCATGTGTAGGCTCTTGTCCCTCCATTGTAGAGTCAGTCAGTGTTACAAACTTTCAGCGACAGGATATTTCATCGCTCCAGTCTACGCAGTCCTGAATATTATCATGACAGCGGGTTTTTGGGATACAGTCACAATCCGTAAAGAAGACAGTGTTACATCTCCAGCCTGGACATGGAGGACAGCGAGCAGCTGAAAGATAATAATATATACAGTTATAGTCTAACATCAAATGTTTCCTATGAACATTTTTATCAGTATTATTGAACTTAGGCTTTATCTTTTGGGCCTTAGGATCTGTAATATGTAAGTACCGCTGCCACAGTCTCACTAATGCTGGAGTTACATATCCGTATGCCACGGTCATGGCACAGACTGCGAATCATGGACTGGCCACAGGTCTGACCTGAACTTAGCAGCCGGATATGACGGAGTCTGTCGAGTTCTGGTCAGGAGAGCCCCATTGTTGGTCTGTGACTCGCGGACACATAGCGGTGTGACTGCAGCCTAATACAGCCCTTTATATCCACAGAGACATTACTAAAGCTCTAAGTATAAGGAGTGTACGTTCAGAAGGACTTTTCTGAATATGCGCAAATTATTATAACAACATTATTTGGTAAATTATTTTTTATGGATTTCTTAGAGCAGCTGTCATTTTTCCTTAAATATGTAAAAGGTTGTCCCAGTTACTTAATTTCTCTATAATAAAGGAATTCAAAGCAACTTTAACTTCAACTACTGTAAAACTGAAGCCATGAACGAAACTTTTAATGCTGAACTGACAAAACAACTATTTTAAAACTCCCATTAAGTGGAGACACACAATTAGTACCTGGGTACACAAACACCAGGGTACTTGGATGATCTGTATTTTAAATTATATATCCCCATCCTTGAACAAACGTCAAAATCTAATGAATTATAACGTGAAAACCTGACCATATGCCGATAGTAAAAAAATGGACACTGGTCAAAGTTGGATGAAAAACAGACCGACTTTTTGTTTTTGTAGTTCACAGAAATGACTGATGAGTGGATTTAGCAGAGAACTCACAGCTCCCAACTTATTTAACTCTGTGACAGATCTTCAATAGTAGGCAATGTATCGTGGGGCAAATGCTTATTTTAGTTTTACAATGCCTTATAAATCTTTTCTATTTCTGAACTCTGAATAAAAACTGATACCACGATATTATGAATGTTTTTTCTTTTTTTCTTCTTTTACTATTTCTGGAAACATTTACCCTTTTTTCCTTTCCTGTTGTATTATTGAAATTTTCTAAATAAAGAATATATACAAAAAAAAAAAACTGATACCAAACATTTGTTCCTAACACTTTGGAGTATTTTGCCGTTGAGTGATACCTGTTTCGTCAGAGCAGTCTCCACAGTCATTATTGTTGTTACAAAGTTTGTCAATGTATGTCCATGATTTCTTATTGGCACACTGGAATACCAACCCTTCTGGAAGACTATTAGGTAAACTTCCTAAACAGGTAAAAGAAAGAAAAAAAATCAGACCAAAAAAGTTACAGATGCAGGTGCATTAATAAGTAATGACTGTTAGTCCTTCCATCAAGCAGGAGTACAATACATAGTTCCATTGATAAGGCTCTGTTCTCATTTGGGTCTGGCATGCAGCCAGTTATCTTGCTGTCACATTGAAAGAAATATGTGAACAGAGTCTAAGATGTACAGATGAGCAATTTGATTTGTGCTGCCTGGTCGGTGTCCTGTCCTCCATGTCAGATTTATAAGGGTGAGTTTCCACGGTCAGAAACGCTGCGTGTTTGGCGCGTGCGCTGCGCAGCGCCAAACACCAGCATCCAGATGTTACAGCATAGTGGAGGGATTTCAAGAAATCCCTCTCCACTATGCGTACAATACGCAGTGCAGACCTGCGTAACGACATGCGGCGCGTCTTTTAGACCGCTCATGTCCTCGCGTTTTTGGCGACGGTGCGTCGCGCAACAGAATTAACACAGGTCTATGTAGCCCTGCGTTCTTTCCGGAGGTGTCCGAGTGTCCTGAACACCTCCGGAAAGATCGTGCGTCATAAAGGGCGGGGCTTAGACGAGCGGAATTTCCGCTCCGTCCAAAGCGCTGTGGTTCCGACCGTGGAACCACAGACTGACACTTCCGTGTCTGGCATCTTGGGTCCTTGCGCTTGCTAAACCTGCAACGTATGAAGACAGGAAGGATTCAAAAGGGTCTAGATAAGCTTGAACAATGGCAGCGACTAATAGAATGGAATTTAATATGCAGTAATGCAAGATTCTACATCTGGGCAAGGAAAACAAAAATTACATCTACAGATTGCTAAGAATAGAACTAAGCAACAGCACGTGTGAAAAAGACTTGGGTGTACTAATAGATCACAGACTGCACAGCCAACAGTGTGATACAGCAGCAAAAAAGGCAAGCACAGCTCTAGGATGTATTAAGAGAAGCATAGAGTCTAGATCATGTGAAGTAATTGTTCCCCTCTACTCGTTGGCCAGGCCTCATCTAGATTACTGTGTCCAATTCTGGTACCACATTTTAAAAAAGACATTGAAAAACGAGCAAATTCTGAGAAGAGTTACCAGGATGGTGAGCGGATTGCAAAGTGTGTCCTATGAGGAACAGTTAAAGGATCTGGGAATGTTTTGCTTACAAAAAAGAAGACGGAGAGGAGATTTAATAGCTGCCTACAAATATCTCAAGGGCTGTCACAGTGTAGAGGGATCATCCTTATTCTCATTTGCACATGGCAACAAGAGAAGTAATAGAATGAAACTGAAAGGGAGAAGATACAGATTAGAAATTAAAAAAAAAACACTTTTTGACAGTTAGGGTGATCAATGAGTGGAACAGGCTGCCACGAGAGGTGGTGAGTTCTCCCTCAATGGAAGTCTTCAAACAGAGGCTGGACAGACATCTGTCTGAGATGGTTTATTGACTCCTGCATTGAGCATGGGGTTGGACACTATGACCCTGGGGGTCCCTTCCAACTCTGACATTCTATAACTTCTTGTGGCCTTGTAGCAGAAGCGAAGACTGGCAGCCCTGGAGGACCAGAGTGGACATCAGACTGGTGTGATTGAATCAAATGACTCATCTCTAGTATGCCTATGGGATGAGGATGAGTATGAAGGATAGGCAGAGCAGGCTGCCGTCTGCAGCGTCAATTGATATAGGGAGAGCAGTTAATAGTTATAAAAAAAGTCATTTTACATTTATTTGTACAGTCAGCTGAATGTGATGTTTATGTGGCTGATCATGTGTGACACACCGGTGCATATGTGATATGACATTACTGGGTGAATCAGCTGTGAGATGAATCGATGTTAATCCAACAATGATAATACTGATTTTTGGAGTCTTAGGGTAATATGATTTACCATGAAACCTATGACTTGTACCCCAAAGAGCTTTTCTAGCCCTTGGGTGAATACTTTAAGACACTGTATATCTACTTGCTAACATTTTCTAAATATGTAACACTAACCACAGTATTTTGTAGATTCATCCTCCCCATTTGCACAGTCCACCTTCCCATCACACACCGCTGAGGCTACAAGCAAGTGGTTCTGTCATCACACTGAAAGCCAGTTTGGCCTGATGGCGTTCTACATTCCCGTGTAATGTAATCTGCTGGGAGAGAAGTGAAGACACGACTATGATGAATATGCGCACTTTTGGAGTGCTTTCTCCTTTTTTTTACTATGTCATTATCTGTTTTACACCTTTTTTACACTCCGTGCAATACATTATAATGATACAACTCCACACCTCTGCTTGCTGTCTCATCTGCTGCAATATATTATAATGTACTCTGCTTATTCAATATTTGCTATAATTCATCTGTAGCATTGTACTCACTGTTGTATATCCATGGAATGGGGGTCACTGTAGACACTATCTTGGAAAGGTGTTACAGCATAGAGACGGAGGCAGGACTAGTGTCTTTGATCATCTATCCACACCTGGGGTTTAGAGAAAATGCTACTAATTTATCCCAAGCCAGCTCCCACAATCCCTCTCCTGACCCTGTATTGTGGCCTATAAATTTAGAAGCATTCTAAAGGGTGCACGCAGTGTGGGGTGCACGCATCCCCTCAGCAAAGCATCCCAGAAGCTAAGCATCAAGAAAAAGCAGTTAATCCATGGCAGTTCGTCAGGGCAGGAGACAGGTATATCACACTTTGCTCTCCCTTTCACCCATGTGCTTTATTCCTATCCTCCTGTGTTCCCTTGCCATCCACATTCACCACCCCATCCCCCTCCATCACGACTCATACATATCAGCCCCTCTATACTTCCTTCTCCCATGTACAGCTCCCGTGCACTTCTCACCTTCCTGAAAAACCTCAGCCCATCTTGCCCAAATACATCACACAAAAAACTTCTTACAATTCCAATAACTACTTGCTCTTTATCTTCCTACTTCTACTGACTTCAGGGGACATCTCCCTCAACCCCGGTCACCATCCCATCCCCCAACCTCAACCCCTACCCTTCCTCACATCGAAACCTTACAAACCTTATTAGTATTAGTTGCACTCCTTCATCTCCTTTTAATTGTGTCCTCTTGAATGCATGATCTGTATGTAGCAAGCTTCCTTTCCTGCACAATTACTTTCTGAACACTTCTCTTAATCTGTTGACCCTCACTGAAACCTGGATTCAGTATTCTGACACTGTCTCCCCTGCTGCCATTTCCATGGTGGCTTACAGTTCTCCCATTCCCCAAGACCCACAAATAGACCTGGTGGTGGAGTCGGCATACTCCTGTCCCCACAATGCGCTTTCCAGGTCATCCCCCAGGGGTAGCATTTATGTACATGTAATCGAAGTACATGTATCAAAGTATTGCCGCAGTTATACATGGCTGATTCTAACACTCATCTCTATTCTCTTCTTACAGGTATTTAACTATTGCAAGTTACTTCAGTGAATCCTGCATGTGTCCCATCTATGTTATTCATGTTAGCAGCATATATAATGGTATTTAACTATTGCAAGTTACTTAAGTGAATCCTGCATGTGTCCATCTATGTTATTCATGTTAGCAGCATATATAATGGTATATAGTTATTTAAACTTACTCTGTTTGTCCTCTTATGATATGAGGTCAAGTAACTTCTCAAAGTGGTTTATGATCCGTGTAGGCCTGGACACTTGTTTATCTGCTCACTACATTTATTGTGTCCTGCTGTCTCAACTTAGTTTGACTGATTGCTAACGAGTGAGAGAGAAAAAAAAATTCTTAGATCTAGCCTCCTATATATTGAGACCTAGTAAGAGGAATCATTTATGCAGGGGTAGCATTTATGTACATGTAATCGAAGTACATGTATCAAAGTATTGCCTCAGTTATACATGGCAGACAGGGAAGGAGACAGGTAAGACAAATTACAAAATCTATTCCCTCTACATTTGCATTACAACACATATTCACCACATGCATCTGTATAATTTATATCCTGGCTGCTGCACTCACATCCACCGCCCTTGCATTAACCCTTTACACTCCATCCATATCGGCCCCTCTGTCCTTTCCTCTCCGATGTATAGCACTCACGTTTTTTTTACACTGCTGAACAGCACAAATCCACTCAGTCCCACCATCCAACACACAAGACGCTTTCACAAATCACTTAACCATCTGCTCACTCTTTCTATGTCATGTGTGCATTGCCACGAAGATCGTCGCGGTTGCACATTTTGACTTCTCACAGCTGAGTTGCTGTTTCTTTGTGTTTGGAAGCTAGGGAGTTAATTCTGTCTGTGCTCGGTGCTGGGACTGGGTGCAGTTTCTCCCGGCTGCAATTGATTATTTGTTGATTGGTTTCCTTTAAATTCCTGGTTGTCTGCTTTGGGAGTTGCCAGTGAAATCCTTCATTCAGTCCACAGATAGGAATGAATCTGTATTGACTTAAGTTGAGAGCTCCTTAGTTGTTTTAAGCGCAACTTGCTTAGAGTTTATTTCCCAGACCATTTATGTTCCTTCGGTGTTTGAGTGTGTATGCAAGTGAGTGCTATCCTGTCTGTCTTATATGTCTTATCTGTGTATTTAGCTGAGATCTGCCCATATCCCTTTGGTGGTAATCAGGATCCTTCTTAGGACTGATTACAGGGTTCAGGGTCTGATAGGAGACAGGGTTAGGCTGGAGACTTGGACCTCTGAACCATTATCAGTACCTCCAAGGTAAGGGATTAGTTAGGACCCCAGTGTAGGGTCAGGTTAGACCCCGGTCCTCCTCTTTCCTGTTACAGCTCATCAAGTCCTCAAGATTAACCCTGAGTTAAACAGAAATCGTTTCTGCACATCTAGTCCTCAAGATTTACCCTAAGTTCTGCAGATATCGTGTCAGGTAAATCTATTTTATACTTACATTCTGATGTTGCTAAACTATATGTTGTATAGAGTGTGGTTCCTGTATAAATAGTTTACTGACATTGTATTCATATCATTAGACAGCGTGACATTTTCACTGGCCATAAAAATTATCTCTAGTTACCATGGATCCAGTAGCCCAGCTGGCTCTGCAGTTGCAGGGATTATCCATGGAGCTGACGGACATTAAGTCCAAAGTTTTGTCTCCCCTGGAGCAAACCAGAGTTGAACCTAAAGTAGCTCTCCCAGATAGGTTCACTGGTGGGCGAGACAAATTTTTTACCTTCCGGGAGGCATGTAAATTGTATTTTCGGCTTCGGCCGCGATCATCAGGGAGTGATGAGCAGAGAGTGGGAATTGTTATCTCACTTCTTCAAGGGGACCCTCAATCCTGGGCATTTTCCCTTCCTCCGGGATCCCCGGCTCTACAGTCTGTAGATCAATTTTTTACTGCCCTGGGATTGGTATATGATGACCCAGATCGGGTCTCTCTTGCTGAGACCAAATTACGTAAGATACAGCAGGGAGATCGTCTGGCGGAGGAATTTGCTTCTGAGTTTCGTAGATGGGCCACGGATACTCAGTGGAATGACCCAGCTCTTAGGAGCCAGTTTTGTCATGGGCTTTCTGACAAATTAAAAGACGTTTTGGCTCAGTATGAGTCTCCTCCTTCTCTGGAGGCTGCTATGGCCCTAGCTATCCGTACTGATAGACGGCTTCGGGAGAGGGGTGAGGTAACTCCACTCCATGTTGTTACTCCACCTACTACTAAAGTCCCTTATGTTGAGGTTCCCCTTGTCTGTTCGGATGAACCTATGCAGTTGGGAGGGACATCTTTTCGTAGTAGGGGATTGGCGGCACGCCGCAGGACTAGAAGGTGTTTTTTTTTGCGGGAAAGAGGGACATTTTGTTGGAGAATGTCCATCCCGTGTCTTGTTAAGTAAAAAGTCGCCGGAAAACTGCTAATCCCAGGTTGTGTGGTGGACGACAACCTGGGAGTATGTATTTCATCCGCCGGTTCTTCTCAGTTCCTTGTACCAGTGGAGGTGGTGGTTGGTACTAGAGTGAAGAGATTGTCTGTTCTTCTGGATAGTGGTTCCGGGGCTAATCTGGTTGACGCTCAGTTTGCTCAGGCTCAAGGTATGCATCTGAGTGTATTGGTCAAACCGATCCCTATTTTCTCCATTGACGCCAGGCCTCTCGGCCAAGGTAGCTTTGTTCATGAGGTTCATAACATTGACCTTCGGGTAGGGGCAATACATAGGGAACAATTATCTTGTTATGTGTTGGAGGGTCTACCTACTCCCATTGTGTTGGGACTTCCTTGGCTGGTTAAACATAACCCTGTGATTAATTGGCAGTCCAGAGAGATAAGCCAATGGGGAGAGTTTTGCAAAAGCAACTGCATGAACACAGTCATCAGTGCGGTCGTGCCTAGTACATTGCCTCCTTTTTTGGAGGATTTTGGGGATGTTTTCTCTGAGGAGGGGTGTCGGGAGTTGCCTCCTCATCGCGTGTATGACTGCTCTATTAATCTACTTCCTGATGCTAAGTTGCCTAAAGCTAGGTTGTATAATCTTTCTGGTCCTGAAAGGCAGGCTATGAAAGATTATATTTCTGAAAGTCTGGCCAAAGGGCATATTAGACCTTCATCTTCCCCTGTGGCCGCGGGGTTCTTCTTTGTGAAGAAAAAAGATGGAGGCCTACGCCCTTGCTTGGATTTCCGCGAACTTAATCGGATTACTGTTCGAGATCCGTATCCACTCCCTCTTATTCCTGATCTCTTCAATCAAATTGTTGGCGCCAAATGGTTCTCTAAATTGGATCTCAGGGGGGCGTATAATCTGATTAGGATAAAAGAGGGGGATGAGTGGAAAACGGCGTTTAACACGCCGGAGGGACATTATGAAAACCTGGTCATGCCTTTTGGTCTGACTACTGCACCAGCAGTATTCCAACATTTTGTTAATGACATTTTTCGTCACCTTGTGGGGCTGTTTGTGGTCGTATATTTGGATGACATTTTAATTTACTCGCCAGATCTTGTGTCTCACCAGGAGCATGTGAGACAGGTGTTGCAGATCTTGCGAGACAATAAACTATACGCCAAACTGGAGAAGTGTGTTTTTGCCGTACAGGAACTTCAGTTTTTGGGTTTTTTGGTGTCAGCCTCCGGTTTCCGTATGGACCCTGAAAAGGTGAGAGCAGTGCTTGAATGGGATCAGCCAGGGGATCTTAAGGCTCTGCAGCGTTTTTTGGGGTTTGCTAATTACTACCGGAAATTTATTTGTAATTTCTCGTCTGTCGTCAAACCTCTCACTGACATGACGAGAAAAGGGACGGATTTTTCTAGGTGGTCGGACAAGGCTTGCCAAGCCTTTTCCTCTTTGAAAAGATGTTTTGCTTCGGCACCCGTTCTCATCCAACCAGATGTATCTCAGCCTTTCATTGTTGAGGTGGACGCGTCTGACGTAGGGGTGGGTGCTATATTGTCCCAGGGTCCGTCCCCTGGTAAATGGCATCCGTGCGCTTTCTTTTCTAAGAAATTGTCGTCCGCCAAAGGAATTATGATATCGGCAATAGGGAACTTTTGGCCATTAAATTGGCTTTTGAAGAATGGCGTCACTTTTTGGAGGGGGCAGTCCACCCGGTCACCGTTATTACTGATCACAAGAACCTGCTGTATTTAGAATCCGCTAAGGCCTCTTTCACACTTCAGTCGTGCGACGTCAGTCACTGTCCGACATCGTGGCGGATTGGCGGATCCGCCAAAAATAGTGAAAAACTGAGTCAACGGATCCGCTATTTTGACGGATCCGTTAGCGGTTCCGCCAAAATAACGGATCCGTTGACTCAGTTTCATCCGTTTTTCCATCCGCTTTTTGGCGATCCGTTATTCAGAAGGGGAGTACTCCATCATGATTGGCTAAAATAAATAATATGTACTGTGATTGGCTACTGTTACTACGTTGAAACGTATAAATAGGGTGTATTTACACCAGATTATTTGAAAGGGTTTTGAGCTAGTGGCAGTGATGGAGAGGGAGATTATTTTTGAGAATATGGAGAAGATTTGCGAGGATTTTAGAGTGGAGGGCAATCGTTTGGCAAGGATTGTTCAGAAGAAGGAGGAAGCCAGACGTCGGATACTGTGTCGTCGGCAGAGACGGATGTGGATCCATCCAATAAATGCGAAGCGGATGACCCGTGGGGTGTATTCCACCTTGTATATGGAGTTACGGCTGAACCCCAGCAAGTTTTTTAACTATGTAAGAATGCGAGCTGAAAATTTTGAGGTTTTGGTAGCACGCATTGAAGCCAGAATTTGTAGACAGGACACTGTACTTCGGTTTGCTATATCTCCAGCAGAGCGGCTGATGGTCACAATCCGGTAAGTTATTTTTTTAAAAAATCCTTTACAATGTTTTTTTTTTTTTTTTTTTGTTCTTTTTGGTTTAATTTATTTCTTCTCCTTTTTTGCAGATTTCTGGCTACAGGGGAATCATTTTCATCTCTGCACTTTCAGTACCGGCTTGGTATTTCTACTATCTCCGGTATTGTTAAAGATACTTGCCAGGCACTCTGGGATTGTTTGCACAATGAGTTCCTCCCTGAGCCAACACAGCAGAGATGGCTAGAAATTGCAGACCAGTTCATGGATATATGCCAGTTTCCCAACTGTATTGGTGCCGTGGATGGCAAACATATCCGGATTGTAAAACCCACTGGATCTGGATCTCTTTTTTTTAACTACAAAAAGTTCTTTTCAATAGTACTTATGGGCATTGCGGACGCCAGATGCCAGTTTATTGCTGTTGACATTGGTGCATATGGGCGTTCAAATGATTCTCAAGTATTTAAAAATTCGCCTATGGGACGTCGCCTATATGGGGATACCTTCCAGTTTCCGCCTCCAAGACCA
Organism: Oophaga sylvatica; assembly: GCA_033576555.1. Lineage (NCBI taxonomy): Eukaryota > Metazoa > Chordata > Amphibia > Anura > Dendrobatidae > Oophaga > Oophaga sylvatica. Next base: position 914,696,559 of record JARQOD010000001.1, on the reverse strand, counting down.
TCCCTGGAACCTGTGGCCCTGCATTGCCCTTTGTTTGTGTGGGAGATGAGGCTTTTCAGCTTTCAACACATTTATTAAAACCTTATGGCAGCCATGGATTGAACCAAAGAAAAAAAATATTTAATTACAGATTAACAAGGGCTAGACGAGTTGTTGAATGCGCTTTTGGGATCTTAACCGCCAAATGGAGGGTGCTGCTGACTGCTTTCAAATTACAAAGTGAGACTGTGGACCATGTTGTGAAGGCATGTGTCATCCTGCACAATTTTGTTATCTCAAAAGAACATGTCAACATGGATGAAGATTTGCCTGGGACCACATTGCAGGACTACACGAACATTAGTTTCCGGAGTTCAGGATCTGTGGCCCAAATGCGTGAGAAGTTTGCGGACTATTTTATGTCTCCTGATGGAAGGGTGGACTGGCAGGATGACATGGTGTAATATTTTTTCGGTATACTCTGCATTGCTTTACTTACTGAATTTGGTATTGTATAATGTTTTTACCACTTTTTGTGATGTGTGTTTATCTGTACCCTAATGTTGATTGTGTTATAACCTTTCATGTTGAAAAACAGTTATTAAAAAGACATGACATGTTTTGCAACAAAATAAATTTTATTTTTCAAAAAAAATGTGTTTTATTTTCACAAACATTTTCAAAAGAATTGGTCAAAAAGTTATATACAGAAATTTACAGAATATATACATACATTTACAGCACTCTCTACAATATATTACATACACAACACTCTATACAATATATACATACACAACACTCTATACAATATATACATACACAACACTCTATACAATATATACATACACAACACTCTATACAATATATACATACACAACACTCTATACAATATATACATCACAACACTCTATACAATATATACATACACAACACTCTATACAATATATACATACACAACACTCTATACAATATTACATACACAACACTCTATACAATATATACATACACAACACTCTATACAATATATACATACACAACACTATATGCATACACAACACTCTATACAATATATTCATTCACAGCACTATATACATTCGCAGCACTATAGACATATTTACAAAGAGGTATACTGTTGGGTGGAGATACTAGCGGAGGGGCTGACAGGATGGACCACGTCGATAGTGGGGGATGGATTAGCAGGTTGGATAGGATCAGAAGTGGAGGGAAAAACATTAGGTTGGGAAGGCAGTTGAGGAGCAGAAGAGGTTTGAGGAAGGAATGGTGAAGGTGTTGGTGGGATGGGGTACGGTGAAGTTAAAGGTGAAAACGGAAAGGGGGAATTAAAATAATGGGAATATTGAAATGGGGAAGGAGTATTAGGAGGATTGGCTGTAGCTTGCTGGCTGCCAGCTTAATGTGCAGCAGTTGGATAGGCTGCAGCTGAATGAGTGGCAGGTAGATAGGCGGCTGCTGCTGCTGGATGGGTGGCAGGTTGAAGTGGGGAAGGTGTAGGAATAGGGTGGGTAATTTGATGGGCTCGTGATACTGCCTGCACTAGAGAATTATGGCAGCCTTGCATCACATGCATCTGCAGGTCAGGAGTAAGATTTTCCATGTGCTTGAGAACGGACTGAAAAAAACAGTGTCTCGGCTCCATGTTTGCATCTGACTGCATCCTATCAATTTTACTGCTGAGTTCAGCAATGTTTTTGCTCAATAGAGCAAACCCATCTTTAAATTGATCTTTTAAAAGTTGTGTAGTGTTTTGATAGGATGCATTCAGATGCAAAAAATCAGATGCATAGCTCCTTTCCTGACCTCGATGACGCTGCCGTCTAGGTGTGGTGGCAGTGTCAGCAGGGTAAGGTAAAGGGAACTCCAACTCATCACCTGCAGCTTCATGTGACGAAGTCTGCCCTGCAACTCTAGTGCTGGTGGATGGGGCGGAGGTACCTGCCAAGAGGGAAGGTGCATAGGGGTCAGGTCTATCGACGTGGTCCCCGGCGGCGGACTCCAGAGGGATCGCTCCAGAGGGAACAAACTGAGAACCAGGCTCTAGAGTGCTGCAGACAGTGCTGTCAAATAAAAAAAAAAAAAACATTAAATATATTTATATTACATTCACCTTTCTGAAATCATAAAATATGGTTAGACACATTTTACTTTTGTCATACATAAATGTGTTGTGAAATATTTACCTTCTGCTGACCATCGTTGATCGCAGGAACGACAAGGCTTGGGCGTATTTGTATCTGCTCTTGCGTCCTGATGATCCACTCCTTGCCTGCATCTCTTTGTTAAATTCCCTCTTGAAGCGATCCCTGAGTGACCGCCACCGTGTGATAACCCGGTCACCTGGAAATAAAAGGAAAAAAATTGTTTTTGTATCCTACACATAACATTCTTCAAAATTCATTACTCAACTGTGAATACTTACGCGCAAGATCCTTGTCTCGGTCATCGAGTTCCCCCCAGTTGTCCATCACCAGGCTGCATACTTCCTCCCATAGCCGTCGGGTAATAACTTGGTCAGAATGCCTGCGGTCAGCCATATTCCACAGCGCCTCCCGATGTTGGACCTCTTCGATGAGGATGTCTACGTCGATCCCTCCCCCATCCTCACCATCTGTATCGGGAGCACGCCGTGAAGCCTGTGTATAAAAAAAATAAATAAAAAATAAGCTACATCACGTTAAATAAGTAAACACCAAAAAAAAAAATTATACTTACTTGCTGACCGCGGCGACGCTCATGCCGATGACCATGGGAGGTCCTTGGAGGAACTCTCCTACGAGACCTGGATTCTGAAGACTAGAAAACATTTAAAAACAAAAAAATCCAAATTATAAATGACAGTATGTATTGTGTGTGCTGTTATTTTTTTTGGTTGTTTACATTAGGTGATGATCTGCCTATATAAAAAACTTACACTCTGCGCACCCGCTCCAGTTATTTCTCCACCCTGACCGTCTGCTTCTGAAAGCCCCTCTTCTTCAGCTTCCTGTGAAGACATAATACATACATATAGTTTGGAAAATAATTTTCTCAACAGTGACCAAAAAAATAATAATTACCTCTGTTCGCCTACGCTGTGGCAGGGGGCTTCCAGAAGAAGACATACTTGAACAACTGGGCCTGACTGGGTCCTTCAATTAATCTGTAAGCATAAAGCCTATTAAGCAACAATACAAAAGAGATAAAAGCTCAATTGACAATATGCTTACATCACTATCAACTTGCGTCTGGATGACTGTCCTCTGTGGCTCACTGTCCTCTGTGGCAGACTGTCCTCTCTTTGTAAAAGACGAAACTGTTGGTAGCAGACTGTCTTCCAAGAAATCTGTAAGGATAAAGCCATTTTAGCCAATATAATAGTTATATACGCTCAAATGACAATATACTTACATGACACTCAACTTGGTTCCGTGAGACTCTCCAGTGGCCGAATGTCCTCTGTCCGACTGTCAAACTGTCCCAACAAATCTGTAAGTATAAAGCCGATTTTAGCCTATATACTTGTTATGTCCGCTAAAATGACAATATACTTACATCACACTCAACTTGGTTCCGTTTAACACTGGCCGACTGTCCTGTCCTTGTCTTCTGTGGCAGACTGTCACACTGAATCTGTAAAAATGCCAGCAACAATACAAGAGATAACCATTTGACAATATACTTATCACTCAACAGCAGACTGTCAACCTGGCACTGTCTCCTCAACTTTTACACTGATACCCCCCAGATAATGTTGCATGCACCCCATGGAATTTATACACCTTTGTATACTCCATTTACTTTTTATATACCCCATTGTCTATGTATGCACACCATGTACTTTCTATACCTTCGTATACACCCAATTGAGTTTTTATATACCACATTGTTTATGTATGCACACCATTTACTTTGTATACCTTTGTATACACCCAATTGAGTTTTTATATACCACATTGTTTATGTATGCACACCATTTACTTTGTATACCTTTGTATACACCCAATTGACTTTTTATATACCCCATTGTCTATGTATGCACACCATGTACTTTCTATACCTTTGTAACCCAGTTGTATACCTATGTATACACTACAATACCTTTGCATCACATGACCTTTTTGAAAACCATTTTATGTTTTGAGTAATATTTAAAAAGCAATACACCCCTGTGCATTATAACAATTATAAAAATATATGAAAAAATACTACGGACATTTTTGTTGGAGATTTTTTATTTGTTTTTTTTTTTTTGTTTGTTTTTTTTAAAGTATGAGCTTTAACACTCTTTATTTAAAAGATTAAATCACAGTAATGTCAAAATAACACTTTATTACACATGCACACACACACACTTCAAAAAAATTGTACAGCATGTAAAATGTATTAAAAATGACTTGTGTTTAAAAAAAAAATTAAATGAACAAAACACTATCAAACATGCATGAATACCCACCCACACAAAAATAACACTACATCAAGAAAAGTAATGTTGTTTAAAAAAAAGGAGTTAAAAATACATGCTGGCAAAAAAAATACATGAATACAATGCATGAAAATCACACACACACACACACACACACACACACACACACACACACACACACACACACACACACACACAAAAACACTACAGCATGAAAAGTTAAATGTGTTGCAACTAAAAAAATGTGTTTAAAAAAAAAAAAATGTAGGACACATACTCAAACATGGCAGCAATCACATATGAAGGCATTATACAGTCTATACTCACACCAAGTGTTTGCAGGATTCAGCTGGGCTATCAGACTTTCAGGCAGGGTCTTGTGGCTTGGGTCTTGTGGCTTGTGGCTTGATTCTAGCCTCTGGACTCTTGCTTGCTTGGTCTTCAGGTTTTTAGCTCAGCAGGATCTTCAAGAGCAGGTCTGGTCTTGTCTGGCTGCTAGTCTTCATGTGTGGCAATGAGTCACCTGGCTTGTTTATATTGGTTTTGGCCTGTCTGGAAATGTATCCAACTTGGAGCATGCGCAGTCCAAAAAGGCGGATCCGCCGTGTGTATCCGCCAAATGGCGGATATTGGCGGATCCGCCACTCATTGGCACACATTGTAAAATTTTGGCGGATTTGGCGGATCCGCCAAAATCCGCCAACATCCGCCATTTCAACGCAGACAAAAAACGTTACATTGTCCGTCCAATCGAGACAGCGGACGCCAAATATTTGGCGGATCCGCCAAAAAGCGGAGTCAGCGGACGACCATCCGCCACGATCCGCCAGTAATATAAGTTTATGGGGAAATTGCGGATCCGCCAAAAGAAAATGGCGGATCCGCCAATTTCAAATTTTGGCGGATTTTGACTGACGTCGCACGACTGAAGTGTGAAAGAGGCCTAAGCGTCTGAATTCCAGACAAGCTCGATGGTCGTTGTTTTTTACCAGGTTTAATTTTGTCGTCACTTATCGCCCGGGGTCTAAGAATGTAAAGGCTGATGCCTTGTCTCGCAGTTTCCCAGGGGCCGGGAAAACGGATGACCCGATTCCTATCCTTCAGGAGGGGGTGGTAGTGTCGGCTGTATGTTCTGAGCTTGAGGAGGAGGTGTTAGAGGCTCAGGGGGACGCCCCTGCAGGACCTCCAGGGAGACTGTTTGTCCCGAATCAGTTGAGACAAAAGGTTATTGAGGCACATCATAATTCTGCTTTAGCAGGACATCCAGGGAGTAAGGCTACTTTAGATCTCCTTTCTCGCCGATTTTGGTGGCCTAACGCTAATAAAGATGTTATAACTTTTGTCGCGTCCTGTGGGGTTTGTGCTCGCTCTAAAACCCCTCATACCCGTCCGTCTGGGACCCTTTTACCCTTGAAACTTCCGGAGCGTCCATGGACTCATTTATCTATGGACTTCATTACTGACCTTCCTCCGTCGTCAGGGAATACTGTCATACTGGTGGTTGTTGACAGGTTCAGTAAGATGACACATTTCGTTGCTCTTCCTGCACTCCCTAATGCTAAAACTCTGGCGCAGGTGTTCATTAGGGAGATCGTGAGACTTCATGGGTTGCCTTCTGATGTGGTGTCAGATAGGGGGTCTCAGTTTGTGTCCAAATTTTGGAGGGCATTTTGTTTACGTCGGGGGATGCAATTGTCGTTTTCCTCGGCTTTTCATCCGCAGACCAATGGTCAGACAGAGCGTCTGAATCAGAGTTTAGAGACATATCTCCGGTGTTTTGTCTCGGAGAACCAGGAGGACTGGTCTTCTTTCTTGCCTCTGGCTGAGTTAGCTCTTAACAACAGGCGGAGCGAGTCCACTGGTAAGTCCCCGTTTTTTGGGGCATATGGTTTTTATCCTCAGTTTTGTACTTTCAATGGGGGGGGTCCTTCTGGGGTTCCTGAGGAGGAGCGTTTCTCGTCGTCACTTGCTTCTGTGTGGAGAGGTGTATTGAATAATCTGAGTGCGATGGGGAACCGTTACAAACGTATGGCTGATAGGAGGAGAGTTTCTGGTCCAGATCTGAATGAGAACGATCTGGTATGGTTGTCTACCAGGAATATAAAACTTAAAGTGCCCTCCTGGAAACTGGGTCCCAGATTCATCGGGCCGTACAGGATCAGTTCCATAATTAATCCTGTGGCATTTCGTCTGGAACTCCCTCCTACGTTTAAAATTCATAATGTGTTCCACAAGTCTTTACTTAAAAGGTATGTGGCACCAGTCATATCGTCACCTCTACCTCCTCCTCCAGTGTTGGTCAATGGCAACTTGGAATTTCAAGTATCAAAAATCATTGACTCACGTCTGAATCGCCGGTCCCTTCAGTACTTGGTGCATTGGAAGGGGTATGGTCCGGAGGAGAGGACGTGGGTCCCTGCGTCTGATGTTAACGCAGATCGTTTGGTTCGGACCTTCCACAGAACTCACCCGGGCAGGCCTGGCCCTGAGGGTCCGGAGGCCCCTCGTAGAAGGGGGGGTACTGTCATGTGTGCATTGCCACGAAGATCGTCGCGGTTGCACATTTTGACTTCTCACAGCTGAGTTGCTGTTTCTTTGTGTTTGGCAGCTAGGGAGTTAATTCTGTCTGTGCTCGGTGCTGGGACTGGGTGCAGTTTCTCCCGGCTGCAATTGATTATTTGTTGATTGGTTTCCTTTAAATTCCTGGTTGTCTGCTTTGGGAGTTGCCAGTGAAATCCTTCATTCAGTCCACAGATAGGAATGAATCTGTATTGACTTAAGTTGAGAGCTCCTTAGTTGTTTTAAGCTCAACTTGCTTAGAGTTTATTTCCAGACCATATATTTCGATCCTTGCGGTGTTTGAGTGTGTATGCAGGAGTGCTATCTGTCTGTCTTATATGCCTATTTCTGTGTATTTAGCTGGATTGCCCATATCCTTTGGTGGTAATCAGGATCCTTCTTAGGACTGATTTACATGGGGTTCAGGGATTGATAGGAACAGGGTTAGGCTGGAGACTTGGACCTTGAACCATTATCAGTACTCCAAGGAGGGATTGTTAGGGACCCCCAGTTTTTAGGGTCAGGTTAGACCCGGGTCCTCCTTCTTCCTGTTTACAGCTCATCTAGTCTCAAGATTAACCCTGGTTAACAGAAGGATCGTTTCTGCACATCTAGTCCTCAAGATTTACCCTAAGTTCTGCAGATATCGTGTCAGGTAAATCTATTTTATACTTACATTCTGATGTTGCTAAACTATATGTTGTATAGAGTGTGGTTCCTGTATAAATAGTTTACTGACATTGTATTCATATCATTAGACAGCGTGACATTCTATTCGCCTTCTTTTAGTCGCAGGAGATATTGCTCCAAACCCCAGCCCCCCATGTTATAGCAAGTCAAACCTTCCAACTGCTACACTCAGAAACACCTCTAATCTTATTAATATTCCCTGCGTGCCTTCTTTGTCTTTTAATTGTGCCCTTTGGAATTCTCGCTCAGTGTGTAATAAACTCTCGTTCATCCATGACTTCTTCCTTTCAAATTCTCTTAACCTTCTAGCTCTTACTGAAACCTGGATCCAGCAGTCAGACACCACCGCTGCTGCTGCTCTCTCATATGGTGGACTACACTTCTCTCATACCCCAAGATCGAACAACAGAGCAGGTGGAGACATTGGTCTGCTCTTATCACCCAAGTGTACTTTTCAAGTTATCCCTCAAGTGCCCTCACTTGTCTTCCCTTCTTTTGAGGTCCATGCTGTCAGACTCTACATCCCCTTCTCCATGCAAGTGGCAGTGGTGTATCGTCCTCCTGGCCCTTGTCATCAGTTCCTGGATCAATTTCCACTTGGCTTCCACATTTTCTTTCCTGTGACATCCCCACCCTCATCATGGGTGATTTCAACATCACCATTGCTCTTCCCCTCTCCCCATCTGCCTCTCACCTTTTATCTAACTCCTCTTCGCCCTTGGCATACTAACTCCCACATGAAGACGGAAACTCCCTCGACTTGGTTTTCTCCCGGCTTTACTCAGTGGATGATTTCACAAACTCCCCTCTCCAGCTCTCTAACCACAACCTTCTTCCATTCTCTATCAAGAACTGCCATCCCGCTCAGGTCACCCCAACTTTCAACACATATAGAAACATACAAGCCATTAACACCCAGAAACTTATGAAGAACTTGCATTCATCATTGGCCCCTATCTCCTCTCTCTCATGTCCAGATTCTGCACTGAAGCATTACAATGAAACCCTGCAAAGTGCCCTGGATGAAACTGCACTTCCTATACATAGAACAATACGACACAGACGCTGACAACCATGGCACATGCTGCAAACACGTTTCCTGCAGCGGTGCTCCAGGTGCGCCGAACGTCTGTGGAGAAAATCTAATCTATCCGAAGATTTCATACATTACAAGTTTATGCTTAAAACATACAACTCTGCCCTTCACCTCTCCAAACAAACCTATTTCAACACCCTCATCACCTCACTATCCAATAACCCCAAACGTCTCTTTGACACTTTTCACTCCCTAATGAACTCAAAAGTGCAGGCTCCAACCACGGATCTCCACGCTGACGATCTGGCCAATTATTTCAAAGAAAAAATTGACCACATCTGACAGGAAATTATCTCCCAATCCCCTCATACCATGCACTGTCCTCGCTCCCCCACTTCATCCAGCTCACTCTCTGATTTTGAACCAGTCACAGAAGAAGTAATCAGGCTCCTTGCATCTTCTCGCCCTACCACTTGCATCAGTGACCCCATTCCGTCACATCTCCTCCAGTCCCTTTCCCCTGCTGTCATCTCTCACCTAACAAAAATATTCAACCGCTCTCTCTCTTCCGGTATCTTTCCCTCCTCATTTAAACATGCCATCATACATCCATTACTTAAAAAATCATCCCTCGACCAAAAATGTGCTGCTAACTATAGACCTGTCTCTAATCTTCCCTTCATCTCTAAACTCTTGGAACGCCTGGTCCACACCCGTCTTATTCGCTATCTCTCAGATAACTCTCTTCTCGACCCTCTTCAATCTGGTTTCCGCTCTTTACACTCTACTGATACTGCCCTCACTAAAGTCTCTAATGATCTTCCAACAGCTAAATCTAATGGTCACTACTCTATGCTAATTCTCTTGGATCTCTCCGCAGCATTCGACACTGTGGACCATCAGCTCCTCCTCAGTATGCTACACTCCATCGGCCCCAAGGACACCGTTCTCTACTGGTTCTCCTCCTATCTCTCTGACCGTTCCGTCACTGTATCTTTTGCTGGTTCCTCCTCTCATCTTCCCCTTACTGTTGGGGTTCCTCAAGGATCAGTCCTAGGCCCCCTCCTCTTCTCTTTGTATACTGCCCCTATTGGACAAACAATCAGTAGATTTGGTTTCCAGTACCATTTCTATGCTGATAACACTCAATTATACACTTCTTCACCCGTTATCACGCCTGCCTTTTTAGAAAACACCAGTGATTGTCTTACCGCTGTCTCTAACATCATGTTCTCCCTCTTTCTGAAACTGAACCTGTCAAAAACGGAACTCCTCATGTTTCCTCCCTCTACTAACCTACCTTTGCCTGACATTGCCATCTCCGTGTGTGGTTCCACCATTACTCCCCAGCAACATGCCCGCTGTCTTGGGGTCATACTTGATTCCAAGCTTTCATTCACCCCCCAAATCCGATCACTGGCTCGTTCTTGTTATCTCCACCTCAAAAACATCTCTAGAATTCAACCTTTTCTTACTTTCGACTCTGCAAAAACTCTTACTGTTTCTCTTATTCATTCTCGTCTGGACTATTGTAACTCTCTACTAATCGTTCTGTCTCTTACCAAACTCTCCCCTCTCCAATCTGTCTTGAATGCTGCAGCCAGGATCATATTCCTCACCAATCGTTATACCGATGCCTCTACCTTGTGCCAGTCATTACACTGGTTACCCATCCACTACAGAATCCAGTACAAACTTATTACCCTCACTCACAAAGCACTCCATGGCTCAGCACCACCCTATATCTCCTCCCTTGTCTCAGCCTGCCATCCTACCCGCCCTCCGTTCTGCTAATGACCTGAGGTTAGCATCCTCAATAATCAGAACCTCCCACTCCCGTCTCCAAGACTTTTCATGTGCTGCGCCAATTGTTTGGAATGCACTACTCAGGTTAATACGATTAATCCCCAATCCCCACAGTTTTAAGCGTGCCCTAAAAACGCACTTGTTCAGACTGGCATATCGCCTCAACACATTAACCTAACTATCCCTGTTGGCCCATTCAAAAAAAATTTTCTATCATAATCAGGTACCTCGTATTATGTTCTCACCCGCTTTATGCATTTAACAGCCCTCTGTGTCTGTACTGTTACATACTTTGGCTGTTAACTGGTTCATGCAGAATTACATGAACACCCGATTCTTACACTATGGCTGGTCAGAACAATGAAAGCAATTGTTACCATCTACCTTTGTGTCTCCCCTTTTTCCTCATAGATTGTAAGCTTGCGAGCAGGGCCCTCATTCCTCTTGGTTTCTAGTTTGATCTGTGTTTATTGTTATGCT
>JARQOD010000001.1:914641500-914685489 GCA_033576555.1 Oophaga sylvatica | reverse complement strand
GCCGGATCACTCCAGTGTTTGCTAGAAGAGCCAGAAGTCACCACGAGACTCTCATAGACTTACACAGAGAACTTGTGACCGTTACCTCTGACTTCGGTGCCAGTAAGAGCTGAAGATGGCAGTTGGAAAGTATAAGACTAGTTTAACCCCTTCACCCCAAGGGTGGTTTGCACGTTAATGACCGGGCCAATTTTTACAATTCTGACCACTGTCTCTTTATGAGGTTATAACTCTGGAACGCTTCAACGGATCTTCGCGATTCTGAGATTGTTTTCTCGTGACATATTGTACTTCACGTTAGAAGTATAATTTCTTCTATATAACTTGTGTTTATTTTTGAAAAAAACACAAATATGGCGAAAATTTTGAAAATTTTGCAATTTTCAAACTTTGAATTTTTTTTCCCTTAAAACAGAGAAATATGTCACACAAAATAGTTAAGAAATAACATTTCCCACATGCCTACTTTACATCAGCACAATTTTGGAACCAACATTTTTTTTGTTAGGAAATTATAAGGGTTAAAAGTTGACCAGTGATTTCTCATTTTTACAACAAAATTTACAAAGCCATTTTTTTAGGGACCACTCACATTTGAAGTCACTTTGACGGGTCTATATAGCAGAAAATACCAAAAAGTGACACCATTCTAAAAACTGCACCCTCAAGGTACTCAAAACCACATTCAAGAAGTTTAATAACCCTTCAGGTGCTTCACAGGAGCTGAAGCAACGTGGAAGGAAAAAATTAATATTTAACTTTTTAGCCACAAAAATGATCTTTTACAAACTTTTTTTTATTTTGACAAGGGTAAAAGGAGAAAAATGGCAGATAAAGTTGTTGTGCAATTTCTCCTGAGTACGCCAATACCCTATATGTGGGGGAAAACCACTGTTTGGGCACACGGCAGAGCTCGTAAGGGAAGGAGCGCCGTTTGACTTTTTCAAACTAAAATTGGCTGGAGTTGAGATTGGACACCATGTCGTGTTTGGAGAGCCCCTGATGTGCCTAAACAGTGGAAACCCCCCACAATTGACACCATTTTGGAAACTAGACCCCCTAAGGAACTTATCTAGATCTGTTGTGAGCACTTTGAACCCCAAAGTGTTTCACAAAAGTTTATAATGCCTGGGTGTGAAAAAAAAAAAAACAATTTTCCACAAAAATGATTTTTTAGTCCCAAATTTTTGATTTTTCCCAAGGAAATTGGACCCCAAAAGTTGTTGTCCAATTTGTCCTGAGTACGCTGATACCCCATATGTGGGGGGGTGAAACTGTTTGGGCGCACGGCAGGGCTTGGAAAGGAAGCAGTAACGTTTTGGAATGCAAACATTGATGGGGGTCATGTTCCGTTTGTAGTGCCCCAGATGAGCCTAAACAGTGGAAACCCCCACACAGTGACCCCATTTTGGAAGCTAGACCCCCTAAGGAACTTATCTAGATCTTTGGTGAGCACTTTGAACCCCCAAGTGCTTCACACAAGTTTATAATGCCCAGGCATGAAAATAAAAAATCCTATTTTTTTCCCACAAAAATTATCTCTTAGTCACTAATTTTTTATTTTCCCATAGGTAACAGGAGAAATTGGACCTCAAAAGTTGTTGTCCAATTTGTCCTGAGTACGCTGATACCCCATATGTGGGGGGAACCACTGTTTGGGCGCATGGCAGAGCTCGGAATGGAAGGAGCACGATTTGACTTTTTCCAACCAAAATTGGCTGGAATTGAGATTGGACGCCATGTTGCATTTGGAGAGTCCCTGATGTGCCTAAACAGTGGAAACCCCCCACAAGTGACCCCATTTGGGAAACTAGACCCCCTAAGGAACTTATCTAGATCTTTGGTGAGCAATTTGAACCCCAAAGTGCTTCACACAAGTTTATAACGTAGAGCCGTAAAATTAAAAAATCATATTTTTTCCACAAAATTGATCTTTTCACCCCAATTTTTATTTTCCCAAGGGTAACAAGACTCCAAAAGTTATTGTGCAATTTGTCCTGAGTACGCTGATACCCCATATGTGGGGGTAAACCACTGTTTGGGTGCATGGCAGAGTTTGGAAGGGAAGGGACTTTTCCAAAGCAAGGAAGGGACTTTTTCAAAGCAGAATTGGCTAGATGCCATGTCGTGTTTGGAGAGCCCTGATGTGCCTAAACAGTGGAAACCCCCCACAAGTGACCCCATTTTGGAAAATAGACCCCACAAGGAACTTATCTAGATGTGTGGTGAGCACTTTGAACCCCCAAGTGCTTCACAGAAGTTTATAACGTACAGCTGTAAAAATAAAAAATCCTTTTTTTTTTACAAAAATGATTTTTTCGCCCCCAATATTTTATTTTCACAAGGGTAACAGGAGAAATTGGACCCCAAAAGTTGTTGTCCAATTTGTCCTGAGTACGCTGATACCCAACATGTGTGAGAAAACGACTGTATGGGTGCACGTCTGGGCTCGGAAGGGAAGTAGTGACGTTTTGGATTGCAGACTTTGATGGAATGGTCTGGGGGCGTCATGTCGCATTTGGAGAGCCCTGATGTGCCTAAACAGTGGAAACCCCCCACAAGTGACCCCATTTTGGAAAACAGACCCCACAAGGAACTTATCTAGAAGTGTGGTGAGCGCTATGAAGCCCCAAGCGCTTCACAGAAAATTTATAACATTCAGCCGTAAAAACAAAAAAATCTTTTTTTTTTTTTACAAAAATGATTTTGTCGCCCCCAGTTTTTTATTTTCCCAAAGGTAACAGAAGAAATAGGACAAATTGCACAATAACTCTTGTGGTCCAGAGTACGCTGATACCCCATATGCGGGGGTAAACTACTGTTTGGGCACATGGCAGAGCTCAGAAGTGAAGGAGCACCGTTTGACTTTTTCAACGCAGAATTGGCTGGAATTGAGATCAGACGCCATGTCACATTTGGAGAGCCCCTGATGTGCCTAAACAGCAGAAACCCCCCAATTCTAACTCCAACCCTAACCCCAACACACCCCTAACCCTAGTCCCAACCCTAACCACAAACCTAACCCTAACACACCCCTAACCCTAATTCCAACACTAATCCTAACGTTAGTGGCAACTCTAACCCTAACTTTAGCCGCAACCCTAACCCTAATGGGAAAATGGAAATAAATACATTTTTTTAATTTTATTATTTTTCCCTAACTAAGGGGGTGATAAAGGGGGGTTTGATTTACTATTTATAGCGGGTTTTTATGATTGGCAGCTGTCACGCTAAAAGACGCTTTTTATTGCAAAAAGTAGTTTTTTTGCATCACCACATTTTGAGAGCTATAATTTTTGCATATTTTGGCCCACAGAGTCATGTGAGGTCTTATTTTTTGCGGGACGAGGTGATGTTTTTATTGGTACCATTTTTGAGCACGTGACATTTTTGATCGCTTTTTATTTCGATTTTTGGGAGGTTAGAATGAACAAAAATCAGCAATTCATGAATTTCTTTTGGGGGAGGCGTTTATACCGTTCCGCGTGTGGTAAAATTGATAAAGCAGTTTTATTCTTCGGGTCAGTACGATTATGGCGATACCTCATTTATATCATTTTTTTATGTTTTGGCGCTTTTATAGAATAAAAACAATTTTATATAAAAAATTATTATTTTTGCATCGCTTTATTCTGCGAGCTGTAACTTTTTTATTTTTTCGCTAATGATGCTGTATGGCGGCTCGTTTTTTGTGGGACAAGATGACGTTTTCAGCGGTACCATGTTTATTTATATCCGTCTTTTTGATCGCGTGTTATTCCACTTTATGTTCGGCGGTATGATGATAAAGCATTGATTTTTTGCTTAGTTTTTTTTTTTTTAAGGGGTTCACTAAAGGGGTTAACTAGTGGGACAATTTTATAGGGGGGGTCGTTACGGACGCGGCGATACCAAATATGTGTACTTTTATTGTTTTGTTTTTTTTATTTACAGGAAGAAATGAATTTATTGGGGAATATTTTTTTTTTTTTATGATTTTTTTTACCACTTTTTATTTTTTTTACTTTTTTACTTTGTCCCAGGGTGGGACATCACAGTATTTTAGCAGATCGCTGGTGTGACAGTGTGCACAGCACTCTGTCACACCAGCGATCGCTCTGGCAGTGCTGCAGGCTTCCTCAGCGCCTGCTCTCAGCAGGCACTGAGGAAGCCGACTCCCTGCAGGACCCCGGCGCCATCTTGGATCCGTGGACCTGGAGGGAGGACGGACCCTCGGAACATCGCGCTGCTCTGAGGGTCACAGGGGAGCGCGCAGGGAGCCCTCTCCCTGCGCGATCCTCCCCTGTGCCCCGGGTACACCGCGATCATGTTTGATCGCGGTGTGCCAGGGGTTAATGTGCCGGGAGCGGTCCGTGACCACTCCTGACACATAGTGCTGGGTGTCAGCTGTGATATACAGCTGACACCCGGCCGTGATTAGCTACGCTCCCCCCGGCCCGACCTAAACATTGCTGACGGGTTATCCCATAGATTACAGCAGGGAGGACACCAGGTCATTCATGATCAGGCTATTATTCTCATATACCGTAATTACTTTTCTGTCACTAAGATACAATAAAACAAATATATTTCTCATCTCTTAGGCTGGGTTTACATGCATTGTGTGCTGTGAAATGCTATGATTTGATGCAGTTATTACAAAATCATGAAAAGAACACTCAGATTTTGCCAGAACTTTGGAAAACTGCTGCAAAAAATGCACTGCAACCACATGGTGCGAACCCTGCCTAAAGCCAGTTTTACACATTTTTTTCTGTATGTTAAAATCAGTCCATGTTCCACAGTGTACTGGATCCAATTTTTTACAGCCAGTCTTTCTTGTAAGGCCGGAGTCACACACAACCACAAAAAATCGGTCCGTTTTAGACGGTCGACAATCGGATCAAAATAAAAACACACATCCTTCTGGCATCCGATTTTCCTTCAAAGATGCGATTTAATCGCATGTGTGTGTACCTTGTAACATCCGATTTTCATCCGACTTGCGAGATTTTCTCGCAGGCTTGCAAAACTGACATATAATGGATCCAAAAGAATAGTATTTCAATCACAAAAGAAAGAATAGATATATACACATAGAACACATATATATATATATATATATATATATATATATATGTCATTGTGACATATATATATACATATATTTATAATTCTTACACTTCTACATACTGTTATAGCCGCTAATTCAATTGCCGGCTTCAGTGAAATCACAGAAGCCGACATGAAATGATACATTGTTTCCACACATTTAACCATGAATTTCATGTATTTTTATATATGTTTGAAACATACAATTACATGAGTATATGTGTGCTAAATTTCAGACATGTAGGGGTTAATTAAAGGTGTAAATTCGTTGAAAAAAAATGCTTGGGCTCCCGCTGTATTTTCTCCACCAGACAGACAAAGCAAGCGAGTGGGGGCAGATAATAATAGCCTAGGGAGGGTACATTTTTTTTGTGCCCCCCTGGCTACTAACATCTGCCCCCAGACACCCCAGGAAAGACAAATCTATAATTAGATTCGCCCTTTCTGGCACTTTGCCCGTCTATTCCCATTGCCCTGTAGCGGTGGCGAATGGGTTAATAAGGGGTTAAAATGACCTTGCAATTGAAAGGTCACTTTAAGCCAGGTTAATAATTGAGAGCTGTCAATTAGACAACTATCAATTATTAATCCTATTGTATGAAAGAAAAATCAAACACACACAGTTTAATAAAAAATAAGTTTAATTAAATAATCACACAGTTTTTGACCATATTTTATTTTCCTGCTAAAACCATTTCCTGTAATAAAAATAAAATAAAAAGCAAAATTATACTTACCAATCCGATGTACAGTCAGGTCCCACGGTGTAATCTATCAGAAAGGGTTAACAGGTTACAGGTCGCAGAGAGCTAATAATGCTGTCTGAGACCTGTATTCCCTGAATGAATAAGTTCCTCTCCCAGCGAAAGTAGAGGAATAGATTCATGAATGGAGCTTAATTGATTTATTGGCAATTTAACTTTAGTGACCTGACCTAAAGGGAAAGTGGACACAATCAATTAAGCTTCATTCATGAAACACATCCTCTCCTGTCGCCAGGAGAGGAACTTATTCATTCATGAGCTTTGAGCTGAGCATGCAGGATTACTTGCACAGCTTGGCTCAAAGCTAGTTAACCCTTTGTGAAGGATTACAGCGTGGGACGTGACAGATCGGCGGAATAGGTAAGAATAATGTTGTTTTATTTCTTTTTCTTTATTTTAGGAGATCAATGGCTTCGCACGGATTAAGTGTATAATAAAATATGGTCAAAAAAAGGTGTTTTTATTTCATTAAAATTATTTATTCTTAAAGTGTGTGTGTTTTTTTATTTACTTCAATAGGATTAATAATTGATAGTTGTCTAATTGACAGCTATCAATCATTAACCTGCCTTAAGGTCACCTTTCAATTGCAAGGTGACAGTAAGGTGAGATTAACCCATTCGCCACCGCTACAGGGCAATGGGAATAGACGGGCAAAGTGCCAGAAAGGGCGAATCTAATTATAGATTTGCCCTTTCTGGGTGTCTGGGGGCAGATGTTAGTAGCCATGGGGGGCACAAAAAAAATGCACCCTCCCTGGGCTATTATTATCTGCCCCCACTCGCTTTGCTTTGTCTGGTGGAGAAAATACAGCGGGAGCCCACGCATTTTTTTTCAACAAAATTACACCTTTAATTAACCCCTACATGTCTGAAATTTTGCACAAATACACTCATGTAATTGTATGTTTCAAACATATATAAAAATACATGAAATTACATGGTTAAATGTGTGGAAACAATGTATCATTTCATGTCGGCTTCTGTGATTTCACAAAACCCGGCAATTGAATTAGCGGCTATTACAGTATGTAGAAGTCTAGGAACTATAAATATATGTATACATACATGTCACAATGACATGTATATATATATATATATATATATGTGTTCTATGTGTATATATCTATTCTTTCTAGTCTTTATTAAAGCTGTCAGTGTGATTTTACAGTATAGCCGGGATGAATTGCCGGCTTTTCTAAAGGACACCGATGCGATTTCATCGCAAGTCACACAGTGTGGTCCGTTTGTAATCAGATTTTTCATCGCTCCATAGACTTGCATTGGCGATCGTCGACCCACAATCGGTGACAATCGCAGCATGCTGCGATTGTACACGGACGTTTAAAACGGACCACAAAAAATCTGATACTGGGAGCTGCTCCATAGATTAACATAGGTCCGACTGCGATGCGATATTTCATCGCATTGCAGTCGTCCGATTTTGTCGCCAGTGTGACGCCGGCCTAAGGCTGTGGTTCCACGTTCAGGAAACACAGCGCTTTGGACGGAGCGGAAAGTCCGCTCCGCCCAAAGCCCCGCCCCCTTTTGAACGCGCGGTCATTCCGGATGTGTTCATGGAACACATCCGGAACACATCCGGAATGACTGCAGGGCTGCATAGCCCTGTGTTATTTCCCTTGCTGCGACGCAGGGTCGCCGCAAGGGACTAGGACATGCTGCGGTCTAAAAAGACACGCCGCATGTCCGTTAACGCAGGTCTTCCGCCTGCGTGTTTTTACGCATAGTGGAGACGGGATTTCTTGAAATCCCCTCCACTATGCTGTAACATCTGGACGCTGCGTGTTTGACGCTGCGCCAACGCACAGCGTCAAACACGCAGCTAATCCTGACTGTTTCCTGACCGTGGAAACATACCCTAAAAAGAATATACGGCATGTTAGCTTACCTACCTATTAAACAGTAAAATACGGACAGCACCAAGATAATGTTTTTTTCTTGGGGTCAATGACTTGGTGAGTCCGATCTGCAAAATGGATCAAAGTAGGCCATCTTTGGGGTGAGGGTTGCAGACAACAGATGAAAAGATAAGATGATTGTAATAAGTCCATGATCTATCCATGGAAATAACAGAGAGCAGAAGAATTGAAAAAAACTGACATAACAAAGAGCCCTTAGTAGCACTGACTGTTTCACGCATCAGTATTTTGGTCAGTATAATTTATTTATATTTGAAATTCAAAGCCAGGAGTGGTTTCAAAACACAAAAGAGTTCAAAACTTTCAATTAGGGTGGATTCAGACATCTGTGGATCTCGGACCGCAATACACGAACAGGATGGGGGATACATAGAGGCCCATCATGGAGGGGATATAGGGGCCCATGAAGGGGGTGAGGATTCTTAGGGGCCAAGGATGGGAGAGTACACAGTGGCCCAGGATGGGGGATATATAGGGGCCCAGGAAGGGGCAACATAGGGGTCTAGGATTGGAGACAATATTAAAATTGGCCCAGGATGGGGACTATTATTAAATAAAGGGGGCCAGGATGGTTGACAATTACTGTATATGGGCCAGAATGAGAAGCATACATTATTAGTTTATGGTGGCAAGTGCGGACATATTTACTGTAGGGGTCTATTAACCCCTTAACGACAGCCAATACGCCTTTTAACGGCGGTCATTAAGGGTACTTTAAAAAAAAAAAAAGTAAATAGCGCCCCCCAGAGGCGCATTTTCTCTGGGGTCTCGGCTACCGGGGTAGCCGAGACCCCAGAGAACATGAATCGGGTCGGTTTTTACCGACACCGATGTTGCGATCGCCGTTATTAACCCTATAACGGCGACCGCAAAAAAAAAAAAAGTTGTGCCATTTAATTTCTCTGTCCTCTGATGTCATCGGACATCAGAGGACAGAGAAAAAGGGTCCCCGGGACCCCCATGTGGCCCCCGATCCCCTCCATGTGGCCCCAGGGCCCTCCGGTGTCCCCGGTGCCGGCGCTGTTAAGAAAATGGCGGGCGCATGCTCAGTGCGCCCGCCGCTATGTGCCGCTGTGCTGGGGGGGGGATGGGCAAATATTCTCTGGGGTCTCGGCTACCGGGGGTAGCCGAGACCCCAGAGAACATGATCCGGGTCGGTATTCACGGTGTTGCGATCGCGGCTATGCAAGCATAGACGCGATCGCAAAAAAAAAAAAAAAGATTTTCTCTCCCCTCTGATGTGATCGCACATCGGAGGGGAGAAAATGAGGGTCCCCGTGTCCCCCTGAACCCCCATATACTTACCGATGTCCTCTGGCAGGTCCCCCTGGCCTCCGATCATCCCGGTCTTCTTCCTGCAAAAAAAAAATGGCGGGCGCATGCGCAGTGCGCCTGCCGATCTCCTTGGCGGCAGATTCAAATTTTTTTCATTCATTCTCATAAAAGTACATTTTGATCACTGTGATAAACAATCACAATGATCAAAATAAAAAAAACAGTACATAACCCCCCATTTATCACCCCCTTAGTTAGGGACATATAATAAAAAATAGAAATTATATTAATTTTCATTTTTCTGTTAGGGTTAGGGTTATAATTAGGGTTAGGGTTATAATTAGGGTTAGGGTTAGCATTAGGGTTAGGGTTAGCATTAGGGTTAGGGTTAAGCTGGGTTCATACTGCGTTATGGCAGTCGGTTAGACGGACTGCGTTACACAGCGGTATAACGCGGTGTAACGCAGTCTGTTAACGCTGCCATTCACCCCCATTTGAGGGCGCATCGCGACGCATGCCGTAAAGCGGCATGCGTTTGCGACGTGCCATCATTCAGTGACGGAGCCTCGGACGCGGGCTGCAGCGTTTGGGCTCCGTCACCGCTAGCGCAGATGAATCATCTGCTGATTCCTCTGCGCTAGCGGTATAGCATAACGCGATAGCGTTATGCTATACCGTTACCAGCCCGTCAACGCTATGGTTGAACGGGCTGGTAAAACGCAAAATGAACCTAGCCTTAGGGTTAGGGTTATAATTAGGGTTACAATTAGGGTTAGGGTTAAAATTAGGGTTAGGGTTACAATTAGAGTTAGGGTTATAATTAAGGTTAGGGTTACAATTAGGGTTGGAATTAGGGTTGGGATTTAGGTTAGGATTAGGGTTGGGATTAGGGTTAGGGGTGTGTTGGGATTAGGGTTGGAGCTAGAATTGAGGGATTTCCACTATTTAGGCACATCAGGGGGTCTCCAAACACGACGTTGCGTTCAAAAAGTCAAATGGCGCTCCTCCCTTCCGAGCCCTGCCGTGCGCCAAAACAGTGGTTTACCCCAACATATGGGGTATCAGCGTACTCAGGACAAATTGCACACCAATTTTGGGTTCTAATTTCTCCTGTTACCCTTGGGAAAATAAAAAATAGCTGGCTAAAAAAATAATTTTTGAGAAAAAAAATGATTTTTTATTTTTACAGCTCTGCGTTTATAAATTTCTGTGAAACACTTGGGGGTTTAAAGTGCTCACCACACATTTAGATAAGTTCCTTAAGGGGTCTAGTTTTCAAAATGGGGTCACTTGTGGGGGTTTCCACTGTTTAGACACATCAGGGGGTCTCCAAACACGACGTGGCTTTCAAAAAGTCAAATGGCGCTCCCTCCCTTCCGAGCCCTGCCGTGCGCCCAAACAGTGGTTTACCCCAACATATGGGGTATCAGCGTACTCAGGACAAATTGCACACCAATTTTGGTGTTCTAATTTCTCCGGTTACCATTGGGAAAATAAAAAATAGCTGGCTAAAAAAATCATTTTTGAGAAAAAAAATGATTTTTCATTTTCACGGCTCTGCATTTATAAATTTCTGTGAAGCACTTGGGGTTCAAAGTGCTCACCACACATCTAGATAAGCTCCTTAAGGGGTCTAGTTTCCAAAATGGGGTCACTTGTGGGGGGTTTCCACTGTTTAGACACATCAGGGGGTCTCCAAACACGACGTGGCTTTCAAAAAGTCAAATGGCGCTCCCTCCCTTCCGAGCCCTGCCTTGCGCCCAAACAGTGGTTTACCCCAACATATGGGGTATCAGCGTACTCAGGACAAATTGCACACCAATTTCGGGGTTCTAATTTCTCCGGTTACCCTTGGGAAAATAAAAAATAGCTGGCTAAAAAAATCATTTTTGAGAAAAAAAATGATTTTTCATTTTCACGGCTCTGCGTTTATAAATTTCTGTGAAGCACTTGGGGGTTCAAAGTGCTCACCACACATCTAGATAAGCTCCTTGGGGGGTCTAGTTTCCAAAATGGTGTCACTTGCAGGGGGTTTCTACTGTTTAGGTACATCAAGGGCTCTGCAAACACAACATGACGCCCGCAGAACATTCCATCAAAGTCTGCATTACAAAATGGCACTCCTTCCCTTCCAAGCACTCCCATGCGCCCAAACAGTGGTTTCACCCCACATATGGGGTATCAGCGTACACAGGAAAAATTGCACAACAACTTTTTGGGTCCAATTTCTCCTGTTACCCTTGGGAAAATAAAAAAAATAGCGGGCTAAAGAATCATTTTTGAGGAAAAAAATGATTTTTTATTTTCACGGCTCTACGTTTATTAATTTCTGTGAAGCACTTGGGGGTTCAAAGTGCTCACCACAATCTAGATAAGTTCCTTAAGGGTCTAGTTTCCAAAATGGTGTGATTTGTGGGGGGTTTCGACTGTTTAGGCGTATCAGGGGCTCTCCAAATGCGACATGGCGTCCAATTTCAATTCCAGCCAATTTTGGTTTGAAAAAGTCAAACGGCGCTCCTTCCCTTCCAAGCCCTGACCATGCGCCCAAACAGTGGTCCCACCCCACATATGGGGTATCATATACTCAGGACAAATTGTACAACAACTTTTGTGGTCTAATTTCTCCTGTTACCCTTGGGAAAATAAAAAATTGGGGACTAAACATCAGGTTTGTGGAAAAAATATGACTTTTTATTTTCATGCCCGGGAGTTATAAACTTCTGTGAAGCACTTGGGGGTTCAAAGTGCTCACCACACATCTATATAAGTTCCTTAGGGGTCTAGTTTCCAAAATGGGTCACTTGTGGGGGGTTTCCACTGTTTAGACACATTAGGGCCTCTACAAACGCGACATGGCGTCCAGCCAATTCTGAGTTGAAAAAGTCAAACGGCGCTCCTTCCCTTCCAAGCTCTGCCATGCACACAAACAGTGGTTTACCCCCACATATGGGGTATCAGCATGCTCAGGACAAATTGCACAAAAACTTTTGGGGTCTTGTTACCCTTGGGAAAATAAAAATTGGGGTGAACAAATCTTTTTGTGGAAAAAATATGATTTTTTATTTTCACGGCTCTATGTTATAAACTTCTGTGAAGCACTTGGAGGTTCAAAGTGCTCACCACACATCTAGATAAGTTCCTTAGGGGGTCTAATTTCCAAAATGGGGTCACTTGTGGGGGTTTCCACTGTTTAGACACATCAGGGCCTCTACAAACACGACATGACGTCCAGCCAATTCTGCGCTGAAAAAGTCAAACGGCGCTCCTTCCCTTCCAAGCTCTGCCATGCACCCAAACAGTGGTTTACCCCCACATATGGGGTATCAGCATGCTCAGGACAAATTGCACAAAAACTTTTGGGGTCTTGTTACCCTTGGGAAAATAAAAATTGGGGTGAAAAGATTGTTTTTGTGGAAAAAATATGATTTTTTATTTTCACTGTTCTATGTTATAAACTTCTGTGAAGCACTTGGAGGTTCAAAGTGCACACCACACATCTAGATAAGTTCCTTAGGGGGTCTAGTTTCCAAAATGGGGTCACTTGTGATGGGTTTCCACTGTTTAGACACATCAGGGCCTCTACAAACGCGACATGGCGTCCAGCCAATTCTGCGTTGAAAAAGTCAAATGTCGCTCCTTCCCTTGCGACCTCTGCCGTGCGCCAAAAAAGTGGTTTACCCCCACATATGGGGTATCGGCTTATTCAGGAGAAATTGCACAACAAATTTTGTGGTTCATTTTTTCTTTTAACAGTTGTGAAAATAAAAAAAATAGGTTCCGAAGTAAAGTTTTTGCAAAAAAAGTTAAATGTTAATTTTTTCCTTCCACATTGCTTCAGTTCCTGTGAAGCACGTAAAGGGTTAATAAACTTCTTGAATGTGGTTTTGAGCACCTTGAGGGGTGCAGTTTTTAGAATGGTGTCACTTTTGGGTATTTTCTATCGTATAGACCCCTCAAAGTGACTTCAAATGTGATGTGGTCCCTAAAATAAAAATGGTGTTGTAAAAATGAGAAATCGCTGGTCAACTTTTAACCCTTATAACTTCGTAACAAAAAAAAATTTTGGTCCCAAAATTGTGCTGATGTAAAGTAGACATGTGGGAAATGTTATTTATTAAGAAATTTGTGTGACATATCTCTCTGATTTAAGGGCATAAAAATTTAAAGTTTGAAAATTGTTAAATTTTCAAAATTTTCGCCATATATTCCGTTTTTTTCATAAATAAACACAAGTCATATCAAAGAAATGTTACCACTAACGTGAAGTACAATATGTCACGAAAAAACATCTCAGAATCAGCGGGATTCGTTAAAGCGTTCCAGAGTTATAACCTCATAAAGTGACAGTGGTCAGAATTGTAAAAATTGGCCCTGTCATTAAGCTGCAAAATGGCTCTGTCACTAAGGGGTTAAGGGACATTACTGCTGCAATATAATTTACTTTGAGGATACTGTCTTCCATTGTAGAACAAAAGGGAGGTCCTGTTACTATGGAGGGCGTCACTATGTCGCTTTTTTTCTTCATCTGTCGTAGTATGGAAATTGGGTAAAAAGTGGGGAATGTGCTCTAGAAGCAATCAGTTATAGATAACTGTGTGTTATTTTCTGCAGAGTCCTGGATGGAAGAATTGATAACAGTGATGAAGAAGAAAAGCGAAGATTAAGGACTACAAATAGAGACGTAACTGGCGAGTCAGTGTATTACATGTAAACGTACACATGTGGATCAACTTGTTAGGCTATGGGTTGAATTAGATGGGCTTAAAGTCTTCCTTCAACCTTAAAACTATTTTACTATGTTGCTATACACAGACTCTATATACAGATTTTCTGTGCATAATGTCACTGGTGATCCCTATATTACATGTACACTATACACTATATACAGAGCTCCTGTGTATAATGTCACCGGTGATCACTGTATTACCTGTACACTGATACTATATACAGAGCTCCTGTGTATAATGTGCAGCACCGGCATCCCTGCATGCTTCCCTTCTTCCCTGGCTGGGACCCGCCTTACCACCGCAGCCCCCGTCCCGCACTTCCTCCTTCATCCTTATCTGCTGCTGCTCAGGGTGCGTGCATGGTGCGCAGATACCTGGGCGCTCCCTCTTTCCTAAAGGGGTCGCGTGCGCCGTCCTAATGTGTCCCTAGACAATAGCTGGGGAACACCTTCTATTTCAGGCACCTCATCCAGCATGGTTAGTTAGCCCTTAACAAGCTTGCTAGTTGTCAGGTACTCAGTACCCGCGAGTCAGTCTACCTGTCTGCCCGTCCTTGCTTGTCTATCTTCATTTCAGCCTGTCCAGTCCGCACCTGCCAATGTTCATCTGTATACCAACCGGTCCAATCTGCACCCGCCAGCACTCATCTGTACATCAGCCGGTCCAGTCCGCACCTGCCAGTGCTCATCTGTACATCTGCCGGTTCAGTCTGCACCTGCCAGGCTCATCTGCAGATAAACCAGTCCAGTCCGCACCAGTCAGTGCTCATCTGTATATCAGCCGGCCCAGTCCGCACCTGCCTGTGCTAATCTGTACATCAGCTGCTCCAGTCCGCACCTGCCAGTTCTCATCTGTACATTAGCTGGTCCAGTCCGTACTTGTCAGTGCTCATCTGTCTACCAGCCACTTCAGCCCGCACCTGCCAGTGCCTATCTGTATACCACCTGGACCTCTTTGTATCCATGGTCCCTGTGTTCCTTCAATGCCTGCCTGCATTTGCTGTCCCTCTCTCCAGGCCATTCCTGCTACCAGTCCCTTGGAGGTCAGTTGACGTGCATCCGTGGTCTGTCCTGGAGTAGCTCCTGGTGTTCATTGGGAGTCAAGCCTAACCTCACCATCAGGGGATCGAGTGAAATGGAATCTGCTGGCTCTCAGGCCTCCTCTTTCTCAGATCTGTACCAGGAGGTCTGTCGCCAGAAAGAACAGCAGAATAAAATATTTTCCTACATGCGGACAGTATCCTCCCGTCTTGATCACTGTGAACTCCGGAGGCGCTCACACCTACCCAAGCTGTGACCAACTCGGCTGTGAACGAGCAGCCTGCCAGCTATTTGCAAGGCTCTGGACCCCGTCTGTCAGCTCCCCCATGCTATGGCTGTGACCCTGCCCTATGTCGGGGTTTATTAATCAGTGCACGCTGCACTTCAAACTCTTGGCTTATCAGTTCGATTCGGGGCCAAAGTGGCTTTCATCATGGTCCATCTCACTAGCAAAGTGAGAATGGAAGAAATGGGACCTTGTTGTGTCAAACCTCCAGCCCTTTCTAGAGGCCTTCCGGAAGGTCTTCGATGAAGCCAGCTGTGCTTCCTCTGCAGCATCTTCGCTATTCAGGCTGCATCAGGGTAACCTAACAGTGGGCCAGTAGCTGTTCGCTTTCGCACCTTGTCGTTCGAACTCACCTGGAATAATGAGATTCCGGTTTCTACCTTCTGAGCGAATCAAGGACGAGTTGGCTGGTCGTGATATACCCACCTCGCTGGATAACCTGGTGTCCTTGGCAACCTGGATAGGAGAGGTCCTGGAAGCCCAGGGAGAACATCCAAACCCTCACCTCCTACAGATTTCTTGCAGGCGTGAAGAAGAGGGAGCATAAAGGGGCTACTGTAGCGTCAGTGTCCCTGCATGCTGCCCCTCTTTCTTGGCAGGGATGCCGTCTTACCGCCGCAGCCCCTGTCCTGCACCTCCTCCATATTGGTCACTGTGCACTGTGCTTAGGAAATGATCACTCCCTCTTTCTTAAAGGGGCCACACGCACTATTCTAAAGTCTCTTCAGCCAATAGCTCCTCCTCCAGCATGGAGGCGCCTGAGCAACGTGGTTAGTTAGTCCTTAGTACTCTTGCTACTTTTCAGGTCCCCAGTCAGTCTACTGTCCTGTACCTGTCTTCCCGTACTTGCTTGTCTCAGTTTCAGCCGGTTCAGTTCTCACCTACCAGTGCTCATCTGTATACCAGCCAGTCCAGTCCGCACCTGCCAGTCTCCTCTGTATATCAGCCTGTCCAGTCTGCACCTGACATTACTGATCTATATATCAACTGGTCCAGTCCGCACCTGCCAGGGCTCATCTGTACATTAGCTGGTCCAGTCTGCACCTGACAGTACTGATCTATATATCAGCTGGTCCAATCCGCACCTGCTAGGGCTCATCTGTACATCAGCCGGTCCAATCTGTACCTGCCAGTGCTCATCTGTCATCCTGCCCACTCCTGCCAGTGCTTCTGTGTACCTGCCGAACCAGCTGCACCTGCCAGTACCTGTCTGGATACCAGCCAGACCCATCTGGATGTGTGGTCCCTGTGTTCCCTCAGTGCCTTCAAGCATCTGCTGTCACTCTCTTTGGGCCTTTCCTGCTACCAATCCCTTGGGGGTCAGCTACTGTGCGTCCGTGGTCTGTCCTGTCATTGGGAGCCAAGCCTAACCCCACAATCAGGGACTCTAGTGAAGAGTCAGATGCTCACCAAGTTATGCCCCTCCAGGTTCCCCTCGGACCATGGCAGAGTGTTTCCATTTCCTTCACATAATGTTACCAGTGGTAATTTTCGTGTTATTAGTATTGTGGTTTTAATTCATGATCATTATTGTAGTATTATTCGGTCACTATGTGGTGGTAATATGTGGTCTGGTCATGGTGTGGCGGTATTTGTTCCTTGAATATAGTATTGTTTGGCTACTGTGTGGTGATAATATGTGGTTTGGTCATGGTGTGGTGGTATTTATCCCTTGTATGTGGTATTATTCAGTCACTCTGTGGAGGTAATATGAGGTCTGGTCACAGTGTGGCGGTATTTGTCCCTTGTATGTGGCATTATTCGGTCACGATGTGGTGGTAATATGAGGTCTGGTCATGGTGTGGCGATATTTCTCTCTTCTATGTATTATTATCGGTCTTGGTATAGGGGATTGTGTTGTGTATGGAGGTCACTTGTTCGCTCTGATATCAATAAGGGGTAGATTCTTGAATTCCAATTGAGATTAATTACTTGGACGTTTAACTCCACTCTGCCCTGTGTCTATTACACAGTGCCAGATACGAACTTACAGAGGTTATCCTGTGAAAACAAATATCCTAAGGCCACATTCACATGTTCAGTATTTGGTCAGTATTTTACATCAGTATTTGTTAGCTAACCAGGAATGGGTGAAAAATACAAAAGTGGTGCACTTGCTTCTATTATACTTTTCCTCTGACTGTTCCACTCCTGATTTTGGCTTACAAATAAGTGATGTAAAATATTGAATGTGGGAACATGGCCTATGGATAAGTAATAAGCTATTGATTAGTGGGTGTCCGACTGCTGGGACCTGGCCGATTGGCAGAATGTGGAACTTTTATCATTATTAGAATGGAGAGATATGTACGACTCTACCACTGATCCATTCATTCCCTCAGTGGCTGCACATGCTGTGCTTGGCTTTTCATGGAAGGCCCACAGAGGATGAATGGAGCTGTGGTAAGACATCTGACCTGCTGATGCATTTTAAAAGTGACCTATCAGGTACAAAAGGTCCCAGTTCTTCTGATCCGTGCAGTTTTCAATGGTCGGATTCCACGATCAATAAGTTATTACCTACCTAACCTGTGAATCGGTGATAACTAGCTTTCACCAAATAACACTTCCAAAGCAATATGTAAATGTGCAGGAGCCGCCTGTGTTTTAAGGGTATGCCACACTGAACAATATCGCTAACGGGATCGCTAAAAAACGTCACTATTTAGCGATCCCGTTAGCGATGTTGTTCAGTGCGGCATCTGCCAGCGACGAGCTTCCTGCTGTGATCTCGCTCGTCGCTGGAATCGCTCCGGACCCTATTTTCTCGTCGGCGCTCCCGCTGGGTAAGTATATATCGCTAGTGTGGCACCTTTTCTTAGCGATTTAGCGGTACTTTTGTACCGCTAAAGTCGTTAAGAAGATCGCTAACGGCGATAGCGCCGTTAACTATATCGCTAAATGTGGCCGCACTTAGCGATATAGAAACAATCCCGCTAGCGATCGCATTAGTATGCGTCTTTATCGCTATCGCTAGCGGGATTGTTTAGTGTGGCAGTACCTTTACAGTCCATGCTCCACTATAATGGGGATTAAGGCTAAGGCCGGAGTCACACTGGCGACAAAATCGGACGACTGCAATGCGATGAAATATCGCATTGCAGTCGGACCTATGTTAATCTATGGAGCAGCTCCCAGTATCCGATTTTTTGTGGTCCGTTTTAAACGTCTGTGTACAATCGCAGCATGCTGCGATTGTCACCGATTGTCGGTCGACAATCGCCAATGCAAGTCTATGGGAGCGATGAAAAATCGGATTACAAACGGACCACACTGTGTGACTTGCGATTAAATCGCATCAGTGTCCTTTAGAA
Organism: Oophaga sylvatica; assembly: GCA_033576555.1. NCBI lineage: Eukaryota > Metazoa > Chordata > Amphibia > Anura > Dendrobatidae > Oophaga > Oophaga sylvatica. The sequence goes on along the minus strand of JARQOD010000001.1, from coordinate 914,667,053 downwards.
AAGCCGGCAATTCATCCCGCTATACTGTAAAATCACACTGACAGCTTTAATAAAGAATCGAATCAATACATATCCACACATAGAATCCACATATATATATATATATATATATATATATGTCATTTGTGGACATATATATATATACATATATTTATAGTTGTTACACTTCTACATACTGTAATAGCCGCTAATTCAATTGCCGGCTTCAGTGAAATCACAGAAGCCGACATGCAATGATACATTGTTTCCACACATTTAACCATGTAATTTCATGTATTTTTATATATGTTTGAAACATACAATTACATGAGTATATGTGTGCTAAATTTCAGACATGTAGGGGTTAATTAAAGGTGTAAATTCGTTGAAAAAAAATGCGTGGGCTCCCGCTGTATTTTCTCCACCAGACAGACAAAGCAAGCGAGTGGGGGCAGATAATAATAGCCTAGGGAGGGTACATTTTTTTTGTGCCCCCCTGGCTACTAACATCTGCCCCCAGACACCCCAGAAAGGGCAAATCTATAATTAGATTCGCCCTTTCTGGCACTTTGCCCGTCTATTCCCATTGCCCTGTAGCGGTGGCGAATGGGTTAATCTCACCTTAATGTCACCTTAGTATTGAAAGGTGACCTTAAGGTAGGTTAATAATTGATAGCTATCAATTAGACAACTATCAATTATTAATCCTATTGTAGTAAATTAAAAAAACACAGACACATTAATTAAAAATTATTTTAATGAAATAAAAACACCTTTTTTTGACCATATTTTATTTTACACTTAATCCGTGCGAAGCCATTGATCTCCTAAAATAAATAAAAAAAAATAAAACAACATTATTCTTACCTATTCCGCTGATCTGTCACGTCCCACGCTGTAATCCTTCACAAAGGGTTAACTAGCTTTGAGCCAAGCTGTGCAAGTAATCCTGCATGCTCAGCTCAAAGCTCATGAATGAATAAGTTCCTCTCCTGGCGACAGGGGGATGTGTTCATGAATGAAGCTTAATGATGTTCCACTTTCCCTTAGGTCAGTCACTAAGTAAAATGCAATAATCAATTAAGCTCATTATGATCTATTCCTCTACTTTCGCTGGAGAGGAACTTAAGGATGCCCCACTAAACAATATCGCTAACGGATCGTAAAAACGTCACTATTAGCGATCCGTTAGCGATATTGTTCAGTGCGGCAGCTTCCAGCGACGAGCTCCTGCGTGATCTGCTCGTCGCTGAATCGCTCCGACCCTATTTCTCGTCGGCCTCCGTGGGTAATATTTAATCGCTGTGTGCACTTTTAGCGATTAGCGGATTTTGTACGTAAATCGTTAAGAGATCGCTAACGGCGATAGCGTCGTTACTATATCGCTAATGGCAGCATTAGCGAAAAGAAAATCCCGCTAGCGATGCATTAGTATGCGTCGTTATCGTGATCGCTAGCGGGATTGTTTAGTGTGGCAGTACCCTTATTCATTCAGGGGAATACAGGTCTAGACAGCATTATTAGCTCTCTGCGACCTGTAACCTGTTAACCCTTTCTGATGGATTACACCGTGGGACCTGACTGTACATCGGATTGGTAAGTATAATTTTGCTTTTTTATTTTATTTTTATTACAGGAAATGGTTTTAGCAGGAAAATAAAATATGGTCAAAAACTGTGTGATTATTTAATTAAACTTATTTTTTATTAATCTGTGTGTGTTTGATTTTTCTTTCATACAATAGGATTAATAATTGATAGTTGTCTAATTGACAGCTATCAATTATTAACCTGCCTTAAGGTCACCTTTCAATACTAAGGTGACAATAACGCCAGATTATTAACCCATTCGCCACCGCTACAGGGCAATGGGAATAGACGGGCAAAGTGCCAGAAAGGGCGAATCTAATTATAGATTTGCCCTTTCTGGGGTGTCTGAGGGCAGATGTTAGTAGCCAGGGGGGGCACAAAAAAATGTACCCTCCCTAGGCTATTATTATCTGCCCCCACTCGCTTGCTTTGTCTGTCTGGTGGAGAAAATACAGCGGGAGCCCACGCATTTTTTTTCAACGAATTTACACCTTTAATTAACCCCTACATGTCTGAAATTTAGCACACATATACTCATGTAATTGTATGTTTCAAACATATATAAAAATACATGAAATTACATGGTTAAATGTGTGGAAACAATGTATCATTTCATGTCGGCTTCTGTGATTTCACTGAAGCCGGCAATTGAATTAGCGGCTATAACAGTATGTAGAAGTGTAAGAATTATAAATATATGTATATATATATGTCACAATGACATATATATATATATATGTGCTCTATGTGTATATATCTATTCTTTCTTTTGGCATTTAAATACTATTCTTTTGGATCCATTATATGTCAGTTTTGCAAGCCTGCGAGAAAATCTCGCAAGTCGGATGAAAATCGGATGTTACAAGGTACACACACATGCGATTAAATCGCATCTTTGAAGGAAAATCGGATGCCAGAAGGATGTGTGATGTTTTTATTTTGATCCGATTGTCGACCGTCTAAAACGGACCGATTTTTTGTGGTTGTGTGTGACTCCGGCCTAACAGGTATTTGCATATAACTATAGAGTAGTCACCTAGAGTCAATTCCTTCCCAGACGCCTCAGTACAAACATGCCTTGCTTATGTGCTCAACTTAGTGGTTCAGCAGTTTCTGAAAACCTTCCCTAGATTCGATCCCTTGAGCTTGTGTTTGGTGGTTGGTTTCTCTTTCTGCCGAGCCACTGGATACACACCTTTCTCTGGGAGTTTGGGTTCTGCTATTTTGGCTGCAGTCTGTCTAGCCTAACACAGGTGTTTTGCTTTCATTTCTCTGCCTATCACATTTTAGGTGCAACTTTATATTCTGTCCCCGAGTTGGCGTTTCCTGCTGGTGATACATTCTTTTGGGTAATCTGACATTCTATTAATGTTTAGAGCCAGTCTGTGTATTTCCAGCTAATTATTTCTGCTTTGCTGTTTCTTTGCTATACTTGCCTCTATCTTCTGTTTGTGATTAGGAAGTAGGCGTATATTTGTTAACAGTACTTGCTTTATTCTTTGTTTGGTATTCCATTATTTACTTTAGTCACTCTACAATCTTTCCTTTGTTTGGTACACCAATTGTTGGTAATTCACACTCTGCTCTGCCCTCCGCTTCTCTAGGAGGAACATGAAGCAATTTGACTGCACTTTAGGCAGTTAGATCTGAGTTGCCATCTCCTAGTCCAGGGGTCCCCAACCACCGGTCCGCGGGCCAGGACCGGGCAGTTGCAGTTCTGTTGCCGGTCCACGGAGCCACGGCTCAGAATGCTGGACACAAGGGGAGCTGGCGGCTGTAGCACTGTAGTGACAGCTGCAGCCGCCGGCATCCAGAAGACATCGATATTCACCCTCAGTTCCTGCATCCCTGTTCCGGCGCGGCAGCTTCATCCTGTGCAGAGCAGTCACGTAGTACCGCTCATTAGGTCATGAATATGGACGCGACTCCATTCCCATAGGCGTGGCGTCCATATTCATGACCTTAATGAGCAGTACCACGTGACTGCTCAGCACAGGATGAAGCTGCGGCACAGGGATAAAGATGCAGGGAAGTTCAGCGACGGTGCATACAAGGATGGGAGGGTGGGAGCGGAGCCATGTATACAAGGGTAGGAGCAGAGCCATGTATACAAGGGTGAGAGCGGAGCCATGTATACAAGGATGGGAGGGGGGAGCGGAGCCATGCATACAAGGGTGGGAGCGGAGCCATGCATATAAGGGTGGGAGCGGAGCCATGCATACAAGGGTGGGAGCGGAGCCATGCATACAAGGGTGGGAGCGGAGCCATGCATACAAGGGTGGGAGCGGAGCCATGCATACAAGGGTGGGAGCAGAGCCATGCATAAAAGGGTGGGAGCGAATCCATGCATACAAGGGTGGGAGCGGAGCCATGCATACAAGGGTGAGAGCGGAGCCATGCATACAAGGGTGGGAGCGAAGCCATGTATACAGGATGGGACAGGGGAGCCATGCATACAAGGATGGGAGGGTGAGAGCGGAGCCATGTATACAAGGATGGGAGGGTGGGAGCGGAGCACGCATACAAGGGTGGGAGCGGAGCCCTGTATACAAGGATGGGAGGGTGGGAGCAGAGCCATGTGTACAAGGATGGGAGGGTGGGAGCATACAACATGCATACAACAGGGGGAGCCACACAGAGCTGGACAGGACGGGCTTGTTGCAGGAAAACAAGCCTAGTACTCCCACTCATTCTAATCTAAACCTATGGTGAGTTGAGTCAAATTCACATTATAAATGTTATAATTAAACGATAAGTGTGCACTACTAAAGCCCGTCCATAGCCCCGCCCCCTTATGACCAAAGCCCCACCCCTGTCACACCTCCATCCCGGACTGCCGGGCCATGGAAGAATGGTCTTGCTTGAAGCCGGTCCCTGGTGCAAAAAAGGTTGGGGACCACTGTCCTAGTCTGTGGTTAGGGATATCTCTGCACCCGCAGGCATCACTAGGTACTGCGGGTGCCAAGATATCTACTCTGCACAGGAACCAGCAGTGTCCGTATTTTAGTGTATAACCTATTTTCCCAAGTGAGTTACTACATAGTGTTATGGTAAATATTTACACTTTGCTTTGATTATGAGGCTAAGTGCACACGTTCAGGAATGTGTGCAGAATTTTCCTGAGCAAAACCGGACTTTTTTCGCGGTAAAAACGCATGCGTTTTTTTGCGCAATTTTTTCCTGAACTTTCTAGCTCAATAATATAGCGGGGAAAACGCTAGTTTTCCGCGTAATTAATGAACATGCTGCTTTTTTTTCCGTGATGAGTTTTTTTTTTGATGAACAAAACGCACCATGTGTTAGTGGTCGAGTTCCCGCTTCTGCACAAGGGGAATCTCAAGCCATCCCTGCTGCGGTCTCCCATCCGTCTCCGGCCGCAGTGTACTCTGCTCAGCTTAGACGTCGATCCCAGCATCTCGCCCAGTCTAACAGTGTGCAGAGGATTACTGCTGCCTATCCAGGCTCTGCTATTGTGGCCAGTACTGGTTAGCGGCGAGCAGACGTCTTTAGGACAGTCCTTGTTTTCCCCTTCTGAGCATGCCCAGGGTGAGATCTCTCATTGGAGATCAGGGGTCACATGCTCAGGTACTGCAGCAGCTCCTATTGGTCCGTCAGGAAGGTCCTGTGACTACTGGTGCTCTGGAACAGTTTCATTGGTCCTTGTTTCTGGCAGGTCCTGTAGCTGTTACTATAAAAGGGTGGCATGCCTGGGCCGCCATGCGCTAATATCAATCGTTATATGCTTAGCGCCAGTGTGATCATGCATGCATGTGGTTAGGGCTCAGCTGAAATAAGCCCCTAGAATACCGGCACCTCCGGTGAGGAGATTTGAGTGCAAGTGGTTAGGGCTTGGCTGAAATAAGCCCCTAGAACACCGGCTTCTCCGGTGAGGAGTTGCTTGATTGCGTTGCTGTCTGCATGATCACGGACTGCTATCCACACAGCAGTTATCTGTGTATCCCTGTGGTGTTAACAGGACACAGTCTTTTTCTCAGCGGCTCTGTGACGCAACAGGGTTCTCTTTATAATGCTGGTTCAGCGCCCTAACGTTTTACTTTGCGGCTCACTGAAGTTAAGTGAGTTTGCACCTATCGCCATATAGCGCTGTGGCATTTTGCCGCGAAAAAAACACAAATAATCCTGAACGTGTACACTTAGCCTTATTCTGACAATTTGTTTGATAATTTATTAATTTTAAATTAGCTTTATAAGTGTTATAAGAGGTTTGTGGAGTAAATTTGTCTCAATTTACATGTAAATCAAAACTTACTCAGCTGAGATTGGTGTAAGTACAAAAACAACATTTTAAACTTTTTTGATACGAGTGGTGCAAAAATTTTGCAAAGTTTCAATTTTACACCAGAATTCTGAAAAAAAATCTGTTTAATGTATCGCGCCTGTGTGTGAATCCGTTAAATGGTTTTCTGCTCAGTTATCAGTAAGTACAAAGTTATAATATCACATGCAGTAAAACATGTGAATGTCTCTCAAAAGTGGGTTACATAACAAATATAAGCAGCGTAAAGGTCCCTTGCAGCCCTGGGCTAATAACAGCTAATAGTTGACATTTCATGGTAACCTCATTGTACATCTATGGTTCTGTCCCTAATTAACATTGTGAATTTTGGCTCAGTGATTTGTGCCTGGTTCATATATTTACATATCTTAGGATTAGCAACCAAGGTTCATAGAAGGTACATTGGGTACAGAAAGTATTCAGACCCCTTTAAATTTTTCAATCTTTGTTTCATTGCAGCCATTTGGTAAATTTAAAAAAGTTCATTTTTCTCATTAATGTACACTCAGGACCCCACCTTGACCAAAAAAACGGAAATGCAGAAATTTTTGCAAATTTATTAAAAGAAAAACTGAAACAGATGTGGGCTAGGGGACAGGGTACAATAGAGAAAATGCATGGAAATTGGATGAGATGGCAACAAAGCTCATTCAGTCGGTAACGATACATAAGGGATGGTTCACATTTACCCCATAACCTTCACCTGGTATAATTGCAACAACAAAGCAAATATATGACCTCCTACTCTGTTACCATTCCGACTATGCTCCATTAGAGTGTATAATTTTGTTACTTTCTTTACATTTTTATTTCATCATCCAATACTGAGTAGTGACCAATGTACTGTAGATTGAGATGATATTGCTTTGATTATGCCACATCTATGACTTAATGGCTACTGCTTAAGATTGGTTGTTCCCTTTCTTTTTCTTTTGATATTTAAGTCAGAACAATACTTGATATATCAGCTTATTGAAATGATGTTATTACTTTTGGTTTGTATGTTTGTTATAATATGAAAAACTTCTAATAAAAACTAATGAAACGAAAAAGAAAAACTGAAATATCACATGGTCATAAGAATTCAGACCCTTTGCTCAGTACTGAGTAGAAGCACCTTTTGAGCTAGTACAGCCATGAGTCGTCTTGGGAATGATGCAACAAGTTTTTCACACCTGGATTTGGGGATCCTCTGCCATTCTTCCTTGCAGATCCTCTCCAGTTCCGTCAGGTTGGATGGTGAACGTTGGTGGACAGCCATTTTCAGGTTTGTCCAGAGATGTCCAGAGATGCTCAATTGGGTTTAGGTCAGGGCTCTGGCTGGGTCAGTCAAAAATGGTCACAGATTTGTTCTGAAGCCACTCGTGTTATTTTAGCTGTGTGCTTAGTGTCATTGTCTTGTTGTCTTCAGCCAAGTCTGAGGTCCAGAGCATTTTGGAAGAGGTTTTCATCCAGGATATCTCTGTACTAGGATATCATTGTACTTGGCCGCATTCATGTTTCCTTCAATTGCAACCAGTCGTCCTGTCCCTGCAGATGAAAACACCCCCATAGCATGATGCTGCCACCACCATGTTTCACTGTTGGGATTGTATTGGGCAGGTGATGAGCAGTGCCTGGTTTTCTCCACACATACCGCTTAGAATTAGCACCAAAAAGTTCTATCTTTGTCTCATCAGACCAGAGAATCTTATTTCTCATAGTCTGGGATTCCTTCATGTGTTTTTTAGCAAACTCTATGCGGGCTTTCATATGTCTTGCACTGATGAGAGGCTTCCGTCGGGCCATTCTGCCATAAAGGCCCGACTGGTGGAGGGCTGCAGTGATAGTTGACTTTGTGGAACTTTCTCCCATCTCCCTACTCAGCCACAGTGATCTTGGGGTTCTTCTTTACCTCTCTCACTAAGACTGTTCTCCCACGATTGCTCAGTTTGGCTGGACGGCCAAGTCTAGGAAGACTTCTGGTGGTCCCAAACTTCTTCCATTTAAGGATTATGGAGACCACTGTGCTCTTAGGAACCTTGAGTACTGCAGAAATTATTTTGTAACCTAGTCCAGATCTGTGCCTTGCCACAATTCTGTCTCTGAGCTCCTTGGCCAGTTCTTTTGACCTCATGATTCTCATTTGGTCTGACATGCACTGTGAGGTCTTATATAGACAGGTGTGTGCCTTTACAAATCAAGTCCTATCAGTTTAATTAAACACAGCTGGACTCCAATGAAGGAGTAGAATCATCTCAAGGAGGATCACAAGGAAATGAACAGCATGTGACTTAAATATGAGTGTCTGAGCAAAGGGTCTGAATACTTATGACCATGTGATATTTCAGTTTTTCTTTTTTGCAAAAATTTCTACATTTCTGTTTTTTTCAGTAAAGATGGGGTGCAGAGTGTAAATTAATGAGAAAAAAATGAACTTTTTTGAATTTACCAAATGGCTACAATGAAACAAAGAGTGAAAAATTTAAAGGGGTCTGAATACTTTCTGTACCCACTGTAGCTGTGAACCCTGTAGACCAGGGACAATAATGTTATAAAGTTATTACCAAATTTTGGAACAAACTTATGATTCTGTCGGTCTGCACAGGAAAAAACACAGACCATTTACTCATCTCAAAAACACCAGCATTATAAGGAGTGTAAATGTCCTGGGTCCTCCCTTAACCCATGTTCAAAAATCATTCGAATTAAATATGGGCATAAAATAAAATGTCCCTAAAATATTATGCATTATTATGCCCTAAATGTCACATAGGTGAGGCTCTACCCCTGGGGCCCACCCGTATCTTAAGAAAAGGGCCACATCTCGCACAATGGAGAGGTGAGTTCGCACGCGCCACTTTTTATTCATTTCTCTGAGAGTTTCAGAAATAGCTGATCAATTGGCATTCCCAGTAGGGCGAAGTGAAGTCCTGTTCTCAAGATAAGGGAGTCTTTTACCCAGATGGTCACAATATACAACAAATCAAAGGACTTATATACACTATTGGAAAAAATTATAATATACCACGTACATATTGTAAGTTAGATAATATCATCTTTCCTAGACCACTACTACGAGCAAGGCAGGTAAGGAATCTCAAAAGACCGACTCAGCAAAAGTCACTTTACACATGTACCCAAAAGTTTAGACAGAGGATTCTATCAGGGGTTTACATGCCTGAGGGGATTGCTCCATGTCATTACATGATACCTACTTATATACTCTTTTACCCTGCACATGTAATCTTGCCTGAAGAAGGAGCCTCTGCGCTCTGAAAGCTTGCCAACATATAATTTTCTGATTAGCCAATAAAGGTATCACTCTAAGAATACTCTTGTCATAATTGGGCGGAAAAGTATTCACATCGACCCTGGAGATTCGTAAGAACATTCTACTGAAGAAATACAACAACTGCTGTTCCAGAAATGTGGTGTACACATTCACCTGCCCTTGTCAGAAGCTACATGTAGGACAAACTACACAGGAACTACACAAAATGATTCAATTTTTCAAAATTTCCTTAGCTGAAAGACATGAGAAATTGGGGAAAACACTATCCTCCGTGGTGGCTTATTTCCTATATCACCAATCCAAAGTACAGTGGTTTGCAAAAGTATTCAGCCCCCATGGCTTTTTACATTGCAACCTGTGTTTAAATAATTTTGTAATCCAATTTGTGTGTGATGCATCAGCATTAAATAGTCTAACTTGGTAAAGTGAAGTAAGAAAAATATAGACATAAATTAAATTTATGGTATGAAAGAAATAAAAATTGTCATGTGCATATGTATTCACCCCATTTGCGATGAAGCCCCTGAAAATTTCTGGTACAAGCAATTACCTTCATAAGTCACATGCTTAACGAAAGGAAGTCCACCTGTGTGCAGTCAAAGGCTATGTGCGCACGTTGAGTATTTGTGTAATGCTGCTGCAGTGCAGTATAGTGCAACCTCCACCAGGGGATGCTGGTGAGGGAAGATAGGTTGCACACACTGCGTAATATCACAGAGCAGCAGCACAAGCACCACCCGGAGGCGAAAGAGTGGTCAGATGAGCCGAGTCAGAAACAATCAGGACAAGAAGTACCAGAGGTCCCAGCAATTCAGGTGGTCAAATACAAGCCAAAAGTCAGAGCCGGACGGAAGACAAGAGACAATAGAACAGGTCAAAAGACAAGCTGGGTCACACAACAAGGGTCCAAGTACAGGGAGCGAACACTAAGACAAACTGGGTGGCAGAAAAGGGAGGTCATGGGAAAAGAGTAACGGGTAGATGACAAAACACGGTATCAAGGGGTCAGCTGCTCTAGCCTGGAAGCATGAACTATTACTGACATTCGTCAATAGGCCACAGCTGACTGAAATAGCCACACAGAACCCAAAACGAGGCAGAGAAGTTTAACCCTTGCATGACCAGAGCTGGGAGAGAATAACATAAAATCCTGGCCTGGATCATGACAATTTGCTTGCAGAAATTTCTGCAAGGTTTCTGCATCTCTTGGCAGGAAAAAACGCTGCGGCAAAAACGCGCAGTTTTGCTGCGTTTTTGTACAGCAATGAAGTCTTTTTTTTTAGCTAAATAAAGATTTTTTAAAAAAGAGTTTTGCGATGTCTTGGTTCAACACCACCTTTTTCATGCTGATGTGTTATGTTTTGGTAGCTGAGGAGAGCAGGCAAAAACGGCAATACACCAGAGAGGTTGGAATCCACTGGATTGCAGTACCCTGACCAACCACCACAACCAAAGGCAGCCGTGGAGCGTTCCCACGTTGGTCCTAGACGCCTCGCCACAGCCTGAGAGGCTAACTACACCCAAAGACAGAAAGAGGAAAGCCATCTGCCCCGGAGCAGATCCCCAAAGAACATAGGAAGCCCCCAAACGTAATGGCGGTTAGACAAGAGGAAATACAGACACAGACAGAAAATAGTATGAGCAAACGCTGGGGCCCAATCTGCCTAGACAGAAAAGGATAGGAAGGATACTTACTGCAATTCCAAAAAACCCTAAAAAAAGCCAACGCTACTAATTGCAAAAACACCTGAGATCACACGACCTCTACCATCTAAATTAGTTCTCTGGTGTAACAAAACTAAGCCGCAGCCACAGAAAAAACTGGAAAAGGCAAATGAACAAACAACAGTGGCTCCAGAGGAACCGAGAGGAGCCCAAGCCCCCCGGGGAGGGGAACCTGGCCAACCTCACAGAAATGCAGAGAAAAATGCAAATGGCAAGCACAAAAACAAAAAACAGAAAATATCTTATCTGAGAGCAGGAGAAGAGGCAAGACTCAGCAAGCTTCCAAGTGAACCAGGAAACAATGTTGAGACAAGAACAATTGATCACCGGCAACCATGATGGGGGGAAACCTCCCTTATATCCAGCCAGTCTGTAATTCCTGATTGCCAATCCTCATTGAATGGTTCAGTACTGTTTGTAACCACCAGAGGGAGCTTCTGCTCAGAATTCATTTCTAAAACATTCATAACACTGATGCAGTGTAGCATCAGGGTAATGGGATTATGGCTTGATGTCAGCAGCTGTCATTGACACAAGCTCTAGGCTTAAGGTACTGTCACACTAAGCGAGATCGCTAACGAGATCGCTAAAGAGTCACCGATTTTATGACGCAGTAGCGATCTCGTTAGCGACGCAGCTGTGTGTGACATGTAGCAGCGATGTGGCCCCGCTGAGATGTCGCTGATCGCTTATGAACGTTCTGAGCTGCTTTTTGGTTGTTGGTGTCCCGCTGGTGAGCCTGAATCGCTGAGTGTGACAAGTAAACACAAACACACACAAACCTACACACACACATTGTCACCAGCCTATGTAGGAGCGTTACAAATACCAGCAGAAAGAAAAAGTGGTATATATAAATATATGTAATCCAAGTGGATAATAGATTTTTTTGAAACTTATAATACCACACTAATAAAATAGGTCTAAAAATGTATACTCCAAATACAATAAACCAACTTGAAAAGAAGGAGTTCTATACATAAATATATATATATAAAAAATATATATTTATTGAATATAGGTTAAAATAATCATATAAATAAAACCACACAATGGTATATTCAATGAACCCTAATACAAATTGCATGGGACCAGAGCATGTAATGTACGTATTTGGTATATAATAACGGCAAAAAATGTGCATACAATATAGAATAAGTATTAGTATAAATGGGTTGACAAAGGCACTGGCAAATGCAATTAGAAAGCGTTTCACTCACATGGGTGAACTTAAGTTGTCTTAGGCCTCTTTCACACATTCGTTTTTTGACTTCAGGCACGATCCGGCGTGTTGTTAAAAAAACGGATCCGGTACCGGATGCGTTTTTTTTTTTTACCATTGACTTTCATTAGCGCCGGATCGTGCCTGATGTGATTGCGTTGTATCCGGTTTTGTCCGGAACCGGCGGAAATGTACATTCCGGCGGCCGGACAAAACGGTGCATGCAACGTTTTTTTTGTTTGCCGGACCCGCCTGATAGTGCCTGAAGCGGCGCATCAGGCGGCCGGAAATAATAAAAGTGAATGGAACCGGATCAGTCTTTTGTGCAATTTATCAAAAGTCTGATCCGGATTTTGGAAATCAGGGACTATTACTACTACTACTACTACTACTACTACTACTACTACTACTACTACTACTACTACTACTACATTTTCCATTTTCCACTGTCTCCGGACATCCAAAACCCTCTTTTTCCGGGTTCAAAAGTTCAGGTCGGATCCAGCAAAAAACAGATCCGTTGCATCAGTTTTTTTATTTCAGCGCCGGATCCGTCCCTTCAGGTGTTCGACGGATTATGCCTGACACAAAAAAACTGATGTGTGAAAGAGGCCTTAGTCCCCCCAAAAAAACGCCAAGACAAAAGAGAGATATACTATGCCAAATAAGTGCCCCGGTGCTTACCCATAAGATGCAGTGCCCTGGAGCCACGTACCACCCCTGACGCGCGTTTCGCGTTTTGCTTTATCAAAAGGGAGAATGCGGTCCGGTCCGATGGGCGTCCCATCTTCTAGCGATGACGTCCTACTACTTGCTTCTGTCGCACTCCTTCGCAGGCGTACTTCATCTGCCCTGTTGAGGGCAGAGCAAAGTACTGCAGTGCGCGGGCGCCAGGAAAGGTCAGAGAGGCCCAGCGCCTGCGCACTGCAGTACTTTGCTCTGCCCTCAACAGAGGAGGAGGACGCCATCGCTAGAAGATGGGAGGCGCCGCACCCGGACCTGCGACACCAATCGGACAGGACCACACCCCCGGGTGATTATAATATAACTTGTTTTTCTTATCTTTCAAATTACATTGGGGCTTATCTACAGCAGTACAGAATGATGTAGATAAGCCCCTGATGGCGGTGGCTGCAGCTGATATACGAAAAATGGGGTGACAGATGCCCTTTAAGCAAAAGGCACTAGTGATGAGCGAGTAGCATCGTTGCTCGGTTTTCCCGGCATGCTCGGGTGATCTCCAAGTATTTGGAAGTGCTCGGAGATTTAGTTTCTGTCGATAGCTGCATGATTTATGGCTGCTGGACAGCCTGAATACATGTGGGGATTCCCTAACAAACAGGCAATCCTCACATGTATTCAGGCTTGTCCAGCAGCCATAAATCATGCAGCTAGTCGACAGAAACTAAATCTCCGAGCATGCCAAAATACTCGGAGGACACAAGAGCATGCTCGGGAAAACCGGAACAACCAGTATACTCGCTCATCACTAAAAGTCACCACTAACCAAACACCACCATGAAGACCAAGGAGATCTCCAAACAAGTAAGGCTGTTGAGAAGTACAAGTCAGGGTTGGGCTATAAAAAAATATCTCAATCTCCGATGATCCCCTGGAGCACCATCAAATCCATTAACATCAAGTGGAAAGAACATGGTACCACAACAAATCTGCCAAAAGAGGGCTGCCCACCAAAACTCTCAGCTCAGGCAAGGAGGCATTAATCGGAGAGGCAGCACAGACACCAAATGTAACCCTGAAGGAACTGCAGAGTTCCCAAGCAGAGACTGGAGTATCTGTCCATGAGACCATAATAATCTGTACACTCCATAGATGTGGCCTTTATAGAAGAGTGGGCAGAAAAAATCCTTTACTTACACACAAAAACTGAAAGGCTCGTTTTGAGTTTGCCAAAAGACATATGGGAGACAAAATGTATGGAGGAAGGTGCTGTGGTCAGATGAAACCAAAATTGAACTTTTTGGCCACCAAGGTAAACGCCATGTCTGGCAACCAAACCAACACAGTTCCTCACCCCAAGAGCATTATATCCACAGTGAAACATGGTGGTGGCAGCATCATGTTGTGGTGATATTTTTCGACAGCAGAGACCAGGAAAATAAATAGTCCAAGTCGAAACTAAGATGGATGGTGTGAAATAAAGGGATATTCCTGAGCATAACCTGTTTTATTCTGTCAGTGATTTGAGACTGGGACGGAGGTTCACCTTCCAACAAGACCATGACCCAAGGGATACTGCTAAAGCAACAGTAAAGTGGTTTAAGGGAAAAGGTGTAAATGTTTTAGCGAGGCCAAGTCAAAGCCCAATTGAGAATCTGTGGCCAGACTTGAAGCTTGCTGTTCTCTAGAGGAAGTTAACTTGAAGGAGCAGTTTTGCCTTGAGGAATGGGCAAAAATCCCAATGGCAATTTGTGGAAAGCTCATAGAGACTTATGCAAAGTGACTTGCAGCTGTAATGAAGTAAAAGGAGGCGCTAACAAGTACTGACTTTAGGGGGGTGAATCTTTATGCACACAGAAGTTTTCAGTTATTTTGTCCTATTTGATATTTGCTTCACAATAGAGAGAAAATCAAATATTCAGAGTTGCAGGCATGTTCTTTACATGAACTGATGTAAATCCTCAAAAAAAAACAATGAATTTCTAGGTGCTTGAGGTGGCAAAACACAAAAAAGTAAAGGGGGTGAATACTTTACAAGCCACTGTAAGTAGCACAACAATATTATCATTTATTTAACATCCTTCGGCTCAATCTCGAGCCATGACGACTTGATGGATGAACGATCTGTAGGAGGTATGATCTTATGCAAACCTAAATAGGTCCACCAGGGTATTCTCCGCTGTTATCTTGATGGTATCAAGGCTTCGGGTTGCTGGTCTTCCTCTTCACCATGTTCTTTCTATTCTTCTGACCCGGCTCTTTTCCAGTGATTGCTCTTTTCGTATGAGGTGTCCAAATTAGCAAAGTCGTAGCTTGGTGATCCCTGCTTCAAGTGACATGTCTGTTCTTTTCCATTATCCATCTAATGTTAGCAATCACATCTCTTGTTCCTCTGCCTTTTCTGAAGCCTGTTTGTTCCTCTGGCAGCTTTTTGTCAAAGTAAGGCAAATAGCTGCCAGAGTAACAAGCAGGATTCAGAAAAGGCAGAGGAACAAGAGATGTGATTCTTGATTTTATCTCTACCAACATCAAGTGTAGGGATATTGCATCTTTATTGTTCTGCCTGGAATCCCACTGGACTTACGAACGTGTTTCTCCAGAGGACTCAACGAGGACCTGTCTTTGTTGCCCATAGCAACCAATCACAGCTTCCATTTTACCAGCACTGTATAAAAATGAAAACTTAGCTCTAATTGATTGAAAGAGAGACTGTCTTGGTTGCCCATAGCTGATCGTATAAAGGCCCAGTTGTATTTATAGGTAGGAGGCGCATTATAACAAATTTGGACAGAAATATTCACGCTGTTAGTAAGGAAGAATATTAAAGGTGTAGTGACTTACACTTAAAGGGGTATTTTCATGTTATTCAATTAGTTTAGTTAGTATGAAAATAAGCAAGTTTGCAATGGACTTGCTTTTTCTATCTGCTGTGGATCTCCTGCTGTTTTTATTTTCAGGCCGGAGTCACACTGGCGACAAAAACGGACAACTGCAATGCGATGAAATATCGCATTGCAGTCAGACCAATGTTAATCTATGGAGCAGCTCCCAGCATCCAATTTTATCTCGGTCGTTTTCCTCGGACCGAGACAATCGCAGCATGCTGCGATTGTCACCGATTATCGGTTGACAATCGCCAATGCAAGTCTATGGGTGCGATGAAAAATCGGAATACAAACGGACCGCACGTGTGACTTGCGATAAAATCGCACCGGTGTCCTTTAGAAAAGCCGGCAATTCATCCCCGGCTATACTGTAAAATCACACTGACAGCTTTAATAAAGAATAGAAAGAATACATATACACACATAGAATACATATATACAAACTATGTTCCAAATTATTATGCAAATTGGTTTTAAATGTCATAGCATTTTTTGGTTTTTTTTGTAAATGAAACCCATTGATGGTATTGTGTCTCAGGGTTCTTTGGATCACTGAAATCAATCTCAGATACCTGTGATAATTAGTTTGCCATGTGAGCCCAATGAAAGGAAAACTGGATGTTCCACACTATTAAGCAGGCCAGAGTTTTCAAGTAAAATGGGAAAGAAAAAGGATCTCTCTGCTGCTGAAAAGCATCAAATAGTGCAATGCCTTGGTCAAGGGATGAAAACATTACATATTTCCCGAAAACTTAAGCATGATCATCGTACTGTTAAGAGATTTGTGGCTGATTCTGAGCACAGACGTGTTCATGCTGATAAAGGCAGAATAAGGAAGGTTTCTGCCAGGCAAGTTCATCGGATTAAGAAAGCAGCTGCTAAAAAGCCATTACAAACCAGCAAACAGATATTTGAAGCTGCTGGTGCCTCTGGAGACCCTCAAACCACAAGGTGTGGGATCCTTCAAAGGCTTGCTGTGGTGCATAAACCTACGATCCAGCCACCCCTAAACAGTGCTCACAAGCAGAAACGGTTGCAGTGGGCCCAGACATACATGAAGACTAATTTTCAAACAGTCTTGTTTACGGATGAGTGTTGAGCAACCCTGGATGGTCCAGATGGATGGAGTAGTGGATGGTTGGTGGATGGCCACCATGTCCCAACAAGGCTGCGACGTAATCAAGGAGGTGGAGGAGTCATGTTTTGGGCTGGAATCATAGGGAAACAGCTGGTAGGGCCCTTTAAGGTTCCTGAAGGTGTGAAAATGACCTCTGCAAAGTATGTAGAGCTTTTGACTGACAACTTTCTTCCATGGTATAAAAAGCAGAAACGTGCCTTCAGGAGCAAAATCTTCTTCATGCATGACAATGCACCATCTCATGCCACAAAGAATACCTCTGAGTCACTGGCTGCTATGGGCATAAAAGGAGATAAACTCATGGTGTGACCACCATCTTCCCCTGACCTCAACCCTATAGAGATCCTTTGGAGTATCATCAAGCAAAATATCTATGAGGGTGGGAGGCAGTTTACTTCAAAACAGCAGCTCTAGGAGGCTTCATGCAAAGAAATACAAGAAGAAA
This sequence comes from Oophaga sylvatica, assembly GCA_033576555.1. Lineage (NCBI taxonomy): Eukaryota > Metazoa > Chordata > Amphibia > Anura > Dendrobatidae > Oophaga > Oophaga sylvatica. Next base: position 914,649,818 of record JARQOD010000001.1, on the reverse strand, counting down.
CTCCAAAAACTCACAAGTTCAATGGATGAAAGAATTGTGAAGGTGATATCAAAGAAGGGTTCCTATGTTAACATGTAACTTGGCCTGTTAGGATGTTTTGGAGTTAAGTTTTTGTTCAGTGAATGTGACCTCCTAATGCTGCAAATTACACAAATGAGCATTTTCAGTTCTTTAAAACAGATCAACTGTTCAGAAATTCTACTGTGCCTAATAATTTGGAACAGTGCATTTTGAGTTTTTTCCATTTTGGAGATTATACTGTTATCATTGGGAGGTTTCTTCAATAAAATTCGATGTATACTCTAACGGATGATGACTTTTATTAGACTGACTGTCATTTGCACCAACCACTTAGGAAAATCAGAGAAAAATATCATTTGCATAATAATTTGGAACATAGTGTATATACAGTACAGACCAAAAGTTTGGACACACCTTCTCATTCAAAGATTCTTCTGTATTTTCATGACTATGAAAATTGTAGAATCACACTGAAGGCATCAAAACTATGAATTAACACATGTGGAATTATACATTACACTTTACAAAAAAGTGTGAAACAACTGAAAATACGTCTTATATTCTAAGTTCTTCAAAGTAGCCACCTTTTGCTTTAATTACTGGTTTGCACGCAGAAAAGGTGAACGGATGGATTCTACATGCCTAGTTCCCACCGTGAAGCATGGAGGAGGTGGTGTGATGGTGTGGGGGTGCTTTGCTGGTGACACTGTTGGGGATTATTCAAAATTGAAGCGGTGAGCGGTCCAGCGCACCCCAAACCATCTCGATTGGGTTCAGGTCTGGTGACTGTGGAGGCCAGGTCACCTGGCATAGCACACCAACACTCTCCTTCTTGGTCAAATAGCCCTTACACAGCCTGGAGGTGTGTTTGGGGTCATTGCCCTGTTGAAAAATAATTGATGGTCCAACTAAACGCAAACCGTATGGAATAGCATGCTGCAGCAAGATGCTGTGGTAACCATGCTGGTTCAGTATGCCTTCAATTTTGAATAAGATATGAAAAAATAACCGTGTGCACAACCAAGAAGGTGCCAGAGTAGGTTCCCAAACCGTATCTAATAGAAAATGAACTCGGCACTCAACTTTAGTATAGTGAGAATAAAGATTTTTATTCACAGTAGTAACACGAAACGTTTCGGTCCTATATCATGGACCTTCATCAGTCACAGATACTACTGGGAAGGGGGTTGATCCACATAGGGAAGAAAGAAAGGGCGGTGGACACCGCGTCCAATGCAGAGACCTATCCTCACTACCGGACTCCTTCACAACAGGTTACTAGTGCAATAGAGGCATTGTCCTCTTCCTCATCTCACCCCACCAACACAGGCTATATCCAGCCCTTTCTTTCTTCCCTATGTGGATCAACCCCCTTCCCAGTAGTATCTGTGACTGATGAAGGTCCATGATATAGGACCGAAACGTTTCGTGTTACTACTGTGAATAAAAATCTTTATTCTCACTATACTAAAGTTGAGTGCCGAGTTCATTTTCTATTCAATTTTGAATAAATCCCCAACAGTGTCACCAGCAAAGCACCCCCACACCATCACACCTCCTCCTCCATGCTTCACGGTGGGAACCAGGCATGTAGAGTCCATCCGTTCATCTTTTCTGCGTGCAAAGCAGTAATCAAAGCAAAAGGTGGCTACTTTGAAGAACCTAGAATATAAGACATATTTTCAGTTGTTTCACACTTTTTTGTTAAGTGTAATGTATAATTCCACATGTGTTAATTCATAGTTTTGATGCCTTCAGTGTGATTCTACAATTTTCAGTCATGAAAATACAGAAAAATCGTTGAATGAGGTGTGTCCAAACTTTTAGTCAGTACTGTATATATACGTCATTGTGACAAATATATATATATAAATATATATATATTTATAGTTTATACACTTCTACATAGTATAATAGCCGCTAATTCAATTGCCGACTTTTGTGAAATTACAGAACCCGACATGAAATGACACATGGTTTACATACAGTTAACCATGTCATTTCATGTAGTTTGATATATGGTTTTCACTAACAATTACATGAGTGTATGTGTGCAAAATTTCATACATGTAGGGGTTAATTAAATGTGTAAATTCGTTGTAAAAAAATGCGTGGGCTCCCGCTGTATTTTCTCCACCAGACAGGCAAAGCCAGCGAGTGGGGACAGATAATAATAGCCTAGGGAGGGTGCATTTATTTTGTGCCCCCCTCCTGGCTACTAACATCTGCCCCCAGCCACCCCAGAAAAGGCAAATCTATAATTAGATGCGCCCTTTCTGGCACTTAGCCCATCTATTCCCATTGCCCTGTAGCGGTGGCTAATGGGTTAATAATGGGTTAAAGCCACCTTGCTATTGGAAGGTGACTTTAAGCCAGGTTAATAATTGAGAGTTGTCAATCAGACAACTATCAATTATTAATCCTATTGCATGAAATTTAAAAAAAAAACACGCACACATTAAAATTAATTTTAATGAAATAAACACACAATTTTTGACCACCTTTTATTGTACTGTGTGAGACAGTGAAGGGGTGCGTACTGGACGAGGTGTATATCTCGCCCAGGTTTCTTAGCTGGGTGGCATAAGGAATATAGGAGTGAAGGTAGGATGGCAGTACGACATTCACTCCACTCCCCATCCAGTACAGGCTTGCAGCTCAACCCTGAGTACACACAGCTGCCTAATTAAGCAGCCAGAAATAGGTGGTAGAGTTACACAGACAGAGCTCTCAGTCTGAATCTGGCTTCAGACGCTGCTGGAGTCTCCTGGAAGCCAAGCTCTGGTAATTATAAATCTGTGTTGTTGTGGCCAGGCTGTTAGAGTCTAGACCACGGTAGTGAGGGAACTGTGTCTAGTTAGCAGCCTGCCAGGCTTAGGACTTTGTTTTATGGTTTTGTTTTATGTTTTGTTGCTGTGGACTTTAATAAAAGCTGGTTGATGCCAGTTTGCACCAGTGCTGCTGTCGGTGATTGGACTCTTCATGCCACTCCGTCTACCCGAGACGGCGATCCCAGAGCTATATACCCCCTGAACTGGTTACAATTGGTGCTCGAATGCGGGCAACACAGTAGCTAAAAACAGCAGCAAAGAAACGTTTGTCAAAGCAGCCTTAAAGAGACAGTAGCCCTAATAGTCTCTGCACAGCAAAGCTGAACTGGCTGTGGTAAAGACTGTGGAGTGTGCATGTCCTGGGTAAAGGCTGCCGTTGCCGGGACAGACAAGTCGGACAGTATGGAGGAGCTGCTTAAACATATGGCGATAGCTAGTGTGCAACAGCAGGAGACTAACCGACTATTAATGGAGCAGGTTGCAGCACTACGCCAGGTTCTCAGCACCTCGTCCCAGAGTGATGACGCAAGGTCACCTGCGTTGTCCGCGGTAAAGAAGGCGGTAAAACAGACTCTGCAAAGATGACGCCTCATGATGATGTGGAGGCATATCTCGCTATATTTGAAAGACTGGCAGAGAAGGAAAATCTGCCACCATCTGAATGGGCCATGGTGGTCGCACCCTATCTGACTGGGGAACCTCAAAAGGCCTATTTTGACCTTAGAGAGCAGGACAGCAGAGACTATGCCAAGCTGAAAGCGGAGATTCTTGCCCGCCTGGGTGTTAAGGTTGCAGTCCGAATGTAAGGTTCTGTGTCTCTGTTGACATGTTCCTTGAAACTCAGTTTTCCGTCGGCCATTTTGCTTTCTGTCTTTCCGCAGCTCTTGCCCTCAGTTAATATGGAGTTTCCAGTTTTCATGTTCCCGCCCTGATTCTTCCCTCTTGCTTCTTAAGCAGCCTCAGCTGAACAATCAGTGCTCCTGAATCAAGCCTCAGTCAGTCTGTGACCTGACTCCTGGAAGCCTTGGACTTGTACTCCAGCTATTCCCTACTGAGGAACCTTGGAACACTTTTGGACTCTGGAAACCTGCTGTTTGGTGAATCCATGTTTGCAGAGGAATTACGGTACAGAGAAGAGATCCTGAACCTGCTTTGGAGATTTATTGTAGTGCTTGAAGTTACTCTGGCCTGCTGTGTCTCCTGTCGCTGTTCCTGCAAACTGTGTGAACTTTTCAGCATGCTTGTATGAAGTAATACAAGTCATTTCATTTCAACCTATGTCTCCTGTGTTTTCCTCGCACCCAAGCACAAGACGCTATAGGAACTGTACACTATACATGACAAGATTCAGGAGCCAATGTTTAGTGTCTGCTGGGTCTGGGAAAGCCGTGTCTGCTGTGACTGTGGATATCAGATGTCCGTTTAATACCTTATGTGATGACAGTGGTTGTGACTTCTCACAACCATTCCAGGTGAGCGCATTCCCTTAAAATTTTACTCTGGAGTGTTACCACAGGTAAACACTATTGTTTTTTTTTTTTCCTTTCCTCTTCTCCTTCCAGCACTTCTGCCTTAAAAGATCTGGAAGATGGAGGCCCGCATAAAGGAACTTTGCGGAGTGACTGATACAATCCTTTCAGATGTACAGACTTTAAAAACCCGTTTTGCAAGCCTACAGGACCTCACTAATCATAATTTGCAAGTGTTTGGACAGACTACCCAGGAATTGCGAGCCAGGATTGAGGCTCTAGAGGAACGAGCCCAGGCTCCTGCCATAACCCCAAGTTCTGGGATCCCCAAATTACCTCCTTTTCGTTTTGGCGGTGAACGTGAGAAATTCAGGGGATTTATTAATCAATGCAATTTATTTTTCTCTGCACATGCTTCACAATTTCCCACTGAACGATCCAAAGTGCTTACTATAATCATGTTGCTTACCAATAAGGCTTTGATGTGGGCAAACCCTCTGATTGAGACTGAGGATGATTGTTTGAATCACCTTGATGCTTTTATTTCAGCCATGGGGCAGGTGTTTGATGACCCCAATCGAGGTGCAACAGCTGAAGCAGCCATGTTAACTTTGCGCCAAGGTAAGCGTTCAGTAGCCGAATATGCCCTGGATTTCAGGAGATGGGCTCTTGATACCACTTGGGACACTTCCGCTAAAAAATCTATTTTTCGGAAAGGGTTGTCTCCACTGATTAAGGATGAACTTGCTCGTGCCGACCCTCCCACTGCGTTAGGTGACTTTATTAACTATTGTATCCGTATTGATGCTCGTCTGAACGCAGACAAGAGAGATGGTTCGAAAATAATCGCACTAACCTTTTACTACCTCCCTCCTCAGCCAAGGAACCTTTGAGTAGGATCACAAGGGAACCAGAACCTGAACCCATGCAGGTGGACTCTTTACAAAGACGGGTTAGTGATGCACGCAAAGAACATCGTATAAAGGAAAATCTATGTTTCTACTGTGGTAAGTCAGGGCACTTCATTATAAACTGCCCCAGCCGTTCTCGTAAGACTACTGCAGCAGTCATTCACTGTGAGTGTTGCGAGAGGAGCTCTGTCATGTCCGAGCCTCAGGCTCCAGAGAGATCTGCTGCAAGAGATCTTGATTTCTCTGACTTAAACTCTGTTAGTTCTGGGGACGATAACGGTATAAACGCTGCAATTTTTCAAGTTTCCTCAGCGGTGTCCCAGCTGAGTTGTAAAAGAAACAATTCTCATTGCTTCCTTTCCATCAAACTCTGGGTTGACTCAGTCTGGGTGTCTAGCTCTGCTATGATCGACTCAGGAGCAAGTGGAAATTTTATGGATATCTCCTTTGCTCTGAAACAGGGGATACGTTCAGTGAAGAAGGCTACTCCAGTACAGATGGAGACTGTGGATGGCTCTCTACTGACTTCTGGACCAGTGGATCAAGAAACAGAGCCTTTGAGGGTCCTTATGGGTAAAGATCATCAGGAGAAAATGTCTTTTATGCTTATCTCTTCTCCCCACTTTCCCATTATTCTAGGGCTACCATGGCTGCAGGCGCAGAATCCTACGATTAACTGGGAGACCAAGGAATTACACTTTCCGGAGAAACAGATGAGTCAAGGAGTTTCAGCTTGCTCTGTTCCTAAAGGAACCATGTCAGTCCCTGAACTACCAGCTGTATACCAGGACTATGTGGATTTATGTGACAAGAAGAACGCTGATCAGCTTCCTCCTCACCGTCCATATGATTGTCCAATTGAATTATTGCCTGGAGCCGAGATACCTTTTGGTAAGATCTACCCCCTAGCGGGGCCCGAGCTAAAAGCTTTGAAGGATTATATAGACGAAAATTTAGCCAAGGGCTTCATACGCCCCTCTTCATCTCCCGCAGGTGCACCCATCTTCTTTGTGAAGAAGAAAGATGGATCTCTGAGACCCTGCATAGACTATAGGGAACTCAATAAGGTTACTATTAGAAACCGTTATCCATTGCCTTTAATCCCTGAATTGTTGGAGAGAGTGCGGCATGCCAAAATTTTCTCTAAACTGGATCTCCGTGGGGCCTATAACTTGGTCCGTATTAGACCTGGGGATGAATGGAAGACTGCTTTCAGGTCACGCTATGGACACTTTGAATATCTAGTTATGCCTTTTGGTCTGAGTACCGCCCCAGCCACTTTCCAACACTTCGTGAATGATATCTTCAGGGATCTCCTAGATACATTTGTGGTGATTTATCTGGATGATATTCTAATTTTTTCTAACTCCACAGAGGAACATCATGGACATGTGAGAATGGTCTTAGAACGCCTAAGACAAAACCATCTCTACATCAAACTTGAAAAATGTGAATTCCATAGGACCGAAATTCAATTTCTGGGGTATGTACTATCTACGCAAGGGATTAGTATGGATGGAAGCAAGACCCAAGCCATCAAGGATTGGCCAATTCCTAGAAATGTGAAGGAGGTGCAGCGTTTCATCGGGTTTGCCAACTTCTATAGACGTTTCATTAAGAATTTTTCTGAGGTAGTGTCACCTATCACCCAACTTACCCGGAAACAGTCTAGGTTCTCCTGGACCCCGCAAGCTCAGGAAGCATTTTCCTGTTTAAAGGATAAATTTACCACCGCACCTATCTTAGTACATCCCAACCCCGAGCTTGCCTTCATAATAGAGGTGGATGCTTCAGACTGTGCCGTTGGAGCTATACTCTCTCAGAGAACAGGTGAGAAGAATGTCTTGCATCCCTGTGCCTTCTTTTCCCAGCAGTTGTCTTTGGCTGAGAGGAACTACGATGTGGGCAATAGAGAATTGTTGGCCATTATTGCTGCCTTCAAGGAATGGAGACACCTTCTTCAGGGAGCTGCACAGCAAATAGTCGTCCTGACAGACCATCGTAACCTTGAATTTATCAGGTCGGCTAAGTGCCTGACTCCTCGCCAGGCTCGCTGGAATCTTTTCCTAAACCAATTTAATTTTGTCATTTCTTATAGACCAGGATCGCGCAATGGAAAGGCTGATGCACTCTCTAGGATTCATTCAGCAGAGACACGTCCACTTACTTCTCCTAAGACTATTCTTCCTGACTCTAGATTCCTGGGAGTGATTCATAATCAAGACCTACTTAAGGACATCAAGGAAGCATACCATGCGGATTCTTTGTTGGCTCAACCCCCAAGGGACGTAAGTCTTGTCTTTAAGAATGGTGTGTGGATTCAGGGACAACGTCTGTATATACCTGAAACAGTCAGATTGAGAGTATTGCAACTCATCCACGATTCCAAGATAGCCGGGCATAGGGGAATTCTAAAGACACAAGAATTTCTTTCTCGTTTCTTTTGGTGGCCCACTTACAGGAAAGATGTCTTAAACTATGTCACTTCATGTGAAGTCTGTGCAAGATGCAAAACACCTCGCTCCTCACCAACTGGTCTGTTGCAACCTCTTCCCACCCCGTCCCGCCCGTGGGGATCCATTTCTATGGACTTCATTGTGGAGTTACCAACCTCTCAAGGGAAGAACACCATTCTAGTGGTGGTTGACCGTCTAACAAAGGCAGCTCATTTTATCCCTTTGATATGGAAATTTAATTAGGATAAAAATATCCTTCTGTGTTTGCTGCTTGCCATGTCCAAATCTCTATATAATGTCTTTTTGAGCGCTCAGAACGAAATGAGGACTGTCCACACGAAAGTGTCAGTATAACAGTTCGTCAAAGACATACATTTATTATTCATTCAAGGTTTTATACGTTTACAAAAAGGGGCTGGTTAGTCAATTAACATACAATTAAAAGCTGCTAGATTATTGGCTGTTCTAGTGTAAATATGATAATTATGATAATCATGGCAAAAGAGCTGAAGTTGCAGAATTATTGTTTTATTCTTGTGACCTAGTTGTCTTGCATAACTATAATGTAAACAACAGATATCTAATAGGACTTTTTGTACTTCATGCATTTGTTCCTTTACAAAGGCCTTA
>JARQOD010000001.1:914523183-914641400 GCA_033576555.1 Oophaga sylvatica | reverse complement strand
ACATGTCAAAGTGTGTAGTGCTACACATAGATATGAGGCTACACCCTGATTTCTAAGCTGTAAACAATTGAAACGTCAGCTTTAAAACCATAAAATGATTAGTCTTTGTCACAAATCTGTAACAAAATAATTGTGACATATAATTTCAGATATGCATATGTCGAAAACAAATGCTAACACAAAAGCCTACTTATGCTATAGGATACTGATGTTCAACCTTGTCACTCCATAGCTTACACAAATCCAACTCACATCATGACTCAAATGCTGCAATGTTGGAAGTGCATAATGTGGGTTGAACTTTGACAACAGCTGCAGTGCGAAGGTTAGACTTCAGTGTTCTTGGCTTTTAAATAAAAGCATACAAGTAAATATAAGAATCCAATGTTGATTAAGGGACGTGATGTACACCTGTAATATTGTGCAAACAATGCATGTAGGAATAGTCCTCTTCAACATTACTTATATTTGTGTCATTTTACAAAATACATATTTAATTAGAAAGTTAACAGCCCATATCATAAAGGTCCTTCATGTAAACATGATAATCGGTAACAAAAATCATGCATTACCTTGTTAAAGTCAATAGTGCATAGTCACAATAGCAAAATATATACCTGTAAGTGGTGCTGAAAGAAGGAAAACTGATAGAATAGGTGAATGATATCTATTTATTTGACTGAATAGCGACACCTGTACAATGTCGATATAATACTGTACCTTAACAAAACCTCTGTGTCACACCTCACACGCGTTTTTCTTGTAGCTTTTTATGTAATAGGGCACATGCGTGTATGTTTCATCATAGGTGCATGTTTACTGAGTAAAGCAGTCATGACAACGCCTTTGTGTTGTCGGTACGCTTGCGATGATGAACGATGCGCACCGTGAATGTTAGTCTGCGTCATAAGACGCACAGACGCTCCAATACCCAATGCGTCACAGCAGGAAGCCAGTCTGTGCGTCCAAACAAAGGCGCAAGCATACATGCACGTACCCTTTTATAAAGCTATATAAAATAAAGGATGTAGTAGTAACGCACACTTTATTGAGGTACAGTATTACATCGCCATTCACCATCTGTGGCTATGCAGTCTCATCTATATATACCTTATCTATCCGTTGTCATGCTTGCAAGTCCACAATCAGGCATAAATAGCTGTTTTCACTATGCACTAAGCACTTTTTAAAGGTTTTGTTGGTTAATATAAATGATTGGCACATATTATCAGTATTACATGATTGAAATTTTAGATATTTTTAAATACTTTTTAGTGATATTAGTCAGCAAATGTAAAGTTTTATGAATGGCACAGATAAGTTGTAATGCTGATTATGTTGTTAAGTCAGCCATTCATTGTCTATACAATAAAAATGGTGTACATACTGTTACTTATCCATCATTAATGGATTCTGATATGTACTTGTATGCTTTTATTTAAAACCGTATAGCAGATTATTTAACCTATTTTTATTGTGGTTTGCATTGCTTTTCAACATGTTAATGTATGCGTTTATGTTTGTCAATTATTAATTTACATATATTTTTTAAAGTAAATCATCATCTTATGGTAATAAAGTTTATATTTCTCTTGTTTGGAGTATAGACATTTTTAATTGACACGTAACATGGAAAATACTTGATCTACTATTTAAACATCCTCCTTGCCCCTGGGCTCCAACAACGCCAGTTGTTGCTCGGAAGTGCTGTTAGCACAGTCAACACTTGCTCCTGTGTTACTGGGGTTCAGTAATGTCAGCTGTTCCCCTGCTGTGTTAACGGCAAAAAGTCCTGCTGCCTACACCCTGTTCTCTTCTCATCCCTGGGCTTCAACAACGCCAGTTGTTGCTCGGAAGTGCTGTTAGCACAGTCAACACTTGCTCCTGTGTTACTGGGGTTCAGTAATGTCAGCTGTTCCCCTGCTGTGTGAACGGCAAAAAGTCCTGCTGCCTCCACCCTGTTCTCTTCTCATCCCTGGGCTTCAACAACGCCAGTTGTTGCTCGGAAGTGCTGTTAGCACAGTCAACACTTGCTCCTGTGTTACTGGGGTTCAGTAATGTCAGCTGTTCCCCTGCTGTGAACGAAAAAGTCTGCTGCCTCCCTTCTTTACCGTTAACAACCTTTTGCAAGTGCTGTTAGCACAGCACACTTTCCTGTATGGTCTAATGTCAGTGTCCCTCGTGTACGAAGCTTGCCCCGTTTCTTCATCCGCTCAACACATTGTTGCTGAGTCGTTCACATCACACTTCTCCTTTTACGGTTCATTTCAGTTCCTTGTACAAAATCCTTCTCGTCTCTCTCATCCCTGGCTCAACAACGCCAGTTGTTGCTCGAAGTGCTGTTAGACAGTCAACACTTGTCCTTGTTACTGGGTTCAGTAATAGCTGTTCCTGCTGTGTAACGGCAAAGTCCTGCTGCTCCACCTGTCTCTTCTCATCCTGGCTCAACAACGCCAGTTGTTGCTCGGAAGTGCTGTAGCACAGTCAACACTTCTCCTGTGTTACTGGTTCGTAATTCAGCTGTTCCTGTTTTAACCAAAAATCTGCTGCTCCACCCTGTTCTCTTCTCATCCCTGGGCTCAACAACGCCAGTTGTGCCGGAAGTCTGTTAGCACAGTCAAACTTGTCCTTGTTACTGGTCAGTAATGTCACTTTCCCCTGCTGTGTGAAGCAAAAGTCCTGCTGCTCCACCCTTTCTCTTCTCACCCTGGCTCAACAACGCCAGTTGTTGCTCGAAGTGTGTTAGCAAGTCAACACTTGCCCTTGTTTGTTCATAATGTCGCGTTCCCTGCTGTGTGAAGCAAAAGTCTGCTGCTGTTTTCTCATCCCTGGGCTCAACAACGCCAGTTGTTGCTCGAAGTGCTGTTAGCACAGTCAACACTTGCTCCTGTGTTACGGGTTCAGTAATGTCAGCTGTTCCCCTGCTGTGTAACGCAAAAAGTCTGCTGCTCCACCCTGTTCTCTTCTCATCCCTGGGCTTCAACAACGCCAGTTGTTGCTCGGAAGTGCTGTTAGCACAGTCAACACTTGCTCCTGTGTTACTGGGTTCAGTATTCAGCTGTTCCCCTGCTGTGAACGGCAAAAGTCTGCTGCCTCCACCCTGTTCTCTTCTCATCCTGGGCTTCAACAACGCCAGTTGTTGCTCGGAAGTGCTGTTAGCACAGTCAACACTTGCCTGTGTTACTGGGTTCAGTAATGTCAGTGTTCCCCTGCTGTTAACGCAAAAAGTCCTGCTGCCTCCACCTGTTCTCTTCTCATCCCTGGGCTTCAACAACGCCAGTTGTTGCTCGGAAGTGCTGTTAGCACAGTCAACACTTGCTCCTGTGTTACTGGGTTCAGTATTCAGCTGTTCCCTGCTGTGTAACGCAAAAAGTCCTGCTGCCTCCACCCTGTTCTCTTCTCATCCCTGGGCTCAACAACGCCAGTTGTTGCTCGGAAGTGCTGTTAGCACAGTCAACACTTGCTCCTGTGTTACTGGGGTTCAGTAATGTCAGCTGTTCCCCTGCTGTGTAACGCAAAAGTCCTGCTGCCTCCACCCTGTTCTCTTCTCATCCCTGGCTTCAACAACGCCAGTTGTTGCTGGAAGTGCTGTTAGCACAGTCAACACTTGCTCCTGTGTTACTGGGTTCAGTAATTCAGCTGTTCCCTGCTGTGTGAACGGCAAAAAGTCCTGCTGCCTCCACCTGTTCTCTTCTCATCCTGGGTTCAACAACGCAGTTGTTGCCGGAAGTGCTGTTAGCACAGTCACACTTGCTCCTGTGTTACTGGGTTCATAATGTCAGCTGTTCCCCTGTGTGTAACGCAAAAGTCCTGCTGCCTCACCCTGTTCTCTTCTCATCCCTGGGCTTCAACAACGCCAGTTGTTGCTCGAAGTGCTGTTACACAGTCAACACTTGCTCCGTGTTCTGGGGTTCAGTAATTCAGCTGTCCCCTGCTGTGTTAAAGGCAAAAAGTCCTGCTGCTCCACCCTGTTCTCTTCTCATCCCTGGCTCAACAACGCAGTTGTTGCTCGGAGTGCTGTTAGCACAGTCAACACTTGCTCCTGTGTTACTGGGGTTCAGTAATGTCAGCTGTTCCCCTGCTGTGTAAGCAAAAGTCCTGCTGCCTCCACCCTGTTCTCTTCTCATCCCTGGGCTTCAACAACGCCATTGTTGCCGGAAGTGCTGTTTAGCACAGTCAACACTTGCTCCTGTGTTACTGGGGTTCAGTAATGTCAGCTGTTCCCCTGCTGTGTAACGGCAAAAGTCCTGCTGCCTCACCCTGTTCTCTTCTCACCCTGGGCTCAACAACGCCAGTTGTTGCTCGGAATTGCTGTTAGCACAGTCAAATTGCTCTGTGTTACTGGGTTCAGTAATTCAGCTGTTCCCCTGCTGTGTTAACGCAAAGTCCTGCTGCCTCCACCCTGTTCTCTTCTCATCCTGGCTTCAACAACCCAGTTGTTGCTCGGAAGTGCGTTAGCACAGTCAACCTTGCTCCTGTGTTACTGGGTTCAGTAATTCAGCTGTTCCCTGCGTGTGTACGGCAAAAAGTCCTCTGCCTCCACCTGTTCTCTTCTCATCCCTGGCTTCAACAAGCCAGTTGTTGCCGGAAGTGCTGTTAGCACAGTCAACACTTGCTCCTGTGTTACTGGGGTTCAGTAATGTCAGCTGTTCCCCTGCTGTGTTAACGCAAAAAGTCCTGCTGCCTCCACCCTGTTCTCTTCTCATCCCTGGGCTTCAACAACGCCAGTTGTTGCTCGGAAGTGCTGTTAGCACAGTCAACACTTGCTCCTGTGTTACTGGGGTTCAGTAATGTCAGCTGTTCCCCTGCTGTGTGAACGGCAAAAAGTCCTGCTGCCTCCACCCTGTTCTCTTCTCATCCCTGGGCTCCAACAACGCCAGTTGTTGCTCGGAAGTGCTGTTAGCACAGTCAACACTTGATCCTGTGTTACTGGGGTTCAGTAATGTCAGCTGTTCCCCTGCTGTGTGAACGGCAAAAAGTCCTGCTGCCTCCACCCTGTTCTCTTCTCATCCCTGGGCTTCAACAACGCCAGTTGTTGCTCGGAAGTGCTGTTAGCACAGTCAACACTTGCTCCTGTGTTACTGGGGTTCAGTAATGTCAGCTGTTCCCCTGCTGTGTGAACGGCAAAAAGTCCTGCTGCCTCCACCCTGTTCTCTTCTCATCCCTGGGCTCCAACACCGACAGTTGTTGCTCGGAAGTGTCATTGGCACGGGTACTCACTCCTGCCCAGACTGGTTACAGCACGCCATCTGTTTCCTGTCAGTGTAAACGTCACTTAGCCTGCAATAAGTTGTCCTGTCGTGTTGCGGTCGGTTTAGCCGACTCTATGGTGCCTGGAGTTTAGGTGCTTCCTATGTGTGCTGCGGGATATGCAAATAAAGGCTGTTTCCGTTGTGACAATAGGACAATCACCCACTGTATTACTGTGGGATTCGGTAACTGCGGCCGGCTTGCGGCCTGTCAACTGAAATTTCCATGGGTACCTTCTGCTACCCGTCCGGGTTCCAGTACCGTCAACTGGTTCTCCGCAGTGCCTTTGGCGTAGGTGCCTCCATCTCGGTATCCGAGTTCCAGCAACGTCTGCTGGTCCTTGGTAGTGCTTTGGAGCACAGGTGCCTCCTGCTTAGTAACCATGTCCCAGTAACGTCAGCTGGTCCTCGGTTGTGCCATTGGCTCTTTTCCTTCTGCTGCCCCTCCGGGTTCCAGCACAGTCAGCTGGTCCTTGTTACTTGCATTGGCTCTTGTACCTTCTGCTACCCGTCCGGGTTCCAGTACCGTCAACTGGTTCTCCGCAGTGTCTTTGGCCTAGGTGCCTCCATCTCGGTATCCGAGTTCCAGCAACATCTGCTGGTCCTTGGTAGTGCTTTGGAGCACAGGTACCTCCTGCTTAGTAACCGTGTCCCAGTAACGTCAGCTGGTCCTCGGTTGTGCCATTGGCTCTTTTCCTTCTGCTGCCCCTCCGGGTTCCAGCACAGTCAGCTGGTCCTCGTTACTTGCATTGGCTCTTGTACCTTCTGCTACCCGTCCGGGTTCCAGTAACGTCAACTGGTTCTCGGAAGTTAGACGACCCTAAAGACCACCCCGAAGAAGATGACGACCCCAAGGACGACGAGCATCAAGCCAACCAGCCTGAACACCATCACAAAGAAGAAATATAAGATTACCCAGAAGAAGATCACCAACAGGAAAAAGAAGGTTACGACAAACTACAAGATACAGAACAAGAGACAGAAGAACAATAAGCAGAAGATCAAAAAGCAGAAGAACATGAAGTATAAGATCAAAATGAAGAGCAAAATATATGCTCTAAATTATAAGCAGAAGAAGACTAAGCAGTGTATGGGGGTGAGTCCGTTCCTCCTCGTGGTGCCCCTGGAAAATGCCTGCTGCTGCAGGCTAAACTGAACACGGACAAATACTGTTGTAATTTAAATCTTTTGTGACAGCAAGAACGGAAGGATGAAAAATTCATACTTTGACAGATTACAAGTACAGGAATCTCTGTCACAAATAAGAATATGATGAAGAAGATGAAGAGGAAGAAGATGTAGAATATGAAGAAGAATAATAGTTTAATAAGAACAATATGAGTAATGTTAACAAAAAGATGAATAACAAGAAGTTTACGAAGAAGATAAAGAAGGTGAAGATGAAGAATAATTTGATGACAAAGATGATGCTGCTGAAGATTATGAAGGAGAAAGTGTGTCAAAAGTTAAAAAGGTGAAGAGCATGGAAGTTGTGAAACATACATATTTGCCAAAATAGAAAAAAGGTTAACAACAGTCAATTTCTTCGTCAATCCGAACGTATTTCCAAAAAAAAAATATTAATGCTATTCCATTGGATTGGGTTAAACATCTATGCCTTTAATGTCTCCTCAACCTCCCCCAATACATTCTACATTACCCTTTGTTGTTTTCCTTCATGTACAATTAACCAACAAGGCAAGAATGGGTTTTTTTTAATTCCGATATTTTGTTCCCATAGACTTACATTGGATTTCCGGTATCGGTATCGGGTATCGCCGATATTTTTTGGGTATCGGCGATACCATTCCGATTCCGATACTTTTGGATATCGGAAAGTATCGCTCAACTCTAGTGTTGAGCGATACTGCCCGATATCCAGAAATATCAGATCGGATTGGATCGGCCCGATACTCAAAAAGTATCGGGTATCGCCGATTCTGATACCGGAAACCCAATGCAAGTCAATGGGACAGAAATATCGTAATTAAAAAAAACCCTTTCTTTCCTTGTAAACACTAGATATACACACATAGAATACATATATATATATATATATATATATACATGTCATTGTGACATATATATATATATAATATACATATATTTATAGTTCATACACTTCTACATAGTAAAATAGAATCTGATTCAATTGCCGGGCAATGCCGGCTTTTGTGAAATGACAGAACCACCCGACATGAAATGACACATGGTTTACATAGAGTTAACCATGTCTTTTCATGTAGTTTGATATATGGTTTTCACTAACAATTACATGAGTGTATATGTGCAAAATTTCACACATGTAGGGGTTAATTAAAGGTGTAAATTCGTTGTAAAAAAAACTATAAAAAACTATAAAACCATATATCAAACTACATGAAAAGACATGGTTAACTCTATGTAAACCATGTGTCATTTCATGTCGGGTGGTTCTGTCATTTCCAAAAGCCGGCATTGCCGGAAATTAAATCAGAGGCTATTATACTATGTAGAAGTGTATGTACTATAAATATATATATATATATATATACATATATATATATATATGTGTCACAAATTCAATGACATGTATATATATATATGAGGTGTAAAATTGTTGAAAAAAAATGCTTGGGCTCCCGCCCTATTTTCTCAACCAGACAGACAAAGCCAGCGAGTGGGGGCAGATAATAATAGCCCAGAGGGGGACCATTTTTTTGGCCCCCCCTGGCTACTAACATCTGCCCATAGACACCCCAGAAAAGGCAAATCTATAATTAGATTCGCCCTTTCTGGCACTTTGCCCGTCTATTCCCATTGCCCTGTAGCGGTGGCAAATGGGTTAATAAAGGGTTAAAGCCACCTTGCTATTGAAAGGTGACTTTAAGCCAGGTTAATAATTGAGAGCTGTCAATTAGACAACTATCAATTATTAATCCTATTGTCTGAAATAAAAATAAAACACACACACTTTAATTAAAAATCATTTTAATGAAATAAACACACAATTTTTGACCATATTTTATTTTACTGCCATTCCTTGCGAAGCCCTTGATCACCTGTAATAAAAATAAAATAATAAAGCAACATTATTTTTACCTATCCGATGTTCAGTCAGGTCCCCCGATGTAATTAATGTTTACTGCAGGGACCACAGCTAATGCTGACAGCCTCGCAGTAAACCCCCGACTGAATCATCTCCTCTCCTGGCTGACAGGAGAGGAAGTGGTTAGCATAATTGATTGCTTCCACTTTCACTTCAGGTCAGCCAGGGACACCGCAGCATCAGTAACGTCAGAGGGAATCCCGGCTGACCTGAAGTGAACTGATTAACAAAAATAGGGGATCCCCTCGAAAAAAAAATGGTGTGGGGTCCCCCTATTTTTGTTAACCAGCCTGATGAAGCAGACTACTGAGGCCTGGTTTTTCAGGCTGTTAAGGAGCCAATATCCATGGACCTTGCAAGCCTGATAATACCAGGCCACAGCAGTCTGCTTATCTTGGCTGATTAACAAAAATAGGGGATCCCCTCGAAAAAAAAAATGGCGTGGGGGTCCCCCTATTTTTGTTAACCAGCCAAGTAAAAAGCAGACTGCTGCGGCCTGGTATTAAAAGACTGTCAAGGCCCATGGATTTTGGCTCTCAACAGCCTAAAAATACCAGGCTGCAGCAGCCCCACAATTGTGGCACTTTACCTGGCTCTTCCCACTTGCCCTGTAGCGGTGGCAAGCGGGGTAATAAGGGGTTAATGTCACCTTTGATTGAACGGTGACAATAAGCCCGGTTAATAATGGAGAGGCGTCAATAAGACACCGATCCATTATTAATCATAGTTTGTAAATTTTTAAAAAAATACACAGCCAGAAAAAAGTCTTTTAATGAAATAAAACACCACACAGTTATCATTATTTTTATTGCATGCTCATCCTGCGATGCCATCGTTCTCCTGTAAAAAAACAAAATAACAAACCAACACAAATACTCCCTGTCCGACGCAGTCCAAAATTACGAGTGTCCCACGACGAGTCCAGCTCTGCTACATCTCCGGTAGGGGCGGTCTCAACGCCAGGGAATTTCTCAAGGGCCTGTTGCGCCCCATCTGCACCTGGGTGTAAGAACGCCCAAAGTCTACAACAGCTCCTCGTCGGCCGAGCCCCGCGGTTGAGACGCCGAATGGACACCTTCCGGACCACAGCTCTGCAGGACATCAGAGAAAGATAAGTGACACTCTGTTAACTGCTAATTATAGTTCTAGGACATTTAGACGGCCCTATCGCGGCACTATAGTCATTGGCACCTGCCTAATAGCCGTTTGCTCAGTCAATTGTGTATTGTATATTTTCCCTGCGAGGAGAATTACTGTCAGCTTACTAGTTACTCCTATAACCCCCATATAGAGGTTCATTTAAAGCTTGCTCCGTCTCCGACTCGCCACTGCATACTGTGTACCTGCGAATACCACATTTGGCGTAGTCAGCAGGATGCAGTCTCCGAGCGGATAAGCAGCAGACCAAGGGGGCAGGGTTGTCCCCCAGACCAGCTTATCGTTGGGGGCCATGTTGTACAACTTGCCCAAGTTCACCGGCAGTAATACCATGCTGTGGAGCTGGGCGGAGCGAATGCGGGGGTTGTTCAGGATGCATCCAATGACCCCTGATTTAGAGGCAGAGGTGGCCATCATGGCATTAGAGGGGGAAGCCCCGGACTCCGTGATGTTAAGACCCCCGGGACAACGAAATACTTTTGTCCGGGTATTGCAGACCTTGGAGGAGAACCACAGGGACTCGACAGATATAGGGGAACTGAGAACCCGGCTGTTCAGCCGCATGCAGGGAGAGGGGGAGACCGTCACCCAATATATGAATGTGTTGCAAGAGCTATACACGGCCATTGAGCGGAAGGACAGGGTAGGCGTGGGGCCCCTTGACATAACCCTACGTGACCTCTTGGTGACCAGATTGGGGGACCCCCTGACTAAGCAAGCCTTGCGGGAGCGTGTACGGGTGAACCCGCGTCTGACCTTCGCCGAGATAGGGAGTGAGTCACGCACCCGAGAGCGAGAGCAGGGGGGGACAGCCCCCGTGGGGAAGGCCCGGAGCACTGAAGCCGCCGTGAACACCATCAGTGAGCCTCAGTGGGTGGATGAAATCAGGGGTGGGATTCAAATTTTTAACAACAGGTTCTGTGTTTGTGCGTCGTAAAACCACACCCATTTTAAGCCACACCCATTTTTAAAGCCACACCCATTTACACACACCTTTTCCTCAAACGTATACAAGTAGGGGCGCAGTCAAACATTTGAAAAAAAATAAATTGGAATGGGATCAGAACAGTGCACATTCTGGCCAGCAGCTCTCCTGACCTGAGTGTGACAGCTGCATATATTTCTATTTCTATGTCAGTCATGGATGGAGGCCTGTACACATATCAACGCTGCAGCCAGTTATAGATGGAAGCCTGTACACATATTACTGCTGCAGCCAGTTATAGATGGAGGCCTGTACACATATCAGCGCTGCGGCCAGTTATGGATGGAGGCCTGTACACATATCAGCGCTGCGGCCAGTCATGGATGGAGGCCCTTTACATATATCAGCGCTGCCTCAGTCCACTCAAGGCAGCGCTGCGTTTTCTTTTCACCCAGGATCAATCATTTGGTGACTGCATATCAAAAAACTGACCGGCACATCCAAACATAGATTCAGTGTGAACAGGTGCTAAACCTAGAGTCACCAAATCATATACATACAAGAAGAAAAGGTAGCACACTGTAGCGCTATAGCTTGCAAACACGAAATATGAAAAATATGAAAAATGAATTGCATCATTACCTTAGAAATATGAAAAATTGAGAAGTCTTAGCGCATAAGATGGCCAAATTATGTGAGCCTGATAGCCACGTCAAGGCTCTTCTCGTATATCAGGTCCTAACTAATGCCTATCCTCGCTTAGAAAAGTCTGTCTGCATGGGAACCTATGAATCCTCTCTTCAGACTAAAATCTACATCTCTGTGGGGGGTGATGAACCTGTTGTAATTAAAAAGCCTGTGACCACCAGGTGGAGTGCTCAGGCAGAAGGTAAATGAATACATATCAAAAAACTGACCGGCACATCCAAACATAGATTCAGTGTGAACAGGTGCTAAACCTAAAGTCACCAACTCATATACATACAAGAAGAAAAGGTAGCACACTGTAGCGCTATAGCTTGCAAACACGAAATATAAAAATATGAAAAATGAATTGCATCATTACCTTAGAAATATGAAAAATTGAGAAGTCTTAGCGCATAAGATGGCCAAATTATGTGAGCCTGATAGCCACGTCAAGGCTCTTCTCGTATATCAGGTCCTAACTAATGCCTATCCTCGCTTAGAAAAGTCTGTCTGCATGGGAACCTATGAATCCTCTCTTCAGACTAAAATCTACATCTCTGTGGAGGGGTGATGAACCTGTTGTAATTAAAAAGCCTGTGACCACCAGGTGGAGTGCTCAGGCAGAAGGTAAATGAATACATATCAAAAAACTGACCGGCACATCCAAACATAGATTCAGTGTGAACAGGTGCTAAACCTAGAGTCACCAACTCATATACATACAAGAAGAAAAGGTAGCACACTGTAGCGCTATAGCTTGCAAACACGAAATATGAAAAATATGAAAAATGAATTGCATCATTACCTTAAAATATGAAAAATTGAGAAGTCTTAGCGCATAAGATGGCCAAATTATGTGAGCCTGATAGCCACGTCAAGGCTCTTCTCGTATATCAGGTCCTAACTAATGCCTATCCTCGCTTAGAAAAGTCTGTCTGCATGGGAACCTATGAATCCTCTCTTCAGACTAAAATCTACATCTCTGTGGAGGGGTGATGAACCTGTTGTAATTAAAAAGCCTGTGACCACCAGGTGGAGTGCTCAGGCAGAAGGTAAATGAATACATATCAAAAAACTGACCGGCACATCCAAACATAGATTCAGTGTGAACAGGTGCTAAACCTAGAGTCACCAACTCATATACATACAAGAAGAAAAGGTAGCACACTGTAGCGCTATAGCTTGCAAACATGAAATATGAAAAATATGAAAAATGAATTGCATCATTACCTTAGAAATATGAAAAATTGAGAAGTCTTAGCGCATAAGATGGCCAAATTATGTGAGCCTGATAGCCACGTCAAGGCTCTTCTCGTATATCAGGTCCTAACTAATGCCTATCCTCGCTTAGAAAAGTCTGTCTGCATGGGAACCTATGAATCCTCTCTTCAGACTAAAATCTACATCTCTGTGGAGGGGTGATGAACCTGTTGTAATTAAAAAGCCTGTGACCACCAGGTGGAGTGCTCAGGCAGAAGGTAAATGAATACATATCAAAAAACTGACCGGCACATCCAAACATAGATTCAGTGTGAACAGGTGCTAAACCTAGAGTCACCAACTCATATACATACAAGAAGAAAAGGTAGCACACTGTAGCGCTATAGCTTGCAAACACGAAATATGAAAAATATGAAAAATGAATTGCATCATTACCTTAGAATATGAAAAATTGAGAAGTCTTAGCGCATAAGATGGCCAAATTATGTGAGCCTGATAGCCACGTCAAGGCTCTTCTCGTATATCAGGTCCTAACTAATGCCTATCCTCGCTTAGAAAAGTCTGTCTGCATGGGAACCTATGAATCCTCTCTTCAGACTAAAATCTACATCTCTGTGGAGGGGTGATGAACCTGTTGTAATTAAAAAGCCTGTGACCACCAGGTGGAGTGCTCAGGCAGAAGGTAAATGAATACATATCAAAAAACTGACCGGCACATCCAAACATAGATTCAGTGTGAATAGGTGCTAAACCTAGAGTCACCAACTCATATACATACAAGAAGAAAAGGTAGCACACTGTAGCGCTATAGCTTGCAAACACGAAATATGAAAAATATGAAAAATGAATTGCATCATTACCTTAGAAATATGAAAAATTGAGAAGTCTTAGCGCATAAGATGGCCAAATTATGTGAGCCTGATAGCCACGTCAAGGCTCTTCTCGTATATCAGGTCCTAACTAATGCCTATCCTCGCTTAGAAAAGTCTGTCTGCATGGGAACCTATGAATCCTCTCTTCAGACTAAAATCTACATCTCTGTGGAGCATTATATGTGGTCCAGTATTCTGTATGGAGCATTATATTGGGTCCAGTTTTCTGTATGGAGCATTATATGGGGGATGGCGGGGTGACATCCTGCATGGGGTATTATATGGGTGATGAGGGGGAGACTATGTGGTGCCCATAATATTGTATGGAGGACTGTACTGTCCAGTCTGTACTGTGCGCTGTGAGGATTTGGCGGTTTTTGAGCTATTGTACAATTTACAATAGGTATCAGTCATGTAATGGAAGAAAAGAAGTGTTTGGCGTTGTGCTATACCCATATTTCTCTGCAGTATCTGTGCATCATGAATCGTGATCTGTGTTAAGGGGGCCCACTGAGACTCTTTCGCCCGGGGCCCATAAAAACCTGGAGCCGGCCCTGAAGGGAACTCCGGAGTCGGGCTCTGCTTCCTAGCCGGAATCCATACAGCGCGGCACACTGATACACTCACACCATGATACACCGCCGGGCCCGGCCCGGCCCTCGAGCACTGATATCTCTGGAGTGCAGTGCGGCGATTGGGCAGCGCGGCCGCGGCCATCTTCTTAGTCACGAGGAGGAGGCACGCGGCACAGCACAGGCTGCACACAGCTACTCCGCCGCCCCGCTAACTACCCGGCCGGTCCCTAGTGTCAGTGGACAGTGTGTAAGGCACTGCGGCAGCTGCACTGCAGACATTAGAGAAAAGGACTCAACTCAAGGAGTGCTCTCAGGGCGGTGTTGAAGTTTGGCCCTGGCTGGGCCTGGCCTTTGCGTTGCGCAGTTGCGGTGAGTAACTAGCCCGGGCTGGGGGCTTCATAGGACTGGGCGGGGGTGATGGCAGAAAATGCAGATCATGTGATTATGGATTGTAATGATGACCAGTCACCAAATGAAATGGGAACCTATGAATCCTCTCTTCAGACTAAAATCTACATCTCTGTGGAGGGGTGATGAACCTGTTGTAATTAAAAAGCCTGTGACCACCAGGTGGAGTGCTCAGGCAGAAGGTAAATGAATACATATCAAAAAACTGACCGGCACATCCAAACATAGATTCAGTGTGAACAGGTGCTAAACCTAGAGTCACCAACTCATATACATACAAGAAGAAAAGGTAGCACACTGTAGCGCTATAGCTTGCAAACACGAAATATGAAAAATATGAAAATGAATTGCATCATTACCTTAGAAATATGAAAAATTGAGAAGTCTTAGCGCATAAGATGGCCAAATTATGTGAGCCTGATAGCCACGTCAAGGCTCTTCTCGTATATCAGGTCCTAACTAATGCCTATCCTCGCTTAGAAAAGTCTGTCTGCATGGGAACCTATGAATCCTCTCTTCAGACTAAAATCTACATCTCTGTGGAGGGGTGATGAACCTGTTGTAATTAAAAAGCCTGTGACCACCAGGTGGAGTGCTCAGGCAGAAGGTAAATGAATACATATCAAAAAACTGACCGGCACATCCAAACATAGATTCAGTGTGAACAGGTGCTAAACCTAGAGTCACCAACTCATATACATACAAGAAGAAAAGGTAGCACACTGTAGCGCTATAGCTTGCAAACACGAAATATAAAAATATGAAAAATGAATTGCATCATTACCTTAGAAATATGAAAAATTGAGAAGTCTTCGCGCATAAGATGGCCAAATTATGAGCCTGATAGCCACGTCAAGGTTCTTCTCGTATATCAGGTCCTAACTAATGCCTATCCTCGCTTAGAAAAGTCTGTCTGCATGGGAACCTATGAATCCTCTCTTCAGACTAAAATCTACATCTCTGTGGAGGGGTGATGAACCTGTTGTAATTAAAAAGCCTGTGACCACCAGGTGGAGTGCTCAGGCAGAAGGTAAATGAATACATATCAAAAAACTGACCGGCACATCCAAACATAGATTCAGTGTGAACAGGTGCTAAACTTAGAGTCACCAACTCATATACATACAAGAAGAAAAGGTAGCACACTGTAGCGCTATAGCTTGCAAACACGAAATATGAAAAATATGAAAAATGAATTGCATCATTACCTTAGAAATATGAAAAATTGAGAAGTCTTAGCGCATAAGATGGCCAAATTATGTGAGCCTGATAGCCACGTCAAGGCTCTTCTCGTATATCAGGTCCTAACTAATGCCTATCCTCGCTTAGAAAAGTCTGTCTGCATGGGAACCTATGAATCCTCTCTTCAGACTAAAATCTACATCTCTGTGGAGGGGTGATGAACCTGTTGTAATTAAAAAGCCTGTGACCACCAGGTGGAGTGCTCAGGCAGAAGGTAAATGAATACATATCAAAAAACTGACCGGCACATCCAAACATAGATTCAGTGTGAACAGGTGCTAAACCTAGAGTCACCAACTCATATACATACAAGAAGAAAAGGTAGCACACTGTAGCGCTATAGCTTGCAAACACGAAATATGAAAAATATGAAAAATGAATTGCATCATTACCTTAGAAATATGAAAAATTGAGAAGTCTTAGCGCATAAGATGGCCAAATTATGTGAGCCTGATAGCCACGTCAAGGCTCTTCTCGTATATCAGGTCCTAACTAATGCCTATCCTCGCTTAGAAAAGTCTGTCTGCATGGGAACCTATGAATCCTCTCTTCAGACTAAAATCTACATCTCTGTGGAGGGGTGATGAACCTGTTGTAATTAAAAAGCCTGTGACCACCAGGTGGAGTGCTCAGGCAGAAGGTAAATGAATACATATCAAAAAACTGACCGGCACATCCAAACATAGATTCAGTGTGAACAGGTGCTAAACCTACAGTCACCAACTCATATACATACAAGAAGAAAAGGTAGCACACTGTAGCGCTATAGCTTGCAAACACGAAATATGAAAAACATGAAAAATGAATTGCATCATTACCTTAGAAATATGAAAAATTGAGAAGTCTTAGCGCATAAGATGGCCAAATTATGTGAGCCTGATAGCCACGTCAAGGCTCTTCTCGTATATCAGGTCCTAACTAATGCCTATCCTCGCTTAGAAAAGTCTGTCTGCATGGGAACCTATGAATCCTCTCTTCAGACTAAAATCTACATCTCTGTGGAGGGGTGATGAACCTGTTGTAATTAAAAAGCCTGTGACCACCAGGTGGAGTGCTCAGGCAGAAGGTAAATGAATACATATCAAAAAACTGACCGGCACATCCAAACATAGATTCAGTGTGAACAGGTGCTAAACCTAGAGTCACCAACTCATATACATACAAGAAGAAAAGGTAGCACACTGTAGCGCTATAGCTTGCAAACACGAAATATGAAAAATATGAAAAATGAATTGCATCATTACCTTAGAAATATGAAAAATTGAGAAGTCTTAGCGCATAAGATGGCCAAATTATGTGAGCCTGATAGCCACGTCAAGGCTCTTCTCGTATATCAGGTCCTAACTAATGCCTATCCTCGCTTAGAAAAGTCTGTCTGCATGGGAACCTATGAATCCTCTCTTCAGACTAAAATCTACATCTCTGTGGAGGGGTGATGAACCTGTTGTAATTAAAAAGCCTGTGACCACCAGGTGGAGTGCTCAGGCAGAAGGTAAATGAATACATATCAAAAAACTGACCGGCACATCCAAACATAGATTCAGTGTGAACAGGTGCTAAACCTAGAGTCACCAACTCATATACATACAAGAAGAAAAGGTAGCACACTGTAGCGCTATAGCTTGCAAACACGAAATATAAAAATATGAAAAATGAATTGCATCATTACCTTAGAAATATGAAAAATTGAGAAGTCTTCGCGCATAAGATGGCCAAATTATGAGCCTGATAGCCACGTCAAGGCTCTTCTCGTATATCAGGTCCTAACTAATGCCTATCCTCGCTTAGAAAAGTCTGTCTGCATGGGAACCTATGAATCCTCTCTTCAGACTAAAATCTACATCTCTGTGGAGGGGTGATGAACCTGTTGTAATTAAAAAGCCTGTGACCACCAGGTGGAGTGCTCAGGCAGAAGGTAAATGAATACATATCAAAAAACTGACCGGCACATCCAAACATAGATTCAGTGTGAACAGGTGCTAAACCTAGAGTCACCAACTCATATACATACAAGAAGAAAAGGTAGCACACTGTAGCGCTATAGCTTGCAAACACGAAATATGAAAAATATGAAAAATGAATTGCATCATTACCTTAGAAATATGAAAAATTGAGAAGTCTTAGCGCATAAGATGGCCAAATTATGTGAGCCTGATAGCCACGTCAAGGCTCTTCTCGTATATCAGGTCCTAACTAATGCCTATCCTCGCTTAGAAAAGTCTGTCTGCATGGGAACCTATGAATCCTCTCTTCAGACTAAAATCTACATCTCTGTGGAGGGGTGATGAACCTGTTGTAATTAAAAAGCCTGTGACCACCAGGTGGAGTGCTCAGGCAGAAGGTAAATGAATACATATCAAAAAACTGACCGGCACATCCAAACATAGATTGAGTGTGAACAGGTGCTAAACCTAGAGTCACCAACTCATATACATACAAGAAGAAAAGGTAGCACACTGTAGCGCTATAGCTTGCAAACACGAAATATAAAAATATGAAAAATGAATTGCATCATTACCTTAGAAATATGAAAAATTGAGAAGTCTTCGCGCATAAGATGGCCAAATTATGAGCCTGATAGCCACGTCAAGGCTCTTCTCGTATATCAGGTCCTAACTAATGCCTATCCTCGCTTAGAAAAGTCTGTCTGCATGGGAACCTATGAATCCTCTCTTCAGACTAAAATCTACATCTCTGTGGAGCATTATATGTGGTCCAGTATTCTGTATGGAGCATTATATTGGGTCCAGTATTCTGTATGGAGCATTATATGGGGGATGGCGGGGTGACATCCTGCATGGGGTATTATATGGGTGATGAGGGGGAGACTATGTGGTGCCCATAATATTGTATGGAGGACTGTACTGTCCAGTCTGTACTGTGCGCTGTGAGGATTTGGCGGTTTTTGAGCTATTGTACAATTTACAATAGGTATCAGTCATGTAATGGAAGAAAAGAAGTGTTTGGCGTTGTGCTATACCCATATTTCTCTGCAGTATCTGTGCATCATGAATCGTGATCTGTGTTAAGGGGGCCCACTGAGACTCTTTCGCCCGGGGCCCATAAAAACCTGGAGCCGGCCCTGAAGGGAACTCCGGAGTCGGGCTCTGCTTCCTAGCCGGAATCCATACAGCGCGGCACACTGATACACTCACACCATGATACACCGCCGGGCCCGGCCCGGCCCTCGAGCACTGATATCTCTGGAGTGCAGTGCGGCGATTGGGTAGCGCGGCCGCGGCCATCTTCTTAGTCACGAGGAGGAGGCACGCGGCACAGCACAGGCTGCACACAGCTACTCCGCCGCCCTGCTAACTACCCGGCCGGTCCCTAGTGTCAGTGGACAGTGTGTAAGGCACTGCGGCAGCTGCACTGCAGACATTAGAGAAAAGGACTCAACTCAAGGAGTGCTCTCAGGGCGGTGTTGAAGTTTGGCCCTGGCTGGGCCTGGCCTTTGCGTTGCGCAGTTGCGGTGAGTAACTAGCCCGGGCTGGGGGCTTCATAGGACTGGGCGGGGGTGATGGCAGAAAATGCAGATCATGTGATTATGGATTGTAATGATGACCAGTCACCAAATGAAATGGGAACCTATGAATCCTCTCTTCAGACTAAAATCTACATCTCTGTGGAGGGGTGATGAACCTGTTGTAATTAAAAAGCCTGTGACCACCAGGTGGAGTGCTCAGGCAGAAGGTAAATGAATACATATCAAAAAACTGACCGGCACATCCAAACATAGATTCAGTGTGAACAGGTGCTAAACCTAGAGTCACCAACTCATATACATACAAGAAGAAAAGGTAGCACACTGTAGCGCTATAGCTTGCAAACACGAAATATGAAAAATATGAAAAATGAATTGCATCATTACCTTAGAAATATGAAAAATTGAGAAGTCTTAGCGCATAAGATGGCCAAATTATGTGAGCCTGATAGCCACGTCAAGGCTCTTCTCGTATATCAGGTCCTAACTAATGCCTATCCTCGCTTAGAAAAGTCTGTCTGCATGGGAACCTATGAATCCTCTCTTCAGACTAAAATCTACATCTCTGTGGAGGGGTGATGAACCACAGAGATGTAGATTTTAGTCTGAAGAGAGGATTCATAGGTTCCCATGCAGACAGACTTTTCTAAGCGAGGATAGGCATTAGTTAGGACCTGATATACGAGAAGAGCCTTGACGTGGCTATCAGGCTCACATAATTTGGCCATCTTATACGCTAAGACTTCTCAATTTTTCATATTTCTAAGGTAATGATGCAATTCATTTTTCATATTTTTCATATTTCGTGTTTGCAAGCTATAGCGCTACAGTGTGCTACCTTTTCTTCTTGTATGTATATGAGTTGGTGACTCTAGGTTTAGCACCTGTTCACACTGAATCTATGTTTGGATGTGCCGGTCAGTTTTTTGATATGTATTCATTTACCTTCTGCCTGAGCACTCCACCTGGTGGTCACAGGCTTTTTAATTACAACAGGTTCATCACCCCTCCACAGAGATGTAGATTTTAGTCTGAAGAGAGGATTCATAGGTTCCCATTTCATTTGGTGACTGGTCATCATTACAATCCATAATCACATGATCTGCATTTTCTGCCATCACCCCCGCCCGGCCCTATGAAGCCCCCAGCCCGGGCTAGTTACTCACCGCAACTGCGCAACGCAAAGGCCAGGCCCAGCCAGGGCCAAACTTCAACACCGCCCTGAGAGCACTCCTTGAGTTGAGTCCTTTTCTCTAATGTCTGCAGTGCAGCTGCCGCAGTGCCTTACACACTGTCCACTGACACTAGGGACCGGCCGGGTAGTTAGCGGGGCGGCGGAGTAGCTGTGTGCAGCCTGTGCTGTGCCGCGTGCCTCCTCCTCGTGACTAAGAAGATGGCCGCGGCTGCGCTACCCAATCGCCGCACTACACTCCAGAGATATCAGTGCTCGAGGGCCGGGCCGGACCCGGCGGTGTATCATGGTGTGAGTGTATCAGTGTGCCGCGCTGTATGGATTCCGGCTAGGAAGCAGAGCCCGACTCCGGAGTTCCCTTCAGGGCCGGTTTTTATGGGCCCCGGGCGAAAGAGTCTCAGTGGGCCCCCTTAACACAGATCACGATTCATGATGCACAGATACTGCAGAGAAATATGGGTATAGCACAACGCCAAACACTTCTTTTCTTCCATTACATGACTGATACCTATTGTAAATTGTACAATAGCTCAAAAACCGCCAAATCCTCACAGCGCACAGTACAGACTGGACAGTACAGTCCTCCATACAATATTATGGGCACCACATAGTCTCCCCCTCATCACCCATATAATACCCCATGCAGGATGTCACCCCGCCATCCCCCATATAATGCTCCATACAGAATACTGGACCCAATATAATGCTCCATACAGAATACTGGACCACATATAATGCTCCATACAGGATACTGGTCCCCATATAATGCTCCATACAGGATACTGGTCCCCATATAATGCTCCATACAAAATACTGGACCCAATATAATGCTCAATACAGAATACTGGACCACATATAATGCTTCATACAAAATATGGAGCTCTCCTCTACACTGTGCTGCGTTCTGCACTGTTACGGCTCAGGAAATGGCGCTGTGGAAAGACTCCCCATTATCATCATCATTGCCTGCCCATTATCATCATCATTGCCTCCCCTCATCATCATTGCCTGCCCATTATTATCATCATTGCCTCCCCATTAATATCATCATCATCATTGCCTTCCCATTATCATTGTCTCCCCATCATCATTATCATTGCCTCCCCATTAATATCATCATCATTGCCTTCCCATTATCATTGCCTTCCCATTATAATTGCCTCCCCATCATCATCATTATCTCCCCATTAATATCATTATCATCATTGCCTTCCCATTATCATTGATTCCCCATCATCATCATCATCGCCTCCTCACCACCATCACTGCCTCCCCCCACCACCATCACACATACAGCACCGCAGGCAGCACTTTCTCACATACACACAGGCAGACACACACACACGCAGGCACACACACCGATACACACAGACAGACACACACACACACCTCACCTGTCCGGCATCCTCGTGCTCTCTGCCACAGCTGGCCGCTGAATGATGACGTCTTTCAGCGGCGCTGCTGTGAGAGAGGAAGCGCTGGCGCCCCCTGGAGCTCGGAGCTGCGGCAACGGTGGCACGGGAGAGGTAAGTATTGCGCCGGCCCTGGTTCCCCTCCTTCAACTTGCGGCGCGCCGGCACTGCAACAAAGTACCGGATCGCAGTTAAGAATCTCCCGGTTCGGGGAACCGGCTGCTTTTTTAACAACCGGTTCCACCGAACCGGGGAGAATCGGCTGAATCCCACCCCTGGATGAAATGCGACAATAGCTGGGGAATATCAGAGGCAAATTGGCTAAAGTGAAGAGAAGGGCCGAAGCTATGAGCCGCGAGCCGGGGCCGAGCGTGGCAACTTGGAGCCCACACAATCCTTGAGGTGGCCGGCCTCCGCGACCCCTCACTTGCTGTGACTGTGGTGAAGTGGGCCACTCCGCTTGGGAGTGCTCTCGGCGTGGGAGGTACCCGCCCTGCCGGCCATTACAACTGGAGGACTCTGAGCTGGAGAGACGCCGCTCGGAGCCAAAGCTTCCCATGCGGGGTGGTGGAAGTCCCGAGGATCTGATTGCAAAGTGTCCGCTGATGGGGGCAGAGATTGAAGGCCGCACAGTGCGCTGCCTGGTGGACACGGGGTCGCAAGTGACCACTATGTCCGAGACTTACTTCCGGCAACACTTCCCAGAAGCCACAAGGCCCCAGTGGTGGTCCGTGATAAAGATAGTGGCTGCCAATCAATTGCCCATCCCCGTCGTCGGAGTAGCATGGATGCAGATCTCGATGTGCGGCAAGCCAGTGGGCCGGCGAGGTGTGGTCCTGACGGAGAGATGTGCGGCAAGCCAGTGGGCCGGCGAGATGTGGTCCTGGCGGAGAGACTGATGGATACGCCGTCACCTTGGGCATGAATGTGCTAAAAGAATTTGTCAGTCTCCTCCTCCATGAACCTGCTCAAGAGACTTTGAAACAATGGAGTCCCCACACTCTGCAGGGGCAAGTCTTCCAGCAGCTGGTGTGAGGTACGCGAGTCCAAGAGGCTTGCCAGGAGGGAGAAGTGCTGGGGAGAGTGGCTGCACCTGCGGCTTCTTAGCTCGTGCTACCGCAAGGACAGACAGTTGTTGCTCTGCCCGTCCGGGCCCATGTACCTCTGTAAGGAGTAGAGGTGCAGGTGTTATGTTTCGGTAGCTGAGGAGTGCAGGTAAAAAAGGCAATACACCAGAGCAGTTGGAATCTATGAGATTGCAGTACCCTGACTAACCACCACAACTAGAGGCAGCCGTGGAGCGTTCCTACGTTGGTCCTAGACGCCTCGTCACAGCCTGAGAAACTAACTACACCTAAAGATAGATATAGGAAAGCTATCTGCCCCGGAGCAGAACCCCAAAGATATTAGAAAGCCCCCAAACATGTAATGGCGGTTAGACAAGATGAAATACTGACACAGACAGAAAATAGTATGAGCAAACGCTGGGGCCCAAACTATCTAAATAGAAAAGGATAGGAAGGGTACTTACTGCAATCCCAGAAAACCCTGAAAAGCACCAACTCTACTAATTTCAAAATCACCTGAGATCACACGACCTCTACCACCTAAATTAGTTCTCTGGTGTAACAAAATCAAAACAGCAGCCACTGAAAAAACTGGAAAAAGCAAAAGAACAAAACTCAGTGGCTGAACTAAACTGAGAGGGCAGAAGCCCCCGGAGGGGACCCTGAAGGCCCCCAAAGAAGTGCAGGACAAAATGCAAAAATATAGCACAAACACAAAAGAAGCAAAAGTCTTATCTGTAAGCAGGAGATGCAGACACGACACAGCAGGCTACAAGGGAAACTGGAATGAAGGATTCAGACCAGAACAATTGATCACCGGCAACCCTGATGGGAAAATGACTCCCTTATATAAGACCAGTCAGTAACACCTGATTCCCAGTCCTCACAATCTTCACTAGCACCGCTTGTAACCACCAGAGGGAGCCTCTGCTCAGAACTCATCTCAAACCCATTCACAACATGCAGGTGCCATGCTTCCTCGAGCATCTGCCCCCCGTGCTCCTGGTGGCTCGCGCCCTGGCTACCGTGAGAAAGAGGACAGTCCTCGTGCAGTGAGTCAACCTGGAAGATCAAGACATTTTCCTAAAGCCCCGCGTAGAAATGGCAAAATTGGTAAAACCATTGGACAAGGTGCTCCCGCCCGGGCGTTACAGATGGGGGTGAATCCAAGGGACGCCTGAGCTGAAACTGTGCACTCCGTCCGGACCTCAGAGCCCCCGCCTGAGCAGGCGGGGCAAGCAATCTTGGAGAAAATGCGAGCCGAACTCTCTGGCCTCAGCCCCGCCCAAATACACCAGGTGGAAGCTCTCCTGGGCCATTACCAAGAGGTATTCTCCAGCCATGAGGACGATTTCGGATGCACCACAGACATTACACACGGCATTCCCACTGAAGGGACGGCCCCCATCAGGGAGCGATCCCACCAGATTCCACCACAGTTATACCAAGAAGTGAAAACGCTGTTGAACCAAATGCTGCGAAAAGGGGTTATTCGGGAAAGCCAGAGTCCCTGGGCAGCCCCCATAGTGTTGGTGCGGAAAAAAGAAGGCACCATGCGGTTCTGTGTGGATTACCAAAAGTTGAATGCCTGCACCATCAAAGACTTTTACCCGCTCCCTCGTATAGAGGAGTCTCTGTCAGCCCTGGGACAGGTGAGATATTTCTCTACCCTAGTCTTGGCCAGTGGATACTGGCAGGTACCAATGTCTGAAGAAAATCGGGCAAAAACTGCCTTCATTCTGCCCATGGGACTGTTTGAATTCAACCGGATGCCGTTTGGACTGGCCAACGCTCCTCGAACTTTCCAGCGTCTGATGGAGCAGTGCCTAGGCGACCTCAACTTTGAAGCCACCCAGATATATTTGGATGACATCATCATCTATGCCGCCATGTTTGAGGACCACCTGCATCGTCTGGGCCAGGTGCTCGGCCGGCTGAAAAAATATGGGTTGAAGGTAAAGCCCCAAAAATGCCACCTGTTTCACACACAGATTGAATATCTGGGGCATGTGGATTCCGCCGAGGGCGTGAGGCCGCCTCCGGAGAAGGTCGCTGCGATACGGGAGTGGCCTACCCCTGAGATGGTGAAGGATGTGCGGGCCTTTTTGGGGCTGGCTGGATATTACCGTCGCTTCGTGAAAAATTTCGCTTGCCTAGCTCGAGCCCTGCAAGACCTACTAAGAGCAATACCAGCCGGTGCTAAGAACTGTAAGGTACAATGGCGTGAACCACAGGAAGAAGCCTTCCAGGACCATAAGACCTGCAACGCTTCCCACGGCTGCGGGTGTTGGGACATGGCATAGCTTGCCTAACTAGCCAATGCTCCCACGCCGCCAGACCATGACGACGTGAGGCATGATGCGTCCCAGATGGTAAGGGAATGTGGACCCACTGGATCACAGAGGGGGACCTGGGCCTGCCCGGACTAGGGGAGGGCAGTGACCGGGATCTGTAGCAGCTGAGCATGTGGGCAAGATGGTGACCTGCAGGACTAGACAACCCCGCACAACTTCAGGTATGAAGAAACATAAAGTTTACTTGAAGACAAACACAGTACGTAAACAGAACATAATGCCGGGCTCCCGATTCCGCACATCAGCAAAGGGTACACGTCTCAGGTTTACAGACGAGTGCAGTAGGACATCTCGGGTAGATGCAATCCAGGGTTATCTGGCACGGGCATACTAGGGCGGCCTCTCTCTCAGGCCTCAGGCGTAGCACAGGCTCAGCAGGAGAACATCAGACACCGGCCCAGGATGAACGTCAGACGATGGCGGGGTCATCATGGGTTGATGCAGTCCAGGGTTATCTGGCACAGGCATACTAGGACGGCCTCTCTCTCTCAGATCTCAGGCGTAGCACAGGCTCAGCAGGAGAACATCAGACACTGACCCAGGACAGACGTCATCACAACGGTAGACCACAGGGGAACCGGAAGGTCATCAGAACACGGACTCAGGAACACGGACACAGGAACACGGACTCAGGAACACGGACACCGGAACCCGGACTCAGGAACATGGACACCGGAACACAGACTGGATCTCCGGAACATCAGAACACTGGCATCGGACTACGGACATCTGTCAACGATCGGCAGGCTCCGGACATCTGGCAACGATCGGCAGGCTCCGGGCATCAGGCACGGAAGGACAGGATCCGGACATCTGGAAGTGGTCATCGGACATCAGGCCATGGTCATCAGGCATCGGACATCAGGCCGTGGTCATCAGGCTCTGGACAAGAGGTCACGATCCTCGGACTCCGGACATCTGGCAGCGACCTATAAAAAGGAATCAAACGGTCTGGTGCAAGCCCCGCCGGACCGAACTGAAGTCGGCCGGGGATTGCACCAAATAACAAGCTGAGCACAGAGTAACAGAAACTTAGCACACACACCAGACTCCTCCTTCCAAGATGAACTCAGGTTATATAGCAAATAATCACAGTCACTGGCACAGGGTTCAGGACACAGAAGGACTTCAGGAACATAACACAGAGGACACAGTTCAGACAGTCAGGTAAAGGAACCGATCCAGGATCAGGGATTCAGGAAACAAAACACAACAGGAACAGGCCTGGATATACAGCCTCCAGGAAGGGCGATTTGGGTATTCTGCCCACAGAGCTGGCGGAAACACAAGACACAGTTCAGAGATTCAGGTATAGGAACAGATCCAGGATCAGCGATTCAGGAAACAAGACACAACAGGAACAGGCCTGGATATACAGCTTCCAGGAAGGGCGATCTTGGTATTCTGCCCCCAGAGCTGGCGGAAACACAAGACAGGATAAAGGGAATCAGCTCTCTTAGAACTGATCACACTCAGAGCAGGAGCTGAACACACAAACACACATGGCTAAGTTCAGGAACTCAATGCAAAGCTCTGGCAACGCCCCACAGGGCAGGGGAACTTTATATAGGAGCTTCCTCACAGCGATAGGCTGGAGCAGCAATTCTAGTGCACACCCATTCCTCATAAAAGCAGGAAAGGTGTGGGCGGCGCACCCTATGCAAAGCTAGACACAAATCAGCACAGCAAGGACACCTGGCAATGGCTGCAGCCTAAACACATGCAGTAAGTCATGCACCACTGCAGAGGACCTTGCAACCTACGGGTAGCCAGGGATCGCACATGCGGGTGGTCATGCAACGCAGCGGAGACACTCACGCAAGTACGGCTACGCAGCGGAGTTGGGAACTGAGCAGCATCCATACAGGTAACAGACAACAGTATCCCAGCTGGTTAGGGGAAGAGGAGCAAAGGGTTAAAGCAAAGACATGCAAAGTAATGCCGGAAAACAAAGTACAGACAATACCGGCGTTACAAGCCTATGCGGATTTCTCGCAACCGTTCATTCTGCACACCGACGGGAGCTTGCACGGGCTGGGGGCTGTGTTGTCGCAGATGCAGGATGGTCGAGAGAAGGTGATCGCCTATGGCAGCCGATCACTTCATGACTGAACGCAATCCTGACAACTACAGCTCTTTCAAGCTCGAGCTCCTGGCGGTAGTGTGGGCCATGACGGAGCGATTCGCAGAGTATCTAGTGGGTTCCGAGGTGGTGGTACGAACAGACAACAACCCCTGGCCCACCTTGAAAATGCCAAACTGGGGGCCCTGGAGCAGTGGTGGGTGGCCAGGATGGCCAAGTTCAAATACAAAATTATTTACAAGAGAGGGGCAGAGAACGTCCACGCCGACGCCTCATCCTGGATCCGCCACACTGTTCCAGGACTGAGCTGGGATGAAGAGCTAGAAGGAGAAGAAACGCTGTATTCCTTAAAACCCGCCGAGACCACAGCAGTGGCAAGAGAACAGTCCTGTGTGAAACCCACTGGGGGCATTCTCAAGCAATCCCGAGATGAATGGATACGGCAGCAACAAGAAGATAGCGAAATCAGCGCCCTCTGCCGATGGATCGCCCAAGGACAACTATCCAATGACTCTCAAAGAAAAACGATTTCTAAGGACACTGTGCTACTACTCCACCAATGGGAGAAACTGGTGATCAGAAAGGGACTATTATATCACAAAATAACCCTACGCTCCGAGCCCACCGCAACATGGCAGGTCGTGGTGCCGGGAGCCCTACTGACTGACATTGCTTGGGAAGCTCATGAGAAAGGGGCTCATTTCGGTGTGCAAAAGACTTTCTAGTGGCTACAGCGAATAGCCTACCATCCCCGGTTACAAACCGTAATAGAAGAAGTGAGCCGCACGTGCTGCCTATGTGAGTTGACTAAACTACCAGAGCAACGAGCCCCCATACAAACAAATGTAACCACTGCGCCCCTCGAACTGCTGATGGTGGACTACTTAACCATTGGTCCGGCCCACCAGGGATATGAGCACTGCTTAGTTATGGTGGACTATTTTACCAAGTTCGCTGTTTTGACCCACACCAGAGATCAGACAGCAGAATCGGCAGCTTATGCTATCTGCAAAAACTTTATCCAGGTGTATGGCTGCCCGCAACGCATTCACTCAGATCAAAGGGCCTGCTTCCTGTGGAAGGTCATGGAGGAACTACACCGTCTGTACGGCATTGACAAATCCCGGACCACACCATATCACCCACAGGGGAATGGGGCCTGTGAATGGTTCAACCGGACTCTAATTCAAGTGTTGCGGACCCTGGAAGACGATCGGAAAACCCGTTGGCACATATACGTCCCCAAACTGGTCTGGGTATATAACAACTGGGTACATCGAGTCACCGGTTACACCCTGTACACGCTACTCTTTGGTCGGGAAGGCAAAGGAATTACTGAGGTAGAGCTGGACCCAGAGGAAAACGACCATGGGCAGGGGTCCCCTGCTGGGTCCGGGACCACCGGTATTGTCTGCAGACCCTACACCGACTAGTGCAGACAAAACTCTAAGACCTGGAACACCCTGAAAAGGTCACATCACAGCCCATTGAATTCCAAAAAGGAGATCGCATAATTGTACGAGACCAGAGGCCCCAAAGCAAATTGAACCACCGATGAGAAGAAAGCCCCTACCGGATCCTACGACAAGTAAGTCCTGATGGGCCAGTATATGAGATACAATCTGAGAAAGGACGGGACCATACCATCCGGACAGTGCACCGCAATATGTTACAGCCCTGTATATCCCCAGACCCTTCAGCGCAGGCCCCAGCCTCTCCAGCAGCCCTCTGGGATGATGTAGACGAAGAGAACCTTCCTGTAAGACCAGCGGACACTTCCAGGGCCCGTGCCCTGGCTGCTCCAGTTACCCAACTATCTGCCACCACCCCAGAGGACTCCATCCCGACCATTAAACCACGACACTCCGAACGGTCTACAGCAGGCAAACCCCCTCGAGCGATATGAACAGGATCAGTTTGTGTGGCAGAAACAACTTCAGTGCCGACATATTGACACAAAACCCCCCAAACCCTCGCCCGAGGACTGGCGAGCTCAAAGGATGGGGGAATGCAGGGGAGAGAGCCCCCGCTGTGTGCCCAGGCCGGAACCAAGGGGGCTGTCACTTAAGTTCCAAGGGGGAAGGTTCCCGGGAGAAGAAACTGCAGGACAACCCAGAGACTGTTCTGGAAGGTACGGGGCGAGGCGACTATAAAAGGAGCACAGGAGACCAGCAGGGGCACTTGACATAGAGGCAGATGAGAGGCAAGAAGGAGAAACCTGACAGGGGTTGCAGAACAAGACCAGGCCAGCGGCCACATGTGGGGAAGTGCAGGGACTTACGTGCCTCAGGGAGAGGACGATCCCGAGCGGCAGGAGAACTCTGCCACCCGCGGCCTCCCCTGCCCAGTTCCAGCCCACGGTTGAGGCCTGTACGCCTTCAGCCACGACTGCTACTGTCCCGCTCCAGCCTGCGGCTGTGGCCTACACGACAATGTCTGCAGCTGCTGCCACCTTGCCTCCGGGAGAGGCGGTCTCAACTCCAGGGAATTTCTCTGGGGCCTGTTGCGCCCCATCTGCACCTGGGTGTAAGAATGCCCGAAGTCTACAACAGCTCCTCGTCGGCTGGGCCCAGCGGCTGAGACACCGAACCGATACCTTCTGGACCACAGCTCTGCAGGACATCAGAGAAGGATAAGTGACACTCTGTTAACCGTTAATTATAGTTCTAGGACATTTAAACGGCCCTATCGCGGCACTATAGTCATTGGCACCTGCCTAATAGCCGTTTGCTCAGTTAATTGTGTA
The DNA here is from genome assembly GCA_033576555.1 of Oophaga sylvatica. Lineage (NCBI taxonomy): Eukaryota > Metazoa > Chordata > Amphibia > Anura > Dendrobatidae > Oophaga > Oophaga sylvatica. Next base: position 914,611,637 of record JARQOD010000001.1, on the reverse strand, counting down.
TTGTTGTACATTTTCCCTGCGAGGAGAATTACTGTCAGCTTACTAGTTACTCCTATAACCCCCATATAAAGGTTCAGTTAAAGCTTGCTCCGTCTCCGACTCATCACTGCATCCCGCGTACCTGCGAATACCACATAATCACATCATGGTGCGGGATCCATATCCCACTCATCCAGGACCTCTTTAACCAGATCGTAGGAGCAAAATGATACTCAAAACAGGATCACAGGGGGTGTGTATAATCTCATTCAAATTTAGAAGGGGGGTGAGTGGAAGACATCCTTCAATACACCAACTACTACTGTAAGTTAATAAAAAACTTTTTGTTAGTGGCTAAACCTCTGATGGATATGACAAGGAAAGAGGCGGACTTTTCCAAATGGTCCAGTCCATCCAGGAAGGCATTTGATACCTCGAAAAAATGTTTTGCATCTGCACCGATTCTTCGTACAGCCTTACGTCTACTGAGAAAAATTATGACATTGGTAATAAAGAATTATTTACAATTAAGTGGGATTTTGAAGAGTGGTGACATTTTCTGGAGAGGGCATTTCATCTAGTTATAGTAATCACTGATTATAAAAATATTTTATATTTAGAATCTGCTAAGCATCTGATGCCTAGATATGCAAGATGGTTGTTGTTCTTCACTAGATTCAACTTTTTGTAATGTATAGGCCAGGGAATAAAAACATTAAGGCGGATGCCTTATCTCGTTGTTTTCCTGGGGGTGGATATAATTGTACACTGGTTCCTATACTACAGAAAGGGGTAGTTATTGAATCTATATGTTCTGATCTTGAGAAGTAGGTTGTAGAGGCTCAGGTGGACGTGCCTGCTGTCTGTCCATTAGGTAAATTTTTTTTACCTGTGAATCTCCGTCTTAAAGTTTTAAGTGAACATCATGATTCGGTCTTGGCTTGGCATCCTGGAAGTAACTCCACCAGAGATCTTACTTTGCGTTTTTGGTGGTCTGGGGTACACCAGGATGTTTGGGAAACTGTAGATGCTTGCAGAGTTTGTGCACTTTCTAAGACCTCTCATACCCCTCATACCCCTCCGTTTGGGTCTTTCCAACCATTGATGATTCCCAGTAGACCTTAGCCTCATTTGTCAGTATATTTCATCACTAATCTTCCCATATCTGCAGGTAATACAGTTATTTTAGTGGTCGTGGACAGATTAAACAAGATGATTCATTTCATTGCGCTGCCCGCTTTACCCAACGCCAATACCATGGCGCAAATTTTTATCAAAGAAGTCGTGAAATTACATGGGATTCTTACCAATATTATTTCTGACCGGGGTTGAAATTTATTTCCAAATTTTGGAAAGTGTTTTGCGCTCCTTTGGAGATCCATCTGTTGTTTTCTTCAGCCTTTCATCCACAGTCTAATGGGCAAACTGAACTTGTTAACCAAAATCTTGAGACTTATCTTAGGTATTTTGTGTCTGCCAATTGGGTTTCTTACTTACCTCCAGCTGAATTTTCGGTGAATAACAGTTATCATGAATCTACTGCTAAGTACCCGTTCTTTGGGTCCTACCAGTTTCATCCTCAATTCTGCTCATTTAATAGGAATCGTTCTTCAGAAATACCTGAAGAGGAACTTTTTTCATCTTTTACATCTGAGTGGCAAGTGTTTCTGAATAATTTAAAGAGGATGGGGTCCAAATATAAGTGTGTGGCTGATCGGAGATGTTTGGTAGGTCTGGACCTGTGTGCTGTTAATTTGATGTGGTTGTCCTTAAGGAATATTAAGTGGAAGGTTGCTTCTTGGAAACTGGGACCCAGGTTCTTCGGTCCTTATAAGATTGTATCCGTCGTCAATCCGGTAACATTCCACCTTGCTTTTAGGTTTCATAATGTATTCTCACCGGTCTCTACTCCAAAAATACATTGTGTTCTGAAAACCATCACCACCATCTCCATCCCCAGTCATTGTTAATGGGAATCTGGAATTTCAGATAGCTAAGATTATTAATTGTCGCTTGGTTCGTCGGTCTCTTCAGTATCTGGTACACTAGAAGAGTTACGGTCCTGAAGAGAGGATGTGGGTACCAGCATTTAACTCCCATGCAGTTAAGTTGATCCAGTCTTTTCATGCAGAACACACTGATAGACCCATCCCTGAGGTTCCGGAGGTTCCTCTTAGAAGGGGGGGACTGTCGGGGGGCGTATCCGGATGCTTGCGTGAGCGGTTGTGCGGCTGCAGAGCTCCCGCCGGTTACACCAGAGATATGGCAAAAGCACCCTGCACCAGTACTTCAATTGTTCCCCAGATGGGTCCCAGGAGAACCAGGAACCCGGTGCTACATGGAGCGGCATCTTCCAGTTCCGCGATGTCCCTGGACACCTTCCTCCTCTGGGAGCATGGCGTCACTGGAGTCCAGGCGCCATCTTGCCTCGTGGAGGAGGCAGCTCAGCAGAGCGGAGGATGCTGATGCCGATACCCGGGGGATTGGTTAGAGGCCTTCGTGCCATGCAGTCGCTGGGTCCCCGGGGGATGTGTGGCTAGCACCATGTGTAATTGATGCCCCAGAGCTGCGCTCTCCTGCTGGATTAATACAAGAACTGATTTCTCCTGGCCAACACGACACTGATCTGAGCGGTTTGCAGCAAGCAGTAGGTAGAAGCCATTTTCCTCCCCGACCTGATCAGGCTCAAGCTAAGAAGTCCACTCTGCAGATAACCCATACAGTGTTCCCTATGGAGGGGACTGGCACTCAGGGGAAAAAGAGGTCTCTGTCCTTCATAAAGATCCTCCTAAATTAACCCCTAGTAACACTTGTACTGAGGATGGAAGCGATTACTTAGGCCTCTTTCACACTTCAGTCGTGCGACGTCAGTCAAAATCCGCCAAAGTGTGAAAAAAACGGATCTGCCATTTTTTTTTGGCGAATCCGCTTTTTTTCCATTGACTTGCATTAGTGACGGATTTTGACGAATGGTCGTCCGTTCGATCCGTTTTTTGACGGATTCGCCATAAATTTGGCGTCCGCCTTTTTTGGAAAATGTTCAATGCAACGTTTTTTGTGTGCGTCAAAATGGCGGACTATGACGGATCCCCGCGTCCGCCATTTTGCATAATGGGCGCCTATGGGTGGCGGATCCGCTGCCATCCGTTTTTGACGGAATTCGCCAGCACATCCGTTCCTTCCATAGAAAATACTGAGAACACTGTCCGGTCTCTCTCTCTCTCTCCTCCGTGCCAGACATGCGTACCATGCATTTTCCGGGTTGAAAAGTTCATGACGGATCCCTCTAAAAACAGATCCGTTTGCATCCGTTTTTGCACTTTTCTGGCGGATCCGCTTTTTTCACACTTTGGCGGATTTTAACTGACGCCAAACGACTGAAGTGTGAAAGAGGCCTTAAAGGGGTCCTCTGATGAAGAGGCTGACCTCCCGGGCGACCATCTACCCCCACAGTGGCTTAAGTTTTTCTCTATTTTTCCATCAAAAGAGGATTTCAAAGCATTAATAACAGAGGTCAAAGACGCATGTAGGTCAGAAATCGCATGTGTGCGACAGGACCTGCCGCTTTTGGAAGGAGAGCATGATGAAACCAGATCCCATGTGGCTGATTTGCACCAGACATCTATTATGCAGCTGAAATTGTTCAGAGATCTTCAGGTTCAATTAGAGGACTTGTATAACAGGTGTAGGAGATGTAATATCAGAGTGAGAGGAGTCCCAGAATTGGATGGCCAGGAAAACGTTAAAATAATTCTGCAAGAGATCTTCAACTCCATCTTGGGCAGTCCAGTCTCCACCCTTCTGAAATTTGACCGGGTACACCGGGCCTTACAGCCCAAAGGAGCTTCACCTTTCCCAAGACACATTTGCTGCCTTCATGACTTTGAAATTAAGGTGAGGATCATGGAGAAGGCCAGGTCCCTGAAGGAGATTATGTACCAGGACACTGCTATTCAATTATTCCCAGACCTATCTCGTATAACTTTGCAAAAGAGGAGACTCCTCTGGCCTTTGCTGTCCATATTGAGAGATCTCAAAATTCCATATACGTGGGGTTTTCCCTTTGCTTTAACAGCCTGAAAAGAAGGTGTTTTGGTGACTCTGCACTCTCTGGAAGATCTGTCATCCTTTTTGCGAGAAATTAGAACTGCAGGTCCCCAAGATTTCAGATTGGGACTTCCCTATTCCTGTGGGTCTGCCTCCACCTCCGGTTTGGACCCAGAAAAGAAAGAAGGATCGTCTGAGTAGCAGGGGTGGGAACAACGGGCCTTTGCTGATTTCTTGGACAGAACTTTGTTTTACTGTTTCTCGCATTTTCTCTTCTAAAAGAGTGCAAAATTTGGCTTTGAAAACTTTTTAAGTTTCTTTAAAAGTATTTGCCGGTGCAGGCTCATTTCAATAGTATTTCATAAAAGTTTAATAGCCGTTCCTCTTTTCACTCTCTTTAAGAGGATGATCCACAAATCAATAATGATGTGTGCTTGGGGAGCCCTGATTTCCATGGCTGTTGTGCTTTTTTTGTTATTATCCTTTTGGGTTTGACATTTTCCACAAGGTCAACCACAGACCAGGCTTGCTATTCCTGGGAAATATGGTGCTTTATTTACTAAAATTGTGTGTTTTTTCTGTCTATGTCTTTCATTGTCCTTATCTCACCCCCTACCTATTGTTTCCTTCCCTTCCAATCACCCATTTGTAACCTCCGGATCTCCTCTTGCAGAATATCCTGGAGGAGAGAGTCGGTACTGTATCTCGAGGGAGATGGGAGTGGTATTAGACCCTGGCGATCATTTGCATGTGAGTACACTTTACATTCCCAAATGACACGTGTAATATCATTAAATGTCAAGGGTCCTAACTCCCCTAGAAAGAGGAAGCTCGCCCTATGGGAGCTGAAGTCCCAAAAGGCCGATATTGCCTTCCTTCAAGAGACACATTATGATAAAACAGGCTCTTTCGGGTTCGCCTTCAACTCCTTGCCCGTGTCTCATTCTGCGTTCTCAAATAATAAGAGAGAGGGAGTGGTCACTTTAATTTCCTCAGGTTGTCCCTTATAAGTGAACAAATCACACATTGATCCTAAGGGTAGATATGTCAATTTTGAGGCTTCTTTGAGGGGCAGGCCTATCATTCTATGTAATTTATATGCTCCAAACTCAGGTCAAATCAAATTTCTGAGAAAGGTTTTCTCCTTGATTCTAAAACTTCTGCCAGCGGCTTTGCTGCTGGGTGGCGACTTTAATATCCCTTTTCTCAGAACAATTTGATAGACTTTCTATAAATGGTAAATCTCCACCGGAAAATCTGATCAAACTGGTTAGAGACTTTTGAAAATTAATTAGGATTAATTCCTTTTTTGACTTGTGGAGAATAGACCATCCTAGAGACAGAACCTTTTCCTTCGACTCCCTCCCCCATCGCACCCATTCTAGAATAGATTATTTTTTTGCAAATATTCCGACCCTCAAGATGGTGAAGGCTGAGATGGGTCACATTACCTGGTCTGATCATGCCTTGGTGGTTCTGGACCTTAAATCCACTCAACTGATTTACATGGTATGCCACTGGTGGTTGAATGAGTTTTTAATAAAGGATCTGATAATTCGGAAGACTTTATTGAACCATCTCACTGATTTCTTCCATTATATTGAGGGTTCGATTTTTTCCCCTTCGGTCTGTGGGAGGCTCATAAGGCTGCCATAAGGGGGTGTTGTATTAACCCCTTCACCCCGGAGGGTTGTTTGCACGTTAATGACTGGGCCAATTTTTAAAATTCTGACCACTGTCTCTTTATGAGGTTATAACTCTGGAACGCTTCAACGGATCTTAGCGATTCTGAGACTGTTTTCTCGTGACATATTGTACTTCATGATAGTCATAAAATTTCTTCGATATAACTTGTGGTTATTTATGAAAAAAATGGAAATATGGCGAAAGTTTGGAAAATTTAGCTATTTTCAAACTTTGAATTTTTATTCCCTTAAAACAGAGAAATATATTGCACAAAATAGTTACTAAATAACATTTCCCACATGTCTACTTTACATAAGCATAATTTTGAAACCAAATTTTTTTTTTGTTACAAGTTATAAGGGTTAAAAGTTGACCAGCGATTTCTCATTTTTAGAACAAATTGTACAAAACCATTTTTTTTAGGGACAACCTCACATTTGAAGTCACTTTGAGGGGTCTATATGGCAGAAAATACCCAAAGTGAACACCATTCTAAAAACTGCACCCCTCAAGGTACTCAAAACTACATTCAAGAAGTTTATTAACCCTTCAGGTGCTTCACAGGAGCTGAAGCAACTTGGAAGGAAAAAATGAACATTTAACTTTTTAGTCACAAAAATGATCTTTTACAAACATTTTTTTATTTCAACAAGGGTAAAAGGAGAAAATGGACAGAAAAAGTTGTTGTGCAATTTCTCCCGAGTACGCCGATACCCCATATGTGGGGGAAGACCACTGTCTGGGCGCACGGCCGGGCTCGGAAGGGAAGGAGCGCGGTTTGACTTTTTCAAACCAAAATTGGCTGGAATTGAGATTGTATGCCATGTCGCGTTTGGACAGCCCCTGTTGTGCCTAAATATTGGAAACCTTCCACAAGTGACACCATTTTGGGAACTAGACCCCCTAAGGAACTTATCTAGATCTGTGGTGAGCTCTTTGAACTCCCAAGTGCTTCACACAAGTTTATAATGCCCGGACATGAAAATAAAAAATCCTATTTTTTCCCACAAATAATATTCAAGTCACCAATTTTTTATTTTCTCAAGGGTAACATGAGAAATTGGACCATAAAAGTTGTTGTCCAATTTGTCCTGAGTACGCTGATACCCCATATGTGGGGGGGAACCACTGTTTGGGCGCACGGCAGAGCTCAGAAGGGAAGGAGCGCCATTTGACTTTTTCAAACCAAAATTTGCTGGAATCGAGATTGGACGCCATGTCGCATTTGAAATTAGACCCCCTAAGGAACTTATCTAGATCTGTGGTGAGCACTTTGAACCCCCAAGTGCTTCACACAAGTTTATAACGTAGAGCCGTAAAATTAAAAAATCATATTTTTTCCACAAAAATGATCTTTTCACCCCAATTTTTATTTTCCCAAGGGTAACAACACCTCAAAAGTTATTGTGCAATTTGCCCTGAGTACGCTGATACTCAATATGTGGGGTAAACCACTGTTTGGGTGAATGGCAGAGCTTGGAAGGGAAGGAGCGCAGTTTAACTTTTTCAATGCAGAATTGGCTGTATGGCATGTCGCGCTTGGAGAGCCCCTGATGTGCCTAAGCTGTGGAAACCCTCCACAAGTGACACCATTTTGGAAACTAGACCCCTTAAGGAACTTATCTAGATCTGTTGTGAGCATGTTCAACCCCCAAATATTTCACTAAAGTTTATAATGCCTGGGTGTGAAAAAAAAATCCACAAAAAATGATTTTTTTAGTCCCCAATTTTTCAATTTTTAATTTTTCACAAGGAAATTGGACCCCAAAAGTTGTTGTCCAATTTGTCCTGAGTATGCTGATACCCCATATGTGGGGGAAATAGATATTGGACCCAAAAAGTTGTTGTCCAATTTGTCCTGAGTGTGCTGATACCCTATATGTGGGAGAAAGCTACTGTATGGGCACACATCGGGGCTCGGAAGTGAAGTAGTGACGTTTTGCATTGCAGACTTTGATGGAATGGTCTGCGGGTGTCATGTCGCATTTGGAGAGCCCCTGATGTGCCTAAACAGTGGAAACCCCCCACAAGTGACCCCATTTTGGAAACTAGACCCCCAAAGGAACTTATCTAGATGTGTGGTGAGAATTTTGAACCCCAAGTGCTTCACAGAAGTTTATAACATAGAGCCATAAAAATAATAAATCATATTTTTTCCACAAAAATGATATTTTTGCCCCCAATTTTTTATTTTCACAAGGGTAACAGAAGAAATTGGACCCCAAGAATTATTGTGAAATTTGTCCTGAGTATGCTGATACCCCATATGTGGGGGTAAACTACTGTTTGGGCGCATGGCAGAGCTCAGAAGGGAAGGAGCATCGTTTGACTTTTTCAACGCCGAATTGGCTGGAATTGAGATCAGATGCCATGTCACATTTGGAGAGCCCCTGATGTGCCTAAACAGTGGAAAACCCCCAATTCTAACTCCAACCCTAACCCAACACACCCCTAACCCTAATCCCAACCCTAATCATAACCCTAACCACAAACCTAACCCTAACACACCAGTTACCCTAGTCCCAACCCTAACCCTAACTTTAGCCCCAACTCTAACCCTAACTGTAGCCCCAACCCTAACCCTAATGGGAAAATGGAAATAAATACATTTTTTAAATTTTATTATTTTTCTTTAACTAAGGGGGTGTTAAAGGGGGGGTTTGATTTACTATTTATAGCGGGTTTTTATGATTGGCAGCTGTCACACTCTAAAAGACGCTTTTTATTGCAAAAAATAATTTTTGCATCATCACATTTTGAGAGCTATAATTTTTCTATATTTTTGCCCACAGAGTCATGTGAGGTCTTATTTTTTGCGGGACGAGGTGAAGTTTTTATTGGTACCATTTTTGGGCACATGACATTTTTTGATCGCTTTTTATTACGATTTTTGGGAGGCAGAATGGACAAAAACTAGCAATTCATGAATTCCTTTTGGGGGGGGCGCGTTTATACCGTTCTGCGTGTGGTAAAATTGATAATGCAGTTTTATTCTTTGAGTCAGTACGATTACAGCGATACCTCATTTGTATTTTTTTTTATGTTTTGGCGCTTTTATACAATAAAAACGATTGTATATAAAAAATAATTATTTTTGCATCGCTTTATTCTGCGAGCTATAACTTTTTTATTGTTTCGCTGATGATGCTGTATGGCAGCTTGTTTTTTGCGGGACAAAATGACGTTTTCAGCGGTATCATGTTTATTTATATTCATCTTTTTGATCGCGTGTTATTACACTTTTTGTTCGGCGGTATGATGATAAATCATTGTTTTTTAGCCTTGTTTTTTTTTTTTTAATGGGTTCACTAAAGGGGTTAACTAATGGGACAGTTTTATAGGACGGATCGTTACGGACGCGGTGATACTAAATATGTGTACTTTTATTGCTTTTTTTTATTTACATGAAGAAAGGAATTTATTGGGAAATATTTTTTTTTTTTTAATTTATTTATGAATTTTTTTTTACACTTGTTATTTTTATTTTTTAAACTTTTTTACTTTGTCCCAGGGTGGAATATCACTGTATAATACCAGATCGCTGGTCTCACAGTGTGCACAGTCCCCTCCCGCTTCCCTGCGCCCCCGGTACACCGCGATCATGTTTGATCGCGGTGTGCCAGGGGTTAATGTGTCGGGAGCGGTCCGGGTGTCAGCTGTGATAATCAGCTGACACCCGGCCGTGATCAGCTACGCTCCCCAAGGGAGCGCAGCTGATCGCAAATGACGTACTATTCCGTCCATTGGAATAAGGTCCAGGGTCACATGGATGGAATAGTACGTCGGATGGGATTAAGGGGTTAAGGAGGGTTCCAGATTAAAAAGAAATGCTAAAACTGAATTTGATAAATTAATTAACTTCTGAATTATCGAGAGAGAGGAGCGTAAGTTGGCAGCCTCACCCTCAGTGAAGACCTTAAATAAGGTTGTGACACTTAGAGATAAATTAAAGGACCTATCATTGCGTAAAGTTGAAAAACTTCTTTATACTAAGCAAAAATATTTTGAAAAAGGAAGTAAAGCTCACACTCTTTTGGCCAGATTATTGAAGGACAGAACCTTGAACTCTCACCCCAGGCCTTGAGAGGTATGGATGGCACGATTCATTATAACCCAGCTGTGATCTCGGAATTATTCTATAATTTTTATAGTAAACTATATACCGTATATACTCGTGTATAAGCCGACCCGTGTATAAGCCGACCCCCCTAATTTTGCCACAAAAAACTGGGAAAAATTATTGACTCGTGTACAAGCCGGGTGTATAAACTGCCCTCCTGCTCTGTGCTGCCCCCGTCCTGCTCCTTGCTCCCCATCCAGCTCTGTGCTCCCCCATTCTCCTCTGTACTCCCCCCTCCTGCTCCCTCCTCCGCTGTGCTCCCCCATTCCTTCTCCGTCCTCCTGTGCCCCCCGTCCTGCTCAGTGCTCCTCTGTGCCCTCCATCCTCCCCTGTCCTGCTCCATGCTTCCCCCGTCCTCCTCCACGCTTCCCCCGTCCACCGATCTCCCCCCCTCCTGCTCCATGCTTCCCCCGTCCTCCGTTCTCCCCCGTCCTCCTCCATGCTTCCCCCGTCCTGTTCCAGCTTCCCCCGTCCTCTTCCATGCTTCCCCCATCCACCGATCTCCCCCGTCCTGCTCCAGCTTCCCCCGTCCTCCTCCATGCTTCCCCCGTCCACCGTTCTCCCCCCCCGTCCTGTTCCGTGCTCCTTGTCCTCTCCTCCATCATACTCACCCCTCCCAGTGCCATCGCTGAGCGTCCCTGCAATCCTGCGTTCTCCCCGTCTTCCTGCAGCTCTTCAGCACTGAGCGGTGATGTAATACCGCTCATTAAGGCCATGAATATGGAGGCCACGCCTATGGGAGTGGCGTCGCGTCCATATTACATGACCTTAATGAGCGGGTATTACATCACCGCTCAGTGCAGAAGAGCTGCAGGAAGGGGAGAACGCAGGATTGTAGGGACTCTCAGCGATGGCACGGGGAGGGGTGAGTATGATCCCAGCCACCGGCTCCTGCCGCGGCATCCCCTCCCCCGCTGGTTTCTGCCCTATGACTCGTGTATAAGCCGAGGGGGCATTTTCAGCACGAAAAAAGGTGCTGAAAATCTCGGCTTATACACGAGTATATACGGTAACTTACAAGATACTTGCCCCACAAATAAGTCTGATAGAATTAAGACATTGCATCATTTTTTATCAAAATTTAACCTTCCAATTCTCCCCACTGAGGCCTTATCGTCTCTCAATCAGTGTGTGACACGGGAGGAGGAGCTGGACATCTTGAAGGACATCCCTTTGGGTAAATCTCCGGGCCCAGGTGGGCTGGCATACCTGTACTATATAACCTTGGAGGAGGAACTCTCTCCTCATGTGGTCAAACTCTTTAACTCTTTTCTTGAGGGCTCACCCATGCCGGATACCATAACACACTCTTATTTGGTTCTTATCCCAAAACCGGGGAAGGCTCCTTTGGATTGCTCAAACTATCGTCCAATAGCGTTGTTAAATTCTGATTTAAAAATATGCGTGCAGAGAAGCGTGGGCCGGTTACAGGTCATTGAAGTGCGGTTCCCTCTTCCGGCTAGCACGCATCAACCCACGATTAGTACAGAGATTTCTGAAGTTTCTTTGATTGCGCGGGCTTATGGACTAGGGGCTCAGCAAGTAAAATCTGATACTACCCTCTGCCGCCAGAAGACAGATCGCCTTCCTTGGACCCCATCGGTGAAGCCTACACAGGCCGTTGCTGGTACTACTACCCCCATCGGACTGTGGACTAAGGACCCCACCAGGAGCTACGATAAGTGTTGCTTGAAACTTGGACTGTCGCACTCATTCTGCTTATTTCATTTAATCCTTGTTGTTCTATTAACTCTTTGCCACAGCTTATTAACTCCCTGTGAGGAGATTACTTTAACCTTTACTGTTAAATGAATAAATAGTATTGTTATACCATACTGCTCTGCAATCCCTGCGTACTGCATCCCAGCACCTTCTTACACTATCTTCCTCTTATGGCAATTTATATAGCTCCAATTTTCCACCACTTCTGAACGACTTAAAGAAGTTGATGGACAAATGGAAACCGCTCTCGCTTTCACTTATTGGCTGGATTACCTCTTTTAAGATGTCCTTCCTTCCTAAACTGCTTTATTTTTTTGAGACCTTGCCAGTCAGGGTGCCCATGAGTGAGCTTAAGTCTATTCAGTGTAACGAATGGAAGTGGAGGCAAAGGTGGTGAAGTTCACATTCTTTTTTTATTGTTTTTGTGGCACCTCGAGACCACGGTCCGGGGGGCTCTGAGGGGGGCGTGAATAGGTGAGCCCCAGACACCCGTATTAAGTCCCCTCGAACAGGGTCAGAATGGAATGTCTGGGGGACACAGGTTCTACCTCCAGACATGTGGCAGCTGTCCCAGCGGGACCAACGGGTAAACAGATTTAACAGATATGATGGAGCTGACTGGCTAGTCCCAGGTACTCGGGTATAAGCCGGTGTGAAGGACTAAGCCGACCGCCACATGGTAGCCTGGGTATCACAGCTTCTGATACCACCGCCGCTACCAAATGTGACGGACGATCCCCTTTCCTCCCACGTCACCAATGGGACGTAACTCCACAGGTACAGCTCTCCGGCGCCCCCTTTGTCTCTCAGGTCAGTAAGGGAACTGCACCTAGAGCAAATGGCCGCCGGGGAGGTTGTCCTGTTACCCACTGGGTATTCTAAGATTCGTGATCAGAGTAAAAGCATCAGCCCAAGATTAATTTTATGGTTTAATCGCCTTAAGAGCGCACTAGATAATTACAGAAATATACAGTAAAGCTATACAACGTAATTACAATGGATTTGCAGTCAGAGAAAAAATACAACGATAATGTACAAGGCTTAAAGGTATAAGCTATAGATCAATATTACCGGGTAGTATGGTCATGGGAAGGTAAGGGCTCTGCCGTCCCCAGGTACAGTCTTCAGTTGCTGGATAGTCCCCAAGGCATGTGTTGCTGCACCCTTGGCAAATCAAATCTGTCCCATGTGTTTCTTGCTGCTGTGAGAAAATGGAATGCCCCAGCTTCTTCATGGCTACAGTTCTTAAAACTGCTAGGTCCTTCCCCTTTGCTTTGAAGCACGCATATTAACTAGCCTGCAATTCATATGGAGCAGGAAACACTGGCCTGAGTCCGAGCCATTCAACATACCAATGACCATCCCATTCAGACACTGGCCTAAACCAATTAGCATGTTAAAGCCCTATTGATTCATAGTGGACATCAACACTGGTCGTACTGAATATGCTAATAGGCCCTGCGTAGTTAGAAGTTTGTGGCTCTGTGAACTGACAAAATGGAGGCTGGTACAGGCCCTATCTAAGATGGTGGCGGTCCCAACCTCACAGCCGGTATCGGCGTTGTCCAGAGTTTTGGATGGCTGAGTGGCAGAATGGAACAGAACTGGCATTGTCCATACAGACGTTGTCCTGGACAGCCGGGTAACAGGTAACTGATAGTCTGCGGAGACAAACAGTGTAAGCGAAGCAGAAAGCAGAACACTGCAAAAATACAGGCACAAACACAGCAGAACCTGAAGCTAGCAACAGTAGATACTTGTTGCTCCGGCACCCTCTCTGTGGCAGAGGGGCCAGAAATAGTGCACACAAAGAAATCATTGGTTATTTACTTTTTTGAAAAATGTGTGCTGCCTCTTTAAGAGACCTAGAGAGTGCGCATGGCCTTAATCTCATACCAGGGGATGTGCTGGCAGTGCGCCTGGAAGCAGGGGAAGGAGCATGACTGCAGGCCACAGACTGAGAGTGAAGGCCCCGCAGGGGGTCTCGCTGAGGTATGGCCACCACAGAATGAGGACGGGGTCCCCGCCGAGGGCCTTGCTGAGGTACGGGCACCCATGTAACATTCAGGCAGCTATGATGAGGTTCATTTGGAGTGATAGACGTCATCGGATCTCCAAGCGTGTCCTCGTCTCTCCTAAATCACAGGGGGGGGGGGTCTATTGGTACCTGATATTATTAAATACTGTTTGGCTGCTCACCTTCGTAGAATCCCTTCATGGGCTTCGTTTTGGGCATTTAATAAGTGGACAGAAATAGAGAAACTGTGGTTGGCGCCAATTCATCCAAATTCTCTACTGTGGTTAAATAGGACCATTGTAAGCCTGGAGCCTCTACTGGGCCCTGTTCGGTTCACAAGGGAGGTCTGGCTCTCTTGCATCAGGAAGTTTGGTTCAGCCTCCCCTAACTCACGTATGATTTAATTCATATTTTAACCCTTGTTGCCAAGTAGTCTGGAACATGCAATGGCCCACCATTGGTCCTCCGCAAGCTTATTTAGATTCTGTGTATTTGGTGGATGCGGACATGCTGAAGCTTCTCACATTTGATGACGTCAAGTTTAAGTTTCCTATTACTAATAAAGAATTCTATCAGTACTTACAGATTAAACACTTTGCCTTTTCCCTTTTTGATCCTTTGGATGTCTCCCTACCGACTGACTTTGACAGGATTTGTAGGAGAGAGTCATCGACCAAAGGTTTAATATTGGAAATATATAAAATTCTGTGTTCTTCCCAAGAGGGACAACAATTAAAATATTCCTACATGTGCAAATGGGAGTCTATTCTGGGAAGGGAGCTCTCACCCCAAAGCTGGCGTATCATCTGGGAAAAGGCGGCTAAGTCTTCTATTTGCACCGTTTACAAGAAAAACCAGTACAAGATATTAATGTTCTGGTATCACAATCCTGAACACCTTCACAGACTGAACCCCTCCATACCAAACGTGTGTTGGTGTTGTGGCTCCGCTGTATCATATTTTATGGTCATGTCTGGGAATTGAGAGTTTTTTGGAGGGAGGTGAGATTGCTGATCTTTAAGGTTCTTTATGCTGGATCAGACCATATACCTGTTGAATCTCACTCCTAAAGGGTTGGGGAAAAAGTCAGCTAAATTGCTTCTACACCTTCTCACAGCGGCCAGGTGTCTGATCGCCCTCAACTGGAAGCAGATCTCCCCGCCTTCACACCTACACTTATTATATAGAGTTAATGACATCCCAAGGATGGAGTATATAATGGAGATTCTAAATGTGAGTGTGGATGGAGAGCTTCGATTCGGTTTGGGCTACATGGGATTACTTTTGGGATCAGAACTGATTAGGCCACTCACGGAACACTTAGTCCCACCTCCTTTTGGAGCTCATTCTTTCCACTTCCTGTTATGATTCGGTAGCTGAGGAGTGCAGGCAAAAAGGCAATACACCAGAGCAGTTGGAATCTATGAAATTGCAGTACCCTGACTAA
Source organism: Oophaga sylvatica (assembly GCA_033576555.1). Classification (NCBI taxonomy): domain Eukaryota; kingdom Metazoa; phylum Chordata; class Amphibia; order Anura; family Dendrobatidae; genus Oophaga; species Oophaga sylvatica. The sequence goes on along the minus strand of JARQOD010000001.1, from coordinate 914,596,619 downwards.
CCACCACAACTAGAGGCAGCCGTGGAGCGTTCCTACGTTGGTCCTAGACGCCTCGTCACAGCCTGAGAAACTAACTACACCTAAAGATAGAAATAGGAAAGCTATCTGCCCCGGAGCAGAACCCCAAAGATAATAGCAAGCCCCCAAACATGTAATGGCGGTTAGACAAGACGAAATACTGACACAGACAGAAAATAGTATGAGCAAACGTTGGGGCCAAAACTAACTAAATAGAAAAGGATAGGAAGGGCACTTACTGCAATCCCAAAAAAAACCCTGAAAGCACCAACTCTACTAATTTCAAAAACACCTGAGATCACACGACCTCTACCACCTAAATTAGTTCTCTGGTGTAACAAAATCAAAACAGCAGCCACTGAAAAAACTGGAAAAAGCAAAAGTACAAACATCAGTGGCTGAACTAAACTGAGAGGGCAAAAGCCCCCTGAGGGGACCCAGAAGGCCCCCACAGAAGTGCAGGACAAAAATGCAAAAATTAAGCACAGAAACAAAAAGAAGAAAATGTCTTATCTGTTAGCAGGAGATGCAGACACGACACAGCAGGCTACAAGGGAAACAGGAATCAAGGATTGAGACCCGAACAATTGATCACCGGCAACCCTGATGGGAAGGTGACTCCCTTATATAAGACCAGTCAGTAACACCTGATTCCCAGTCCTCACAATCTTCACTGAACAGACCAGTACCGCTTGTAACCACCAGAGGGAGCCTCTGCTCAGAACTCATCTCAAGGCCATTCACAACAGTACCCCCCCCTTGAGGAGGGGTCACCGAACCCTCATTTGAGCAACCAGGTCGGTCAGGATGAGTTCTATGATACGCACGGATGAGTCTCCTAGCATGGATGTCCGAAGCAAACACCCAAGAATTGTCTTCCTGACCATAACCTCTCCACTTAACCAAATACTGGAGTTTCCGTCTAGAAAAACGAGAATCTAATATTTTCTCAACCACATACTCCAGATTGCCCTCAACCAAAACAGGGTCAGGAGGCACAGCAGCAGGAACCACTGGCTCAACAAACCTCTTCAACAAGGACTTGTGGAACACGTTATGGATCTTAAATGTCCCTGGAAGAAGCAAACGAAAAGAAACAGGATTAAGAATCTCCATGATCTTATAAGGTCCAATGAACCTAGGCTTACATTTAGGAGATGCTACTCTCATAGGAATATTTTTTGAGGACAACCAGACAAAGTCCCCTACTTTAAACCGAGGACCATCAGTCCTATGCCGGTTAGCAAACCGCTGGGCCCTCTCCTGAGAGAGGGACAACCTCTCCACTACCTGGTCCCAAATCTGTTGCATACGCTCCACAACAGAGTCAACACCTGGACAGACAGAAGCCTCCAACTGTCCTGAAGAAAATCAAGGGTGAAACCCAGAATTACAGAAAAATGGAGACATCAAAGTGGCAGAGCTAGCCCTATTATTAAGAGCAAACTCAGCCAAAGGCAAAAAAGAGACCCAGTCATCCTGATCAGCAGACACAAAGCATCTTAGATAAGTCTCCAATGTCTGGTTTGTTCTCTCAGTTTGACCATTGGTCTGAGGATGAAATGCCGAGGAGAAAGACAATTGAACACCCAGTTTAGAACAAAAAGTCCTCCAAAATCTGGAAACAAACTGGACTCCTCTGTCAGACACAATGTTCTCAGGAATGCCGTGTAAACGAACTACGTGCTGAAGGAACAACGGCACCAATTCAGAGGAGGAAGGCAACTTAGGCAATGGCACAAGATGTATCATCTTGGAAAACCTATCACAAATCACCCAGATGGCGGTCATTCTCTGAGAAACAGGAAGGTCGGAAATGAAATCCATAGAGATATGGGTCCATGGTCTCTTGGGCACAGGCAATGGCATCAACAAACCACTAGAGCGAGAGCAAGACTTGGAGCGAGAGCAAGTCCCGCAGGACTGCACAAATTCCCTGACATTACGAGACAAGGTAGGCCACCAAAAGGACCGACTAACCAAGCCTCTGGTACCAAAAATTCCGGGATACCCAGCCAACGCGGAACAATGAATCTCAGACATCACACTCTTTTTCCACTGGTCCGGGACAAATAATTTTCCAACAGGGCAGCGCTCGGGCCTATCCTCCTGACACCCCTCCAGAGCAAGTCTCAAATTGGGTGAGATAGCGGAAAGAACTACACCCTCTTTCAAAATAACAGAAGGATCAGATAACTCAGGAGAGTCCGCAAGGAAACTCCTCGAGAGGGCATCCGCCTTAACATTCTTAGTGCCAGGAAGAAAGGAAACCACAAAATTAAAACGTGTGAAAAACAAGGCCCACCTGGCCTGTCTAGGATTGAGTCGCTTGGCAGATTCCAGATAAACCAGATTCTTATGGTCCGTAAGGACCACCACCCGATGTTTGGCTCCCTCCAGCCAATGTCTCCACTCTTCAAAAGCCCACTTCATGGCCAATAACTCCCGATTACCCACGTCATAATTACGTTCAGTAGGAGAAAATTTTCGAGAGAAAAAGGCACAAGGGTTACTTTTAGAGGTCTCTGGATCTTTTTGGGACAAAACGGCACCTGCCCCAATTTCAGAGGCATCAACCTCCACCTGAAATGGCAGAGAAACATCAGGCTGCCGTAGAACAGGAGCAGAAGTGAATCTCTGCTTAAGTTCCTGAAATGCAGAGACTGCCTCAGGAGGCCAATTCACCACATCAGAACCCTTTTTGGTCAAATCAGTTAATGGTTTAACAATAACCGAGAAATTACCAATAAATTTACGATAAAAATTGGCAAAACCCAAAATCTTTGAAGAGCCTTTAATGAAGTAGGTTGGACCCAATCACAGATGGCCTGAACCTTGAACGGGTCCATTTCAATAATAGATGGGGACAAAATGAATCACAGAAATGAGATCCTCTGTTCGCCAAAAAGACACTTTGATCCCTTCACAAACAGAGCATTCTCTCTCAAAATCTGGAACACAGTTCGAACATGTTTCACATGAGAGTCCCAGTCATTAGAAAAAATCAAGATATCATCCAAATAAACAATCAGAAATTTATCCACAAAATCCCTGAAAATGTCATTCATGAAGGACTGGAAGACAGAAGGAGCATTAGTGAGCCCAAAGGGCATCACAAGGTACTCAAAATGCCCCTCCGGGGTATTGAATGCCGTCTTCCATTCATCCCCGTGCTTAATGCGAATAAGGTTATATGCCCCCCTGAGGTCAAGCTTGGTAAACCAAGTAGCGTTTTTCACCCTGGAAAACAGGTCAGAAATCAAGGGTAACGGGTATTGATATTTCACAGTAATATTGTTCAAAAGACGATAATCAATACACGGCCTTAATGAACCATCCTTTTTGGCCACAAAGAAAAAACCGGCACCTAAGGGTGAAGAGGATGGTCTGATATGACCCTTCTCCAATGACTCCTGATATAAGACCGCATAGCGTCATGTTCAGGTACAGACAAGTTAAAAAGGCAACCTTTAGGGAATTTACTACCAGGCACTAATTCAATAGCGCAGTCATAGCTCCTATGGGGAGGCAAGGATGCAGATTTACTTTCGCTAAACACATCAGAAAAATCAATCAAAAAGTCAGGAACATCCTGAGCCTGGGGGGAGGCAGAAAAAACAGGAGTGTTGGTATTAACACATTGGCAGCCCCAACTGGTTACAGACACAGATTTCCAATCCAAAACAGGATTATGAGACTGTAACCAAGGGAAACCCAGTACGATAATATCATGCAGATTATACAGAACCAAAAATTTGCAGCACTCTTGATGATCAGGTTCAACCCTCATTATCACCTGAGTAGAGAACTGAGGTTTATTCTCAGCCAAAGGGGTAGAATCGATCCCCAGAAGGGGAATAGACTTCTGTAGGGGTATCAAGGGAAACCCACAACGTTTAGCAAAATCATAATCCATCAGGTTAATAGCTGCTCCAGAATCAACGAAAGCCTGAGCAGAAAATGAGGACAGAGAGCATATCAGAGTGACAGTTAGTAAAAACTTAGTCTGAACACTACCCAAGACAACTGAGCGTGCAAAACGTCTTCCCCGCTTAGGGCAGACTGAAATAGCATGAGAGGCATCACCACAGTAGAAACATAACCCATTGCGCTTTCGAAACTCATGACGCTGTGCCCCAGACACCACTCTATCACACTGCATGGATTCAGAAGCAGGTTCACAAGGCAACACTATTCCACGCATACTTCTCCGCTCACGCAAACGTCTGTCAATTTGAATCGCTAATGACATAGAATCATTGAGACCAGAGGGGACAGGGAATCCCACCATAACATCCTTTACATTATCTGACAGCCCCTTCCGAAAAAGGGCCGCCAAAGCGTCGTCATTCCACTTGGTCAGGACTGCCCACCTACGGAATCTCTGACAGTATAACTCAGCGTCATCAAGCCCCTGATTTAATGCCAACAAGGCTTTTTCAGCTTGATCAGTGACATTAGGCTCATCGTACAATAACCCCAAAGCCCGAAAAAATGCATCAACATCACTCAAAACAGGATCCCCAGGTGTCAGGGAAAAAGCCCAATCCTGAGGATCGCCGCGCAGGAGAGAGATGACAATTTGAACCTGCTGCGCTGCGTTTCCTGAGGACTTAGATTTTAAGGCAAAAAACAATTTACAATTATTTTTGAAATTCTGAAACTTAGCTCGATCCCCTAAAAACAAATCTGGCATGGGGATCCTAGGTTCCACAACAGGCAACCTAGCAAGATATGCAGCAATACTCTGAACCTCAGTGGCAAGCTGATCCACACGGCGAGACAACTGTGCAAACTCCATTGAGAGAAAAAATCCTCCCCAGCACCCAGAGATACAGAGGGAAAAAAAAAAAAAATGCAACAAACAGAAAAATATCTCTGACAACTCTGACAACCGTTTTTTCTTTCACAATATTTTTCCCTTCTGTGAGTACCATACAATTTTAAATTTAGGCCGGTGATACTGTTATGATTCGGTAGCTGAGGAGTGCAGGCAAAAAGGCAATACACCAGAGCAGTTGGAATCTATGAGATTGCAGTACCCTGACTAACCACCAAAACTAGAGGCAGCCGTGGAGCGTTCCTACGTTGGTCCTAGACGCCTCGTCACAGCCTGAGAAACTAACTACACCTAAAGATAGAAATAGGAAAGCTATCTGCCCCGGAGCAGAACCCCAAAGATAATAGCAAGCCCCCAAACATGTAATGGCGGTTAGACAAGACGAAATACTGACACAGACAGAAAATAGTATGAGCAAACGTTGGGGCCAAAACTAACTAAATAGAAAAGGATAGGAAGGGCACTTACTGCAATCCCAAAAAAAACCCTGAAAGCACCAACTCTACTAATTTCAAAAACACCTGAGATCACACGACCTCTACCACCTAAATTAGTTCTCTGGTGTAACAAAATAAAAACAGCAGCCACTGAAAAAACTGGAAAAAGCAAAAGTACAAACATCAGTGGCTGAACTAAACTGAGAGGGCAAAAGCCCCCTGAGGGGACCCAGAAGGCCCCCACAGAAGTGCAGGACAAAAATGCAAAAATTAAGCACAGAAACAAAAAGAAGAAAATGTCTTATCTGTTAGCAGGAGATGCAGACACGACACAGCAGGCTACAAGGGAAACAGGAATCAAGGATTGAGACCCGAACAATTGATCACCGGCAACCCTGATGGGAAGGTGACTCCTATATATAAGACCAGTCAGTAACACCTGATTCCCAGTCCTCACAATCTTCACTGAACAGACCAGTACCGCTTGTAACCACCAGAGGGAGCCTCTGCTCAGAACTCATCTCAAGGCCATTCACAACAACTTCCCTTCCTTGTGGTGTGTGTCCTGCCTTTATGCTCGTATATTTAGGGTTACATTTAAGATAATCTGTCTATGCTTTTGTTATATTTTGGTTGGAAAATTATTTCTTATTTTTTGTATTGTAAAAGTTTGTCTTGAACTATGTTTATTTGTCAAAAAATGATAAAAATTTAATAAAAATTTACAGTTTAAAAAAAAGGGGGTACTGTTGTGGGTGTACCATGATAAATAGGGGCCAGAAGACAGCAGTGTCTAATTTTATGTACTCCTGCATTGATTAGAAGCACTTCACCATCATATTAAACAGTGCAGGTTTTTGCCAGTAGTACAGGGGTTAGTTAGTTCAGTTGAGAACTCGTGGAGCTATCCTGCTTTGATGGTGTTAGCTGTTCAAGTGTTGGGCTCTCCTCTCTACTATATATACTCGCCTCTGGCAATTAGGGATTGCCAATGTTAGTTTCATACTGCTTGGTTCTGGAGTTGAAGGTATTGGTTGTTTGAGGAGGAGTTTGGAGTGTGGTTCAGAAGACTGTTGCTTGGTGACTTGTCTGCATGCATATCATTATCCTCTTCTATTTTGGTTTTCACAACCTTTACTTCCCGGTGTTTCACTCTATTGTTTGTGAGTGCATCTTTGCATGATTTGTATTGTCATTTATCCCTGTACATCTTCCCTTGTTAGTCTAATTTGTGTATTCTTATACACTACTACTCAACACTTCCTTGGGTGGGGAAGGTGACAGATAAGAGCTGATTTAGGAGCTCCGCAAAACCCCTGCATCTTTACCATCAGAAATAATCCAGGGAGCAGGGATAGCTATGGCACTCCTAGCTTTAGGGATAGGGAAGGAGGCCATAGCCCCGGGATATCCCGCAACAGTGCCATGACACATCAAGTGCATATAAATATAGTGACCAACTAATACATAATTTACATTAAAATTTCAAATCTTCACAAACAATTCCATTATAGTTCATTTAGTTTGTGTAATTATGTGACATATTACAACATAGCAAATCCACCACAAATCTATGCTTACATACTGTTTATATTCATAATAATGTCCATTTGTGCTTAAACAGTTTAAATAGCACACATGTGCTAAATTAATTAAAATAATGACTCACCCAGCAAAGATACAGATAGAATCAAAATATTAAAGATAGACCATCCAAACAAGGTTTTCAGTTAGTTAATACACATGTCTGCATTTCTCCCAGTCATTTTGAAATGGAATGAAATCAATAGCTCTTTTTGTAGCAGCTCTTTGCAGTTTAGGTAGTCATGCTCGACATGTTGGTTGTGGGAAAGCTTCTATCCAACATAATCCTAATGTGCATGCTCCTAGACACCAAAACTGCCATATTTATTGTGAGAAACCCAGCGATCCAGTCTCAACAGTTTGGCCAGTACAAATTACACAGCTGTTTAATCCTAGGTAATACATTCATAGTATTTATCATATATTCATCAGATTTAACTTTGACAGCCATCTTAAAGCAACAGGATCACTTTTCTAGTACGGCACTGATATACAGTGGGTACCGGAAAGTGTTCAGACCCCTTTAAATTTTTCACTCTTTGTTTCATTGCAGCCATTTGGTAAATTCAAAAAAGTTCATTTTTTTCTCATTAATGTACACTCTGCACCCCATCTTGACTGAAAGAAAACAGAAATGTAGAAATTTTTACAAATTTATTAAAAAGAAAAACTGAAATATCACATGACAACATAGAATATATGAAATTTTGAATAGCAATATGGCTTTGGAATATAAGGAAAAATTTGAGACGCTTAGTATAAACATTTGGCCAAACATTTTAAAGCTCAACAACCATCGTCAAGGTGGTCTCAATTCTGTTGAGTCCCTAACCTAATGTGAACATACCTCTATTAGGCTGATATCTGAATTTCTGGGCGAATATGCACCTCTGTCAGTAATGCCTGCATATATGGGTAAAGTAGGGAGCCGGTGTAATTAAAATCACCACCTGGTGGGAGCGGAGTGCTCGGTCAGCAAGCTAACATTCAAAAGACAAAAAACCTGACTGGCACATCCAGACTAATGTGAACTAGGTGCAAACCAAAGGGAGCTACCCTCATGTAAAACATCCAAAAAAAGGCTGCACTCAAGCATACTAAAGCATGACAACATAGAATATATGAAATTTTGAATAGCAATATGGCTTTGGAATATAAGGAAAAATTTGAGACGCTTAGTATAAACATTTGGCCAAACATTTTAAAGCTCAACAACCATCGTCAAGGTGGTCTCAATTCTGTTGAGTCCCTAACCTAATGTGAACATACCTCTATTAGGCTGATATCTGAATTTCTGGGCGAATATGCACCTCTGTCAGTAATGCCTGCATATATGGGTAAAGTAGGGAGCCGGTGTAATTAAAATCACCACCTGGTGGGAGCGGAGTGCTCGGTCAGCAAGCTAACATTCAAAAGACAAAAAACCTGACTGGCACTTCCAGACTAATGTGAACTAGTGCAAACCAAGGGAGCTACCCTCATGTAAAACATCCAAAAAAAGGCTGCACTCAAGCATACTAAGCATGACAACATAGATTATATGAAATTTTGAATAGCAATATGGCTTTGGAATATAAGGAAAATATTTGAGACGCTTAGTATAAAACATTTGGCCAAACATTTTAAAGCTCACAAACCATCGTCAAGGTGGTCTCAATTTGTTGGTCCCTAACCTAATGTGAACATTACTCTATTAGGCTGATATCTGAATTTTGGCGAATATGCACTCTGTCAGTAATGCCTGCATATATGGGTAAAGTAGGGAGCGGTGTAATAAATCCACCTGGTGGGAGCGGAGTGCTCGGTCAGCAAGCTAACATTCAAAAGACAAAACCAAAGGGAGCTACCCTCATGTAAAACATCCAAAAAAAGGCTGCACTCAAGCATACTAAAGCATGACAACATAGCTTGCTGACCGAGCACTCCGCTCCCACCAGGTGGTGATTTTAATTACACCGGCTCCCTACTTTACCCATATATGCAGGCATTACTGACAGAGGTGCATATTCGCCCAGAAATTCAGATATCAGCCTAATAGAGGTATGTTCACATTAGGTTAGGGACTCAACAGAATTGAGACCACCTTGACGATGGTTGTTGAGCTTTAAAATGTTTGGCCAAATGTTTATACTAAGCGTCTCAAATTTTTCCTTATATTCCAAAGCCATATTGCTATTCAAAATTTCATATATTCTATGTTGTCATGCTTTAGTATGCTTGAGTGCAGCCTTTTTTTGGATGTTTTACATGAGGGTAGCTCCCTTTGGTTTGCACCTAGTTCACATTAGTCTGGAAGTGCCAGTCAGGTTTTTTGTCTTTTGAATGTTAGCTTGCTGACCGAGCACTCCGCTCCCACCAGGTGGTGATTTTAATTACACCGGCTCCCTACTTTACCCATATATGCAGGCATTACTGACAGAGGTGCATATTCGCCCAGAAATTCAGATATCAGCCTAATAGAGGTATGTTCACATTAGGTTAGGGACTCAACAGAATTGAGACCACCTTGACGATGGTTGTTGAGCTTTAAAATGTTTGGCCAAATGTTTATACTAAGCGTCTCAAATTTTTCCTTATATTCCAAAGCCATATTGCTATTCAAAATTTCATATATTCTATGTTGTCATGCTTTAGTATGCTTGAGTGCAGCCTTTTTTTGGATGTTTTACATGAGGGTAGCTCCCTTTGGTTTGCACCTAGTTCACATTAGTCTGGAAGTGCCAGTCAGGTTTTTTGTCTTTTGAATGTTAGCTTGCTGACCGAGCACTCCGCTCCCACCAGGTGGTGATTTTAATTACACCGGCTCCCTACTTTACCCATATATGCAGGCATTACTGACAGAGGTGCATATTCGCCCAGAAATTCAGATATCAGCCTAATAGAGGTATGTTCACATTAGGTTAGGGACTCAACAGAATTGAGACCACCTTGACGATGGTTGTTGAGCTTTAAAATGTTTGGCCAAATGTTTATACTAAGCGTCTCAAATTTTTCCTTATATTCCAAAGCCATATTGCTATTCAAAATTTCATATATTCTATGTTGTCATGCTTTAGTATGCTTGAGTGCAGCCTTTTTTTGGATGTTTTACATGAGGGTAGCTCCCTTTGGTTTGCACCTAGTTCACATTAGTCTGGAAGTGCCAGTCAGGTTTTTTGTCTTTTGAATGTTAGCTTGCTGACCGAGCACTCCGCTCCCACCAGGTGGTGATTTTAATTACACCGGCTCCCTACTTTACCCATATATGCAGGCATTACTGACAGAGGTGCATATTCGCCCAGAAATTCAGATATCAGCCTAATAGAGGTATGTTCACATTAGGTTAGGGACTCAACAGAATTGAGACCACCTTGACGATGGTTGTTGAGCTTTAAAATGTTTGGCCAAATGTTTATACTAAGCGTCTCAAATTTTTCCTTATATTCCAAAGCCATATTGCTATTCAAAATTTCATATATTCTATGTTGTCATGCTTTAGTATGCTTGAGTGCAGCCTTTTTTTGGATGAAATATCACATGGTCATAATTATTCAAATCCTTTGCTCAGACACTCATATTTAAGTCACATGCTTTCCATTTCTTGGTGATCCTCCTTGAGATGGTTCTACTCCTTCATTGGAGTCCAGCTGTGTTAAATTAAACTGAAGGGACTTGATTTGTAAAGGCACACACCTGTCTATATAAGACCTCATAGCTCACAGTGCATGTCAGACCAAATGAGAATCATGAGGTCAAATGAACTGGCCAAGGAGCTCATAGACAGAATTGTGGCAAGATCTGGCCAAGGTTACAAAAGAATTTCTGCAGTACTCCATGTTCCTAAGAGCACAGTGGCCTACATAATCCTTAAATGGAAGAAGTTTGGGACCACCAGAAGTTTTCCTAGATCTGGCCGTCCAGCCAAACTGAGCTATCGTGGGAGAAGAGCCTTGGTGAGAGAGGTAAAAAGAACCCCAAGATCACTGTGGATGAGCTCCACGGATGCAGTAGGGAGATGGTAGAATGTTCCAACTATCAACTATAACTGCAGCCCTCCACCAGTCAGGCATTTATGCTAGAGTGGCCCGACTGAAGCCTCTCCTCAGTGCCAGACATATAAAAACCCGCAATAGAGTTTTCTAAAAAAACACATGAAGAACTCCCAGACTATGAGAAGTAAGATTCTCTGGTCTGATGAGACGAAGAGAACTTTTTGGTGCTAATTCTAAGCGGTGTGTGTGGAGAAAACCACCTGCCCAATACAATCCCAACAATGAAACATGGTGGTGGCAATATCATGCTATACAGGTGTTTTTCAGCTGCAGGGACAGGACGACTGGTTGCAATTGAAGGAAACATGAATGTGGCCAAGTATAGCGATATCCTAGATGAAAACCTCTTCCAGAGTGCTCTGGACCTCAGACTTGGCTGAAGGTTCACCTTCCAACAAGATTATGACCCCAAGCACACAGCTAAAATAACAAAGGAGTGGCTTCAGAACAACTCTGTGACCATTCTTGACTGGCCCAGCCAGAGCCCTGACCTAAACCCAATTGAGCATCTCTGGAGAGACCTGAAAATGGCTGTCCACCAATGTTCACCATTCAACCTGACGGAACTGGAGAGGCTCTGCGAGGAGGAATGGCAGAGAATCCCCAAATCCAGGAGTGAAAAACTTTTTGCATCAATCTCAAGAAGACTCATGGCTGTACTAGCTCAAAAGGGTGCTTCTACTCAATACTGAGCAAATGGTCTGAATTACTTAGGGCCATGTGATATTTCAGTTTTTATTTTTTAATAAATTTGCAAAAATTTCTACATTTCTGTTTTTTTCAGTCAAGATAGGGAGGAGAGTGTACATTAATAAGAAAAAAATGAACTTTTTTGAATTTACCAAATGGCTGCAATGAAACAAAAAGTGAAAAATTTAAAGGGGTCTGAATACTTTCCGAACCCACTATAATACAGGAAAGATGTGGATCGCCCGCCAGGGCAGTGGGATACTCGGTACCGGGCCGGTGTCTTAAAGGGATGTGTCACTGCAGCAGTGACCCAGACAGTGGCCCTGGGCATCCAATGAAAGGGGAATATTTACAAGGGATGATAGAGTTTGTAGTAAAGTGTTTGTGACGCCACCTGTGGTTTCTGGTCAGAGGTGACCAGCGCTGCAGTGCAGATCCTCTGAGACTGATGGTGTGATGCAATAGAGTTGGAATAGCTTCCCACAGGTGAAGCTTTTTGTCTCAGGGCAGGGAGATGTTGTAGACAGAGTAATGGTGCTGGGAGATGTAGCAGAGTGGAGTGTGTGATGCAGGGAGAAGTTGAGACAGTCGGTTGCAGTTTCCAAGGCTTTACTCACAGTTCTGTCTGCAGCACAGATGCCCACTCTTTACTGTGTTCTCCAGGTGAGGGGCTCAGCAAGCTCCCAGGTAGATTAGGATACACCTTTCCTGGACTCCTTTCAATATGTTCCTTACACTGGCCGTCTCACTGTGCTGATTCCCACTCCTGCTTCCTTTCCAGCACACCACAAACAGTGTCCCAGATCGGCTGCTGCGAATCCTGTCGGATAACGTCTTCTCTGCGTTTCCTTGATTCTATATAGCTGCCTGTCCCGAGAAGATGAATGTGGTTGTTGTCTGTGACCCATAAAGTTGTCACAGCAGTTGGCTTGCTAGCTGAGTCTTAAAGTTCTCCACTACGCTAGGGGCCGAGTCCCTTCTACGAACTGGTCCCTCCACAATTGGATCGGGCCCCATGGATGGATCACTCACTATCCGTGCCCCAAGGACCCCTTCTATCCTTCAAGAAGCTTCTCTCTATGCTTCTCTCTCTCACACGTTCTCTGTCTGGGGCCGAGCTCCTACCAGCTCCAAGTCCCTTCCCAGACTGTCTGACTAGACTCCGTTTCCTGCCTTCTAAATCTTCACTTCCCATCCTTCTTACTAACTCCACCCACCCATGCACTCTTTACTACCCAGCCTGGGATGAGACCATCCTCCCGTAGGGTACGTCCAGGGTGCCCGGCTGCTATAGTCTGTGTTGGGTGCAGGTGTTAGAGTCCTGGGTGGTGCTCCCTCCTTACCTGAGAGTGAAGTATCACACCTCTGGATGAGATGCAATACCTCTGTGGCGACTGAACCCTCTTTGTACTGTGTTAGCCAGTAGATAGAAAAATATTTAGAATTGAGAGTCCTCAGTGGTTGATACCTTTTAATGGCTAACTGAAAAGATGGTAACAAACTGCAAGCTTTCGAGACTACTCAGGTCTCTTCATCAGGCAAAGACTCACGTCACTTGTCTTATCTATTGCATTGTTTCTGTGCTGTGTTGCGCATAAATATGTGATTCTTCAGATGTTGTATTAGTCTTTGCCTGATGAAGAACTGAGTAGTCTCGAAAGCTTGCAATTTGTTACCATCTTTTCAGGTAGCCATTAAAAGGTATCAACCACTGAGGACTCTCAATTCTAAATATTTTTCGAACCCATTGTAGATATTTTTCTTCTAGGTTGACAAGTTTTTGTAATTGTAACTTTTGGTAACAAAAAGTTAATTTATTTTAAAAAATGTAATTATTTCTATGAAACCTCATATCTACAGAGAAATCATTTTGACCCCTATTTACTTCATTACTTTGCTGGCAGAGTCACCTGTCTCAAAATTAAGTGCTGTTAAATTTGACCCAAGTGATAAATGATCCATTGTCATAGTTATAAAGTGTCAGACTGTTCCACAGCATTAAACAAATAGAGGGACAAACACTGAAACAATGGAGACACACAAGTTCCATTTCATGTCTTGTACCTTCAATGTCACTTTAGTGACACTTCTTTGCTTTTTCTCCATTTCCAAAATGCATTACATTCTAGGAATATATGATAGAGAATTAGGAAATTACTAAGTGCTGACGGAACCAGGACCTACATATAATCTGGGTAGAGCTGGCCCACTGAAGTGTTAGAGGATTCTCCAAAATTAGGAGTGATTCATGATTTTATTGTAATAAAATAGCCTATATGGGGAATACTGACATTACACATGTGGACCTCTCAGAAATGTTTAAAGGCGTTGTCCAACACTTAAACAACCCCTTGTCAATCTTTATGTTTTCCCTTTGTAAATTTGTAAGGGGGTGAAGGAGTATTCCTGTTTTGACCCACCCCTTAAGTGTGCTTAATGTTTTATCATGTAAATAGTCGTTGTGTAAGTATAAACGTTTGGTGGTATTGCTACATAATAATATGTACTACTGCTAATAGTAATGGTACTGCCACATTCATGATTTCATGATGTGTTACCATTATGTACATATGTTTTGCCTATGTTTTGTGTTTCTCTGTATAACATTTTATTATGTGATGTTCTTTACATATGTATAGCTTAGGGAAAGTTAAATGCATCCTGTCGGGATATTAGAGAAGAGCACTTTAGCATATAGGCTCTATATCTGGGTAAGTGTAGCACTCTTGCGAGCCACTAGGTGGGGGAATACTAGTGGGCCTTGTTAAGTATAGCTGCTAGGTAGTTTCACATAGGGTTAAGTGTAGGAGGGGCTGCCGGGTAGTAGTGAGAGTTAGCTCAGACGGGGCCAGCGTGCCCAAGTGTCCACAAGGGCTTAGGCCCGGACAACCGGCAGCCATGCAACGTTTAAGGACAGCAACCCACGTTACCAACGGCTGCTGCATAGTCTCGCAGTGGGCCCTTACAGAGAAGAAAGATGTGGCGTCTTACCGCCTGGGCCAATGCTTTTAGGACAGAAGTTGGCTGGACCAAGGAACAAGGGGGAGCTGGAGCTTCAACAAGTTGGGTACAGACGGGCCGGATGCTTCACCGGGGCCACCAAACGTAGTGATTGATGAATTCAGTACTGCGGCGAAGCAGGCTGAAGGAAATGTCATTATGGCGAGGTCAGGCCTGGAAGGAACTGGGGAGTAGTCTAGGATGGTCCGGTCCGGCGTATACTGCACAGAAGTGACAGCAAGGCAGGGAGAGAAAAGGAAAGGAATGTAACACCTGTTGTGCCAACTGTGGATGTAACGTGTGAAGAGTTAAGTAAAGAATGTGTTCAAGTTATTCTGGACTGTGACTCCATCACTGGGGTGTTATGAATTGGTAGCTGAGGCGGACAGGAGCAAAAAACAGCCAAGGCAGCAGAACACCAGAGAGGCTGGGAACTAATGGGTTGCAGATCCCTAAACTAACCGCACAACTAGAAGCAGCCATGGGACGTACGTAAGGTGACCTAGATGCCTCGGCACAGCCGGAGAGCTAGCTACACCTAAAGAAAGAAACAGGAAAGCTAACTGCCCTGGAGTAGAGCCCCAAAGGAATAGGTAGCCCCCACACATATAATGGCGGTTAGACAAGATGAAATACAAATGCAGGCAGAAAATAGAGTGAGCAAACTCTGGGGCCAAACACTGCCTAGATAGGACAGGACAGGACAGAATACTATCTGCAACCCAGCAAAACCCTAGAAAAACTTCCAACACTTGATTTAAAAAATGCTGAGATCACACGATCTCGCCACCCGCTAAATCAGATCTCCGGTGTGAACAAGCGGCTAACCCGCAGCCGCTGAAATAGCAGGGACAGAGCAATGGAACAAATAAACAGTGGCTACTGAAATACAGAGAGTAGCACAGGCCCCTGGAGGGGAACCCGGCTAACCTCCCACAAAAGTGCAGACAAGAAATGGAAATAGCAAACACGATAGAAACAAGCAGAAAATATCTTATCTGAAAGTAGCAGACGAAGGCAAGACACCAGCTTACTTCCAAATGTACCAGGAAACAACAATTGATCACCGGCGAGGATCATGGGAATGCAGCTCACTTATATCAGCCCAGTCCATCTCTCCTGATTGCCAGTCATCGCTCGCAGGTGATGGACTTCTACTATTCAACACTGGTTCAATACCCTCAGCAACCACCAGAGGGAGCCCCAACTCTGAAGTCATTTCCAACATGCTCACAACAGTACCCCCCTTGAGGAGGGGTCTCCGAACCCTCACCTGCGCCACCAGGCTGATCAGGATGAGCTCGGTGATAGGCACAAACCAGTCTCTCTGCATGAATGTTAGAAGCAAACACTCAAGAATTGTCTTCCTGACCATAACCTTTCCACTTAACCAAGTACTGGAGTCTCCGTCTAGCCAAAAGAGAATCCAATATCTTCTCCACTTCATACTTCTGATTGCCCTCAACCAAAACAGGCTCAGGAGGCGCAGCCATAGGAACCACTGGCTTGACAAACCTTTTCAATAAAGATTTGTGGAAGACGTTATGAATCTTAAACGTCCCAGGAAGAGCCAAATGAAAAGGAACTGGATTAAGGACTTCCAAGATCCTATAAGGTCCAATGAACCTTGGCTTAAACTTTGGAGACACAACCTTCATAGGGATATTCTTTGAGGACAACCAAACCAAGTCATCCACTTTAAACCGAGGACCATCAGTCCTATGCCGATTGGCAAACCGCTGGGCCCTCTCCTGAGAAAGAGACAATTTATCCACTACTTGATCCCAAATCTGCTGCATTCTCTCCACCATAGAGTCAACACCCGGACAGACAGAAGCCTCCACCTGCCACGAAGAAAACCGAGGATGAAACCTGAAATTGCAGAAAAAAGGAGACATCAAGGTGGCAGAACTAGCACTTTTATTCAGAGCAAATTCAGCCAAAGGCAAAAAAAAGACCCAGTCATCCTGATCAGCAGACACAAAACATCTCAAATAAGTCTCCAAGGTCTGGTTTGTTCTCTCCGTCTGCCCATTGGTCTGAGGGTGAAATGCAGAGAGCAAGGTTTGGACCGAGAACAAGTCCCACAGGACTACACAAAGTTCCTGACGTCACGAGATAAAGTAGGCCACCAAAAGGACCGACTCACCAAATCTCTAGTACCAAAAATACCGGGATGACCAGCCAACGCAGAGCAATGGACTTCAGACATAACTTTTTCTCTCCATTGGTCTGGGACATACAATTTTCCCGCAGGGCAACGTTCAGGTTTATCCCCCTGAAATTGTTCCAAGGCCAGTCTCAAATCGGGTGAGTTAGCGGAAAGAGCGACACCCTCCTTCAGGCTCAGTCACATCAATAGAATCCGCAAGGAAACTCCTAGAGAGGGCATCCGCCTTAACATTCTTAGTACCTGGGAGGAAGGAGACCGCAAAGTTAAAACGCGTGAAAAACAAGGCCCACCAGGCCTGTCTGGGATTCAATCGCTTGGCTGATTCGATATAGATCAAGTTTTTGTGGTCAGTGAGGACCACAACTTGATGTTTGGCTCCCTCCAACTAATGTCTCCACTCTTCGAACGCCCACTTCATAGCCAATAATTCCCGATTCCCCACATCATAATTACGTTCAGCTGGGGAAAACTTACGGGAGAAGAAGGCACAAGGGTTAATCTTAGAGGTTACAGGATCCCTTTGGGACAAAACGGCTCCTGCACCAATCTCAGAAGCATCTATCTCCACCTGAAATGGTAGAGAAACATCAGGTTGCCGTAGAACAGGAGCAGAAGTGAATCTCCGTTTGAGCTCCTGAAACGCAGAAACTGCCCCAGGAGACCAATTCACCACATCAGAACCCTTTTTGGTCAATCAGTTTCATAATACCAGAGAAATTACTTATAAATTTACGGTAGAAATTAGCAAAACCCAAAAATCTCTGAAGAGCCTTCAATGAAGTGGGCTGAACCCAATCACAAATGGCCTGAACCTTGACCGGGTCCATTTCAATAGCAGATGGAGACAAAATGAATCCCAAAAACGAAACATTCTGTATGCCAAAGAGACATTTAGATCCCTTAATATACAAAGCATTCTCTCAAAATCCGGAATACCACCCGAACATGTTCTGTGTTGCCCAGCTGCGCTGTGGAGCCACATGTTACCCTGGAGGATGCATGAAAGGTAATTCACAATCACCCAATATTCATTCACACTTCACATTTCCCTGGTACCACCAGAGGGAGCCCTTGGAGAGTACGCAGGTATATAAGGGTGTGGAGAGAACAGCAGTAGATCAGATTAGCCTGAGAGCTCTTTAGTTCAGTGCAGCCACCTCAGAGTGAGCAGTCAGCTATTTCATCTCAGAGAGCTCAGTCTGTCTGCAATCCGCAGTCTAAGAGCAGCAGAGCTGAAGAGCAGCAGAGCTGAGACAAACTGCTATTCCATTGTGCTTATGTTAAAGGTGTGAGTAGGGCGACAGGCAAGTGGAGAAAGAAGAAAGAGAGAGTGACAGAGGTCGACAGCATTGATAGCTGACCTCCACTCTGCATTACCGGACACCGGGTCCGAGCTTACTAGCTTCTTTATGACTAGTGGGAGAAACCGGAGACCCTGCTGGATTCCAGATCGCAGGGGCCCAATTGTGCTGATACGTAACCGGGGTCAGGAGAACAGGAGTCTAGCAGTGCACTGCATATAGAGACTTAGTTCTGTCCACAAGAAGGCTCCATCACAATATCAGCCGGGCGTAGCAAAGAGAACGGAGTTAAACTTTGTTTTATGCAAGTTAGAGACTCACACATATAAAGATGTAAGGAGGCCCTACACCTACTCAGTGGATTACTGGACGTGCATCCTCCACCCTGACAGCTTCCCGGGACGTGCCTGAATCTACCACCAGTAAAGGTACCGAAAAGAGACTGTCTTGTGTGTGTCTGCATTATTGCTCCTGCACCCTACACCGCCATATACTCCAAGGGATCAGTCTCACCTGTGGGAGACTTAACACCTTGCTGCCCCATACCCTCAGAGGATCTACACTGCAGCGCTGGTCACCCTGACCAGGAACCACAGGTGGCGTCACGAACATTTCTATCATCCCCTGTAAATATTCCCCTTTTAGTGAGCGCCCAGGGCAACGGACCGAGCTGCGCTACCCGTGACATCCCCAGTGAAGTAATCGGGCTCGGTGCCGAGTACCCCAAAGCCCTGGTACGTGCGACTCATCTACCTGGCGTCACGAACAGGATCCGAAGCTCGCAATATGTGAGTCCTGTGTGCCTGGAATGGACTGTTTTGTGCAAAAAGACTGTGATGCGTTTTTGTGATTTTTGGCGCCATTTTCCGTCATTTTGCCGCCATATTCGCGCCCTGAGGCACTGGTGAAGAAGAGGGGCATGTATTCGTGGGCATACCCCCCCTGTGGCGCGAAAGTAATGGGCGCCCTGTCTAAATGTTACTACAATGTCCGAGCCTGCCCCACTGCAAGGGAGATCCACCTCCTCTTCATCCTCCATGCTAAGAAGAGAAAGCGAAAGTCCCGCCTCCACGGAAAAATCCAGAGTGTTCCAGATGAAACACACAGTCTGGCCTGGAGTGAGATGGCGGAAGGACAGGAGACGCTGTGTGGAGGAATGGCAGTGCGCAGACCCCGTTCCCCTGAAGAGCTGCTGCCTGTGCCTGAACCGTCCCCAGGTCGGGAGAACAACCCGAAAATGCAGAGAGTGGATGAATTTGATGAGACGCTGAGGGATATGGCCCGACAACGTGCAGAGATGGAGGCGATGGAGCAAAGCTGGCGTGCCCTGAAACAGCGGCTGCTGTGGGACGCGATGCTCTCCTCCCTGGATGCGCAACCGTCACCCGCGCCACCACTGGAACTAGCGGCTGAAGAAGAACCGGAGGCCGGCCCCGAAAGAGCTGATCCTGACTCCGCCGAGGACGTGGCGGGAGGGAAGGAGGCTGAGGAGGCCTTACCTGGACCGGAACGGCCACCAGGCCTGGAATCAGAGGCCGCAACGGAATGCTATCTCCCGGTAGGGACACCGGAAGATCCCCAGCCACTAGCGATGGAAATCGACTGGGAGGAAATGGAGCACCTGGACGACGTGGAATACGCCGCCCAGAAGGAGAACGAGTGGCGACGCCGAGAGCAGGAGCAGCGGCAGCAGCGGGAGCAGCAAGATGCACAGCGGCTTCACCAGAGGTACCGAGAGCAGAATCTTGCGGACAAGGAGATCTTCCGGCGAGACAAAGGTACGCTCCGGGAACCGCGGCGCCAGGGGACGGTGTGTGCCTCTAAGTTCCGAGGAGGTTGGGGGTTCATACGCGAGCCCGGGCTCTCTCAGAAGATCTTCGTTCATCGCTGTGATGTAGGGTCTAACCTGTTAAAAGGGGATGTTGTCACCTACATGCGGCACTGGGGTCTTAAGGGGTGGTATGCCCTGAATGTCTCCCGAATCAGCGACCCAGTCCCTGAAGCCGGCAACGCACCCCGCGTCTCAGCGTCCCAGGCCCCAGCCTCACCAGCGCCCGGCCGCGCACCTGCGTTCCATTCTGCCACGCTAAAGAGCGCAACGATTGCAAGTGCGCCCTCTACTGAGCCACTCCGTGCACCTGCGTTCCATTCTGCAACGCTAAAGAGCGCAGCGACTGCAAGTGCGCTCTCCACTGAGCTAGACCGCACATCTGCGTCACCATTGGAAACGCTGCAGAGCCTAAGTTTAGAAGAGGCACCTGTCAGGCCTCCAGGAAATCGCAAAGTCAGAGTTGAAATGAGAACTGTAGCTACACAGACACCGGTAGCAGGACACGATCTTATTGTGATGCGTTACAGAATGCACAGTCTGCTTCCAGCCGCCAGTATGGAAGATGCTGCCATGTTTAAAGAAGACCAGTAGGACCCGGACAGGGTTTACTGAACTGTAGAAAGTTATGAAGAATTGCACTTTATTGAAAAAGTTATATGATGATGTTTACATGCTTGAAGTATGGTACCCCAGTTGGGTAAAGTGTTAATGTGATATGTGAAATGCTATTTTGAAGGACTGCGTGCTGAGGACTCTTGCAGCACAGAACTTAATTGTAAATAGTTGGCACTCGGTGCCCCATCTTGGTTTTACGTAAGCCATTCTACCTCAGAAGAAAAACCCGTAAGGTGTGGCCTTGAGTGAGGTTTGCAAAGAAGTCCTGCAGCCCACCCAGGACCACCATGGGAGGTTTGGTACGGGTCCTCCACAAGAATCCTGTATTTATTTGCACTGTGAAAGTATTTGATATTTTTATACTTGCACTTGTATATATTGAAACGTTAAAGTGTCCTTACCTCCCGCAAGGGAAGAGTTATGTTATTGTTGTTATTATAAAATTGTTTTTCTTTTTCAGCCCGGGAGTGCTGATATTAACTAGGGGTGGATGTGTAACCCAGCTGCGCTCTGGAGCCACATGTTACCCTGGAGGATGCATGAAAGGTAATTCACAATCACCCGATATTCATTCACACTTCACATTTCCCTGGTACCACCAGAGGGAGCCCTTGGAGAGTACGCAGGTATATAAGGTGTGGAGAGAACAGCAGTAGATCAGATTAGCCTGAGAGCTCTTTAGTTCAGTGCAGCCACCTCAGAGTGAGCAGTCAGCTATTTCATCTCAGAGAGCTCAGTCTGTCTGCAATCCGCAGTCTAAGAGCAGCAGAGCTGAAGAGCAGCAGAGCTGAGAGAAACTGCTATTCCATTGTGCTTATGTTAAAGGTGTGAGTAGGGCGACAGGCACGTGGAGAAAGAAGAAAGAGAGAGTGACAGAGGTCGACAGCATTGATAGCTGACCTCCACTCTGCACTACCGGACACCGGGTCCGAGCTTACTAGCTTCTTCATGACTAGTGGGAGAAACCGGAGACCCTGCTGGATTCCAGATCGCAGGGGCCCAATTGTGCTGATACGTAACCGGGGTCAGAAGAACAGGAGTCTAGCAGTGCACTGCATATAGAGACTTAGTTCTGTCTACAAGAAGGCTCCATCACAATATCAGCCGGGCATAGCAAAGAGAACGGAGTTAAACTTTGTTTTATGCAAGTTAGAGACTCACACATATAAAGACGTAAGGAGGCCCTACACCTACTCAGTGGATTACTGGACGTGCATCCTCCACCCTGACAGCTTCCCGGGACGTGCCTGAATCTACCACCAGTAAAGGTACCGAAAAGAGACTGTCTTGTGTGTGTCTGCATTATTGCTCCTGCACCCTACACCGCCATATACTCCGAGGGATCAGTCTCGCCTGTGGGAGACTTAACACCTTGCTGCCCCATACCCTCAGAGGATCTACACTGCAGCGCTGGTCACCCTGACCAGGAACCACAGGTGGCGTCATGAACATTTCTATCATGCCTTGTAAATATTCCCCTTTTAGTGAGCGCCCAGGGCAACGGACCGAGCTGCGATACCCGTGACATCCCCAGTGAAGTAATCGGGCTCGGTGCCGAGTACCCCAAAGCCCTGGTACGTGCGACTCAGTTCCACATGAGAATCACAGTCATTGGAAAATATCAAAATACCGTCCAAATAAACTATCAGAAACTTATCCACCAAATCCCGGAAAATATCGTTCATGAAAGACTGGAAGACGGAAGGGGCATTAGTGAGCCCAAAAGGCATCACTAGGTACTCAAAATGCCCCTCAGGGGTATTAAACGCCGTCTTCCATTCATCTCCGTGCTTGATGCGAATAAGATTATACGCCCCCCTAAGGTCAAGCTTGGTAAACCAACTAGCACTTTTCACTCTGGAAAGTAAATCAGAAATCAGGTGTAACTGATACTGATATTTAACAGTGATCTTATGAAGGAGACGATAGTCAATATATGGCCTCAATGAACCATCCTTTTTGGCCACAAAGAAAAAGCGGGCGCCCAAGGGTGAAAAGGATGGTCTGATATAACCCTTCTCCAAAGATTCTTTGATATAAGATCGCATAGCATCATGCTCCGGTACCGATAAATTCAAGAGCTAACCCTTGGGAAATTTACACCTGGGTACCAACTCAATCGTGCAATCATAACTCCTATGAGGAGGTAAGGACGCAGACTTACGCTCACTAAACACATCAGAAAAATCAATCAAATAGTCAGGGACATCTTGAGACTGGGGAGAGGTAGAAAAAACAGGAGTGTCACTACGAACACATTGACAACTCCAAATGACCACAGACACAGACTTTCAATCCAAAACAGGATTATGAGTCTGTAATAAAGGAAAACGAAGTACAATAATGTCATGTAAATTGTGTAGCACCAAAAATTTGCAATTCTCTTTTTGGTCCGGGTCAACCCGCATTATCACCTGGGTCGAAAACTGGGGTTTATTCTCCGCCAAAGGGGTAGAATCAATACCCAGCAAAGGAATAGACCTCCGCAGGGGTACCATGGGAAAACCACAACGTTTGGCAAAATCAAAATCCATCATGTTTAGAGCTGCTCCTGAATCAACAAATGCTTGAGCCGAAAATGAGGACACGGAGCAAATCAAGGTAACACTCAAAATAAATTTAGTCTGAACATTACCCAAAACAACTGAGCGGGCAAAACGTCTTCCCCGCTTAGGACAGACGGAAATAGTATGATAAGCGTCTCCACAATAGAAGCACAAATTATTACGCTTTCAAAACTCTCGACGCTGAGCCCCAGAAACCACTCCATCACACTGCATGGGCTCAGGGGCTGGCTTGCAAGGCATCACCACCTCTCGCATATTTCTACGCTCACGTAAACGTCTGTCAATTTGAATAGCTAATGACATAGAGTCATTGAGACCAGAGGGAACAGGAAATCCCACCATAACATCCTTTACAGTCTCTGCCAGACCCTTCCGAAAAAGAGCTGCCGGGGCATCATCATTCCATTTAGTAAGGACTGCCCACTTTCGGAATTTCTGACAATATAGCTCTGCAGCTTCCTGACCCTGATTCAATGCCAACAAGGTTTTCTCAGCTTGATCAGTAACATTAGGCTCATCATACAACAACCCCAGAGCCTGAAAAAACACATCAACATCATTCAAAACAGGATCCCCAGGTGTCAGGGAAAAGGCCCAATCCTGAGGGTCGCCGCCCAACAGGGAGATGACAATTTGAACCTGCTGTGCTGTGTTCCCCGAGGACTAAGGTATCAGGGCAAAAAACAACTTACAGTTATTTTTAAAATTCAAAAATTTAGACCGATCCCCAAAAAATAAATCCAGAGTAGGGATCTTAGGTTCTACAGCAGACGACTGAGTGAGATAGACAGAAATACTCCGAACTTCAGCAGCAAGCTGCTCCAAACGATCAGACAAATGCTTGATTTCCATTGCAGAAAAACTCCTCCTACAGCCCCCAGAGATAAAGAGGAAAAAATACACACACAAAAAAAAAATTCTGACTACTTTTTATTTTTTTTTTTACTGTTTTTCCCTTCTGTTGAGTACCATAGAATTTTCAGTAAGGCTGGTGATTCTGTTATGAATTGGTAGCTGAGGAGGACAGGAGAAAAAAAACAGCCAAGGCAGCAGAACACCAGAGAGGTTGGGAACTAATGGGTTGTAGATCCCTAAACTAACCGCACAACTAGAAGCAGCCGTGGGACGTACCTACAGTGACCTAGATGCCTCGGCACAGCCGGAGAGCTAGCTACACCTAAAGATAGAAACAGGAAAGCTAACTGCCCTGGAGTAGAGCCCCAAAGGAATAGGTAGCCCCCACACATATAATGGCGGTTGAGCAAACTCTGGGGCCAAACACTGCCTGGATAGGACAGGACAGAATACTATCTGCAACCCAGCAAAACCCCAGAAAAACTTCCAACACTTCTGATTTCAAAAATGCTGAGATCACACGATCTCGCCACCCGCTAAATCAGATCTCCGGTGTGAACAAGCGGCTAACCCTCAGCCACTCAAATAGCAGGGACAGAGCAATGGAACAAATAAACAGTGGCTACTGATAAACAGAGAGTAGTACAGGCCCCTGGAGGGGAACCTGTTGTAAATGGGCTGGAAATGAGTTCTGAGCAGAAGCTCCCTCTGGTGGTTACAAACGGTACTGGACTGTCCAGTGAAGATTGTGAGGATTGGGAATCGGGTGTTGCTGACTGGTCTTGTATGGGGGAGTCGCCTTCCCATCAGGGTTGCCAGTGATCAATTGTTCTGGTCTCAATCCTTGATTCCTGTTTCCTTGGTAGCCTGCTGTGTCGTGTCTGAATCTCCTGCTAACAGATAAGACATTTTCTTCTTTTTGTTTTTGTGCTTGATTGTTGCATTTTGTCCTGCACTTCTGTGGGGGCCTTCAGGGTCCCCTCTGGGGGCTTTTGCCCTCTCAGTTCAGTTCAGCCACTGATGTTTGTACATTTGCTTTTTCCAGTTTTTTCAGTGGTTGCTGTTTTGTTTTTGGTTACACCAGAGAACTAATTTAGGTGGTAGAGGTCGTGTGATCTCAGGTGTTTTTGAAATTAGTAATGTTGGTGCTTTTCAGGGTTTTTTGGGATTGCAGTAAGTGCCCTTCCTATCCTTTTCTATTTAGTAAGTTTGGGCCCCAACGTTTGCTCATACTATTTTCTGTCTGTGTCAGTATTTCTTCTTGTCTAACCGCCATTACATGTTTGGGGGCTTTCTATGTTCTTTGGGGATCTGCTCCGGGGCAGATAGCTTTCCTCTTTCTATCTTTAGGTGTAGTTAGTTTCTCAGGCTGTGACGAGGCGTCTAGGACCAACGTAGGAACGCTCCACGGCTGCCTCTAGTTGTGGTGGTTAGTCAAGGTACTGCAATCTCATAGTTTCCAACTGCTCTGGTGTATTTCCTTTTTGCCTGCTCTCCTCAGCTACCAAATCATAACAGTATCACCGGCCTAAACTGAAAATTATATGGTACTCACAGAAGGGAAAAATATTGTGGAAAGAAAAAAAAGTTGTCAGAGTTGTCAGAGATTTTTTTTTTTCTGTTTGTTGCATTTTTTTTTTTTCCCCTCTGTATCTCTGGGTGCTGAGGAGGATTTTTTTTCTCTCTCAATGGAGTTTGCACAGTTGTCTGGCCGTGTGGATCAGCTTGCCACTGAAGTTCGGAGTATTGCTACCTATCTTGCTAGGTTGCCTGTTGTGGAACCTAGGATTCCCATACCAGATTTGTTTTTAGGGGATCGAGCTAAATTTCAGAATTTCAAAAATAACTGTAAATTGTTTTTTGCCTTAAAATCTAAGTCCTCAGGGAACGCAGCGCAGCAGGTTCAAATTGTCATCTCTCTCCTGCACGGCGACCCTCAGGATTGGGCTTTTTCCCTGACACCTGGGGATCCTGTTTTGAGTGATGTTGATGCGTTTTTTCAGACTTTGGGGTTATTGTACGATGAGCCTAATGTCAGTGATCAAGCTGAAAAAACTTTGTTGGCATTAAGTCAGGGGCTTGAGGACGCTGAGTTATACTGTCAGAGATTCCGTAGGTGGGCAGTCCTGACCAAATGGAATGACGACGCTTTGGCAGCTCTTTTTCGGAAGGGACTGTCAGATAATGTAAAGGATGTTGTGGTGGGATTCCCTGTTCCCTCTGGTCTCAATGATTCTATGTCATTAGCGATTCAAATTGACAGACGTTTGCGTGAGCGGAAAGGTATGCGTGGAATAATGGTGCCTTGTGAACCTGCTTCTGAATCCATGCAGTGTGATAGAGTGGTTTCTGGGGCACAGCGTCATGAATTTCGAAAGCGCAATGGGTTATGTTTCTACTGTGGTGATGCCTCTCATGCTATTTCAGTCTGCCCTAAGCGGGGAAGACGTTTCGCACGCTCAGTTGTCTTGGGTAGTGTTCAGACTAAGTTTTTATTAACTGTTACCCTGATATGCTCTCTGTCCTCATTTTCTGCTCAGGCTTTTGTTGATTCTGGAGCAGCTATTAACCTGATGGATTTTGATTTTGCTAAACGTTGTGGGTTTCCCTTGATACCCCTACGGAAGCCTATTCCCCTACTGGGGATCGATTCTACCCCTTTGGCTGAGAATAAACCTCAGTTCTCTACTCAGGTGATAATGAGGGTAGAACCTGATCATCAGGAGAGTTGCAAATTTTTGGTTCTGTATAATCTGCATGACATTATCGTACTGGGTTTCCCTTGGTTACAGTCTCATAATCCTGTTTTGGATTGGAAATCTGTGTCTGTTACCAGTTGGGGCTGCCAATGTGTTAATACCAACACTCCTGTTTTTTCTGCCTCCCCCCAGGCTCAGGATGTTCCTGACTTTTTGATTGATTTTTCTGATGTGTTTAGCGAAAGTAAATCTGCATCCTTACCTCCCCATAGGAGCTATGACTGCGCTATTGAATTAGTGCCTGGTAGTAAATTCCCTAAAGGTCGCCTTTTTAACTTGTCTGTACCTGAACATGACGCTATGCGGTCTTATATCAAGGAGTCATTGGAGAAGGGTCATATCAGACCATCCTCTTCACCCTTAGGTGCCGGTTTTTTCTTTGTGGCCAAAAAGGATGGTTCATTAAGGCCGTGTATTGATTATCGTCTCTTGAACAATATTACTGTGAAATATCAATATCCTTTACCCTTGATCTCTGATCTGTTTTCCAGGGTGAAAAACGCTACTTGGTTTACCAAGCTTGACCTCAGGGGGGCATATAACCTTATTCGCATTAAGAAAGGGGATGAATGGGAAGACGGCATTTAATACCCTGAAGGGCATTTTGAGTACCTTGTGATGCCCTTTGGGCTCACTAATGCTCCTTCTGTCTTCCAGTCCTTCATGAATGACATTTTCAGGGATTTTGTGGATAAATTTCTGATTGTTTATTTGGATGATATCTTGATTTTTTCCAATGACTGGGACTCTCATGTAAAACATGTTAGGACTGTGTTCCAGATTTTGAGAGAGAATGCTCTGTATGTGAAGGGATCAAAGTGTCTTTTTGGCGTTCAGAGGATCTCATTTCTGGGATTCATTTTGTCCCCATCTGTTATTGAAATGGACCGGTCAAAGTTCAGGCCATCTGTGATTGGGTCCAACCTACTTCATTAAAGGCTCTTCAAAGATTCTTGGGTTTTGCCAATTTTTATCGTAAATTTATTGGTAATTTCTCTGTATTGTTAAACCATTAACTGATTTGACCAAGAAGGGTTCTGATGTGGTGAATTGGCCTCCTGAGGCAGTCTCTGCATTTCAGGAACTTAAGCAGAGATTCACTTCTGCTCCTGTTCTACGGCAGCCTGATGTTTCTCTACCATTTCAGGTGGAGGTTGATGCCTCTGAAATTGGGGCAGGTGCCGTTTTGTCCCAAAGAGATCCAGAGACCTCTAAAAGTAACCCTTGTGCCTTTTTCTCTCGAAAATTTTCTCCCACTGAACGTAATTATGACGTGGGTAATCGGGAGTTATTAGCCATGAAGTGGGCTTTTGAAGAGTGGAGACATTGGCTGGAGGGAGCCAAACATCAGGTGGTGGTCCTTACGGACCATAAGAATCTAGTTTATCTGGAATCTGCCAAGCGACTTAATCCTAGACAGGCCAGGTGGGCCTTGTTTTTCACACGTTTTAATTTTGTGGTTTCATTTCTTCCTGGCACTAAAAATGTTAAGGCGGATGCCCTCTCGAGGAGTTTCCTGGCGGACTCTCCTGAGTTATCTGATCCTTCTGTTATTTTGAAAGAGGGTGTAGTTCTTTCCGCCATCTCACCCAATTTGAGACTGGCTCTGGAGGGGTGTCAGGAGGATAAGCCCGAGCGCTGCCCTGTTGGGAAATTGTTTGTCCCGGACCAGTGGAAAAAGAGTGTAATGTCTGAGATTCATTGTTCCACGTTGGCCGGTCATCCCGGAATTTTTGGTACCAGAGACTTGGTTAGTCGGTCCTTTTGGTGGTCTACCTTGTCTCGTGATGTCAGGGAGTTTGTGCAGTCCTGCGGGACTTGCTCTCGCTCCAAGCCTTGCTCTCGTTCTAGTGGTTTGTTGATGCCATTACCTGTGCCCAAGAGACCATGGACCCATATCTCTATGGATTTCATTTCCGACCTCCCTGTTTCTCAGAGAATGACCGTCATCTGGGTGATTTGCGATAGGTTTTCCAAGATGATACATCTTGTGCCATTACCTAAGTTGCCTTCCTCCTCTGAATTGGTGCCTTTGTTCCTTTAGCACGTGGTTCGTTTACACGGCATTCCTGAGAACATTGTGTCTGACAGAGGAGTCCAGTTTGTTTCCAGATTTTGGAGGACCTTTTGTTCTAAAATTGGTGTTCAATTGTCTTTCTCCTCGGCGTTTCATCCTCAGACCAATGGTCAAACTGAGAGAACAAACCAGACATTGGAGACTTATCTAAGATGCTTTGTGTCTGCTGATCAGGATGACTGGGTCTCTTTTTTGCGTTTGGCTGAGTTTGCTCTTAATAATAGGGCTAGCTCTGCCACTTTGATGTCTCCATTTTTCTGTAATTCTGGGTTTCACCCTCGATTTTCTTCAGGACAGGCGGAGGCTTCTGTCTGTCCAGGTGTTGACTCTGTTGTGGAGCGTATGCAACAGATTTGGGACCAGGTAGTGGATTGGTTGTCCCTCTCTCAGGAGAGGGCCCAGCGGTTTGCTAACCGGCATAGGACTGATGGTCCTCGGTTTAAAGTGGGGGACTTAGTCTGGTTGTCCTCAAGAAATATTCCTATGAGAGTGGCATCTCCTAAATTTAAGCCTAGGTTCATTGGACCTTATAAGATCATGGAGATTCTTAATCCTGTTTCTTTTCGTTTGCTTCTTCCAGGGACATTTAAGATCCATAACGTGTTCCACAAGTCCTTGTTGAAGAGGTTTGTTGAGCCAGTGGTTCCTACTACTGTGCCTCCTGACCCTGTTTTGGTTGAGGGCAATCTGGAGTATGTGGTTGAGAAAATATTGAATTCTCGTTTTTCTAGACGGAAACTCCAGTATTTGGTTAAATGGAGAGGTTATGGTCAGGAAGACAATTCTTGGGTGTTTGCTTCGGACATCCATGCTAGGAGACTCATCCGTGCGTATCATAGAACTCATCCTGACCGACCTGGTTGCTCAAATGAGGGTTCGGTGACCCCTCCTCAAGGGGGGGTACTGTTGTGAATGGGCTGGAAATGAGTTCTGAGCAGAAGCTCCCTCTGGTGGTTACAAACGGTACTGGACTGTCCAGTGAAGATTGTGAGGATTGGGAATCGGGTGTTGCTGACTGGTCTTGTATGGGGGAGTCGCTTTCCATCAGGGTTGCCGGTGATCAATTGTTCTGGTCTCAATCCTTGATTCCTGTTTCCTTGGTAGCCTGTTGTGTCGTGTCTGAATCTCCTGCTAACAGATAAGACATTTTCTTCTTTTTGTTTTTGTGCTTGATTTTTGCATTTTGTCTTGCACTTCTGTGGGGGCCTTCAGGGTCCCCTCTGGGGGCTTTTGCCCTCTCAGTTCAGTTCAGCCACTGATGTTTGTACATTTGCTTTTTCCAGTTTTTTCAGTGGCTGCTGTTTTGTTTTTGGTTACACCAGAGAACTAATTTAGGTGGTAGAGGTCGTGTGATCTCAGGTGTTTTTGAAATTAGTAACGTTGGTGCTTTTCAGGGTTTTTTGGGATTGCAGTAAGTGCCCTTCCTATCCTTTTCTATTTAGTAAGTTTGGGCCCCAACATTTGCTCATACTATTTTCTGTCTGTGTCAGTATTTCTTCTTGTCTAACCGCCATTACATGTTTGGGGGCTTTCTATGCTCTTTGGGGATCTGCTCCGGGGCAGATAGCTTTCCTCTTTCTATCTTTAGGTGTAGTTAGTTTCTCAGGCTGTGACGAGGCGTCTAGGACCAACGTAGGAACGCTCCACGGCTGCCTCTAGTTGTGGTGGTTAGTCAGGGTACTGCAATCTCATAGTTTCCAACTGCTCTAGTGTATTTCCTTTTTGCCTGCTCTCCTCAGCTACCAAATCATAACAGGAACCCGGCTAACCTCCCACAAAAGTGCAGACAAGAAATGGAAATAGCAAACACGATAGAAACAAGCAGAAAATATCTTATCTGAAAGTAGCAGACGAAGGCAAGACACCAGCTTACTTCCAAATGTACCAGGAAACAACAATTGATCACCGGCGAGGATCATGGGAATGCAGCTCACTTATATCAGCCCAGTCCATCTCTCCTGATTGCCAGTCATCGCTCGCAGGTGATGGACTTCTACTATTCAACACTGGTTCAATACCCTCAGCAACCACCAGAGGGAGCCCCAACTCTGAAGTCATTTCCAACATGCTCACAACAGTACCCCCCTTGAGGAGGGGTCTCCGAACCCTCACCTGCGCCACCAGGCTAATCAGGATGAGCTCGGTGATAGGCACAAACCAGTCTCTCTGCATGAATGTTAGAAGCAAACACCCAAGAATTGTCCTCCTGACCATAACCTTTCCACTTACCTAGTACTGGAGTCTCCGTCTAGCCAACCGAGAATCCAATATCTTCTCCACTTCATACTCCTGATTGCCCTCAACCAAAACAGGCTCAGGAGGCGCAGCCATAGGAACCACTGGCTTGACAAACCTTTTCAATAAAGATTTGTGGAAGACGTTATGAATCTTAAACGTCCCTGGAAGAACCAAACGAAAAGGAACTGGATTAAGGACTTCCAAGATCCTATAAGGTCCAATGAATCTTGGCTTAAACTTTGGAGACGCAACCTTCATAGGGATATTCTTTGAGGACAACCAAACCAAGTCATCCACTTTAAACCGAGGACCATCAGTTCTATGCTGATTGGCAAACCGCTGGGCCCTCTCCTGAGAGAGAGACAATTTATCCACTACTTGATCCCAAATCTGCTGCATTCTCTCCACCATAGAGTCAACACCCGGACAGACAGAAGCCTCCACCTGCCACGAAGAAAACCGAGGATGAAACCTGAAATTGCAGAAAAAAGGAGACATCAAGGTGGCAGAACTAGCACTTTTATTCAGAGCAAATTCAGCCAAAGGCAAAAAAAAGACCCAGTCATCCTGATCAGCAGACACAAAACATCTCAAATAAGTCTCCAAGGTCTGGTTTGTTCTCTCCGTCTGCCCATTGGTCTGAGGGTGAAATGCAGAGAGCAAGGTTTGGACCGAGAACAAGTCCCACAGGACTACACAAAGTTCTTGACGTCACGAGATAAAGTAGGCCACCAAAAGGACCGACTCACCAAATCTCTAGTACCAAAAATACCGGGATGACCAGCCAACGCAGAGCAATGGACTTCAGACATAACTTTTTCTCTCCATTGGTCTGGACATACAATTTTCCCGCAGGGCAACGTTCAGGTTTATCCCCTGAAATTGTTCCAAGGCCAGTCTCAAATCGGGTGAGTTAGCGGAAAGAGCGACACCCTCCTTCAGGCTCAGTCACTTCAATAGAATCCGCAAGGAAACTCCTAGAGAGGGCATCCGCCTTAACATTCTTAGAACCTGGGAAGAAGGAGACCGCAAAGTTAAAACGCGTGAAAAACAAGGCCCACCAGGCCTGTCTGGGATTCAATCGCTTGGCTGATTCGATATAGATCAAGTTTTTGTGGTCAGTGAGGACCACAACTTGATGTTTGGCTCCCTCCAACCAATGTCTCCACTCTTCGAACGCCCACTTCATAGCCAATAATTCCCTATTCCCCACATCATAATTACGTTCAGCTGGGGAAAACTTACGGGAGAAGAAGGCACAAGGGTTAATCTTAGAGGTTACTGGATCCCTTTGGGACAAAACGGTTCCTGCACCAATCTCAGAAGCATCTATCTCCACCTGAAATGGTAGAGAAACATCAGGTTGCCGTAGAACAGGAGCAGAAGTGAATCTCCGTTTGAGCTCCTGAAACGCAGAAACTGCCCCAGGAGACCAATTCACCACATCAGAACCCTTTTTGGTCAATCAGTTTCACAATACCAGAGAAATTACTTATAAATTTACGGTAGAAATTAGCAAAACCCAAAAATCTCTGAAGAGCCTTCAATGAAGTGGGCTGAACCCAATCACAAATGGCCTGAACCTTGACCGGGTCCATTTCAATAGCAGATGGAGACAAAATGAATCCCAAAAACGAAACATTCTGTATGCCAAAGAGACATTTAGATCCCTTAATATACAAAGCATTCTCTCAAAATCCGGAATACCACCCAAACATGTTCTGTGTAGCCCAGCTGCGCTCTGGAGCCACATGTTACCCTGGAGGATGCATGAAAGGTAATTCACAATCACCCGATATTCATTCACACTTCACATTTCCCTGGTACCACCAGAGAGAGCCCTTGGAGAGTACGCAGGTATATAAGGGTGCGGAGAGAACAGCAGTAGATCAGATTAGCCTGAGAGCTCTTTAGTTCAGTGCAGCCACCTCAGAGTGAGCAGTCAGCTATTTCATCTCAGAGAGCTCAGTCTGTCTGCAATCCGCAGTCTAAGAGCAGCAGAGCTGAAGAGCAGCAGAGCTGAGACAAACTGCTATTCCATTGTGCTTATGTTAAAGGTGTGAGTAGGGCGACAGGCAAGTAGAGAAAGAAGAAAGAGAGAGTGACAGAGGTCGACAGCATTGATAGCTGACCTCCACTCTGCACTACTGGACACCGGGTCCGAGTTTACTAGCTTCTTCATGACTAGTGGGAGAAAACAGAGACCCTGCTGGATTCCAGATCGCAGGGGCCCAATTGTGCTGATACGTAACCGGGGTCAGAAGAACAGGAGTCTAGCAGTGCACTGCATATAGAGACTTAGTTCTGTCCACAAGAAGGCTCCATCACAATATCAGCCGGGCATAGCAAAGAGAACGGAGTTAAACTTTGTTTTATGCAAGTTAGAGACTCACACATATAAAGACGTAAGGAGGCCCTACACCTACTCAGTGGATTACTGGACGTGCATCCTCCACCCTGACAGCTTCCCGGGACGTGCCTGAATCTACCACCAGTAAAGGTACCGAAAAGAGACTGTCTTGTGTGTGTCTGCATTATTGCTCCTGCACCCTACACCGCCATATACTCCGAGGGATCAGTCTCGCCTGTGGGAGACTTAACACCTTGCTGCCCCATACCCTCAGAGGATCTACACTGCAGCGCTGGTCACCCTGACCAGGAACCACAGGTGGCGTCACGAACATTTCTATCATGCCCTGTAAATATTCCCCTTTTAGTGAGCGCCCAGGGCAACGGACCGAGCTGCGATACCCGTGACATCCCCAGTGAAGTAATCGGGCTCGGTGCCGAGTACCCCAAAGCCCTGGTACGTGCGACTCAGTTCCACATGAGAATCACAGTCATTGGAAAATATCAAAATACCGTCCAAATAAACTATCAGAAACTTATCCACCAAATCCCGGAAAATATCGTTCATGAAAGACTGGAAGACGGAAGGGGCATTAGTGAGCCCAAAAGGCATCACTAGGTACTCAAAATGCCCCTCAGGGGTATTAAACGCCGTCTTCCATTCATCTCCGTGCTTGATGCGAATAAGATTATACGCCCCCCTAAGGACAAGCTTGGTAAACCAACTAGCACTTTTCACTCTGGAAAGTAAATCAGAAATCAGGTGTAACTGATACTGATATTTAACAGTGATCTTATGAAGGAGACGATAGTCAATATATGGCCTCAATGAACCATCCTTTTTGGCCACAAAGAAAAAGCGGGCGCCCAAGGGTGAAAAGGATGGTCTGATATAACCCTTCTCCAAAGATTCTTTGATATAAGATCACATAGCATCATGCTCCGGTACCGATAAATTGAAGAGCTGACCCTTGGGAAATTTACACCTGGGTACCAACTCAATCGTGTAATCATAACTCCTATGAGGAGGTAAGGACACAGACTTACGCTCACTAAACACATCAGAAAAATCAACCAAATAGTCAGGGACATCTTGAGACTGGGGAGAGGTAGAAAAAACAGGAGTGTCACTACGAACACATTGACAACTCCAAATGACCACAGACACAGACTTCCAATCCAAAACAGGATTATGAGTCTGTAACCAAGGAAAACCAAGTACAATAATGTCATGTAAATTGTGTAGCACCAAAAATTTGCAATTCTCTTTTGGTCCGGGTCAACCCGCATTATCACCTGGGTCGAAAACTGGGGTTTATTCTCCGCCAAAGGGGTAGAATCAATACCCAGCAAAGGAATAGACCTCCGCAGGGGTACCATGGGAAAACCACAACGTTTGGCAAAATCAAAATCCATCATGTTTAGAGCTGCTCCTGAATCAACAAATGCTTGAGCCGAAAATGTGGACACGGAGCAAATCAAGGTAACACTCAAAAGAAATTTAGTCTGAACATTACCCAAAACAACTGAGCGTGCAAAACGTCTTCCCCGCTTAGGGCAGACGGAAATAGTATGATAAGCGTCTCCACAATAGAAGCACAAATTATTACGCTTTCGAAACTCTCGACGCTGAGCCCCAGAAACCACTCCATCACACTGCATGGGCTCAGGGGCTGGCTTGCAAGGCATCACCACCTCTCGCATATTTCTACGCTCACGTAAACGTCTGTCAATTTGAATAGCTAATGACATAGAGTCATTGAGACCAGAGGGAACAGAAAATCCCACCATAACGTCCTCTACAGTCTCTGCCAGACCCTTCCGAAAAAGAGCTGCCGGGGCATCATCATTCAGTAAGGACTGCCCACTTTCGGAATTTCTGACAATATAGCTCTGCAGCTTCCTGACCCTGATTCAATGCCAACAAGGTTTTCTCAGCTTGATCAGTAACATTAGGTTCATCATACAACAACCCCAGAGCCTGAAAAAACACATCAACATCATTCAAAACAGGATCCCCAGGTGTCAGGGAAAAGGCCCAATCCTGAGGGTCGCCGCGCAACAGGGAGATGACAATTTGAACCTGCTGTGCTGTTTTCCCGAGGACTTAGGTATCAGGGCAAAAAACAACTTACAGTTATTTTTCAAATTCAAAAATTTAGACCGATCCCCAAAAAATAAATCCAGAGTAGGGATCTTAGGTTCTACAGCAGACGACTGAGTGAGATAGACAGAAATACTCCAAACTTCAGCAGCAAGCTGCTCCAAACGATCAGACAAATGCTTGATTTCCATTGCAGAAAAACTCCTCCTACAGCCCCCAGAGATAAAGAGGAAAAAATACACACACACAAAAAAAAAATTCTGACTACTTTTTATTTTATTTTTTTACTGTTTTTCCCTTCTGTTGAGTACCATAGAATTTTCAGTAAGGCTGGTGATTCTGTTATGAATTGGTAGCTGAGGAGGACAGGAGAAAAAAACAGCCAAGGCAGCAGAACACCAGAGAGGTTGGGAACTAATGGGTTGTAGATCCCTAAACTAACCGCACAACTAGAAGCAGCCGTGGGACGTACCTACAGTGACCTAGATGCCTCGGCACAGCCGGAGAGCTAGCTACACCTAAAGATAGAAACAGGAAAGCTAACTGCCCTGGAGTAGAGCCCCAAAGGAATAGGTAGCCCCCACACATATAATGGCGGTTGAGCAAACTCTGGGGCCAAACACTGCCTGGATAGGACAGGACAGGACAGAATACTATCTGCAACCCAGCAAAACCCCAGAAAAACTTCCAACACTTCTGATTTCAAAAATGCTGAGATCACACGATCTCGCCACCCGCTAAATCAGATCTCCGGTGTGAACAAGCGGCTAACCCGCAGCCACTCAAATAGCAGGGACAGAGCAATGGAACAAATAAACAGTGGCTACTGAAAAACAGAGAGTAGTACAGGCCCCTGGAGGGGAACCCGGCTAACCTCCCACAAAAGTGCAGACAAGAAATGGAAATAGCAAACACGATAGAAACAAGCAGAAAATATCTTATCTGAAAGTAGCAGAGGAAGGCAAGACACCAGCTGACTTCCAAAGGAACCAGGAAACAACAATTGATCACCGGCGAGGATCATGGGAAGGTGTTGTGAATGGGTTTGAGATGAGTTCTGAGCAGAGACTCCCTCTGGTGGTTACAAGCGGTACGGGTCTGTTCAGTGAAGATTGTGAGGAATGGGAATCAGGTGTTACTGACTGGTCTTATATAAGGGAGTCGCCTTCCCATCAGGGTTGCCGGTGATCAATTGTTCTGGTCTGAATCCTTTACTCCAGTTTCCCTTGTAGCCTGCTGTGTCGTGTCTGCATCTCCTGCTAACAGATAAGACATTTTCTTCTTTTTTGTTTGTGCTGTATTTTTGCATTTTGTCCTGCACTTCTTTGGGGGCCTTCAGGGTCCCCTCCGGGGGCTTCTGCCCTCTCAGTTTTGTTCAGCCACTGATGTTTGTACTTTTGCTTTTTCCAGTTTTTTCAGTGGCTGCTGTTTTGATTTTTGTTACACCAGAGAACTAATTTAGGTGGTGGAGGTCGTGTGATCTCAGGTATTTTTTGAAATTAGTAGAGTTGGCTCTTTTCAGGGTTTTCTGGGATTGCAGTAAGTACCCTTCCTGTCCTTTTCTATTTAGTTAGTTTGGGCCCCAGCGTTTGCTCATACTATTTTCTTTCTGTGTCAGTATTTCATCTTGTCTAACCGCCATTACATGTTTGGGGGCTTTCTATTATCTTTGGGGTTCTGCTCCGGGGCAGATAGCTTTCCTATATCTATCTTCAGGTGTAGTTAGTTTCTCAGGCTGTGACGAGGCGTCTAGGACCAACGTAGGAATGCTCCACGGCTGCCTCTAGTTGTGGTGGTTAGTCAGGGTACTGCAATCTCATAGATTCCAACTGCTCTGGTGTATTGCCTTTTTTACCTGCACTCCTCAGCTACCGAAACATAACAGTATCACCAGCCTCAAAATTGAAAATTTTATGGTACTCACAGAAGGGAAAAAATTTTGTGAAAGAAAAAAGGTTGTCAGAGATATTTTTCTGTTTGTTGTTTTTTTTTCCCTCTGTATCTCTGGGTGCTGGGGAGGATCTTTTCTCTCAATTGAGTTTGCACAGTTGTTTGGCCGTGTGGATCAGCTTGCCACTGAGGTTCAGAGTATTGCTGCATATCTTGCTAGGTTGCCTGTTGTGGAACCTAGGATCCCCATGCCAGATTTGTTTTTGGGGGATCGAGCTAAGTTTCAGAATTTCAAAAATAATTGTAAATTGTT
This sequence comes from Oophaga sylvatica, assembly GCA_033576555.1. Taxonomy (NCBI): domain Eukaryota; kingdom Metazoa; phylum Chordata; class Amphibia; order Anura; family Dendrobatidae; genus Oophaga; species Oophaga sylvatica. The sequence goes on along the minus strand of JARQOD010000001.1, from coordinate 914,558,947 downwards.
TTTTGCCTTAAAATCTAAGTCCTCAGGGAACGCAGCGCAGCAGGTTCAAATTATCATCTCTCTCCTGCGCGGCGATCCTCAGGATTGGGCTTTTTCCCTGACACCTGGGGATCCTGTTTTGAGTGATGTTGATGCATTTTTTCAGGTTTTGGGGTTATTGTACGATGAGCCTAATGTCACTGACCAAGCTGAAAAAGCCTTGTTGGCATTAAATCAGGGGCTTGATGACGCTGAGTTATACTGTCAGAGATTCCGTAGGTGGGCAGTCCTGACCAAATGGAATGACGACGCTTTGGCAGCCCTTTTCCGGAAGGGTCTGTCAGATAATGTAAAGGATGCTATGGTGGGATTCCCTGTCCCCTCTGGTCTCAATGATTCTATGTCATTAGTGATTCAAATTGACAGACGTTTGCGTGAGCGGAGAAGTATGCGTGGAGTGGTGTTGCCTTGTGAGCCAGCTTCTGAGCCCATGCAGTGTGATGGAGTGGTGTCTGGGGCACAGCGTCATGAGTTTCGAAAGCGCAATGGGTTATGTTTCTACTGTGGTGATGCCTCTCATGCTATTTCAGTCTGCCCTAAGCGGGGAAGACGTTTTGCACGCTCAGTTGTCTTGGGTAGTGTTCAGACTAAGTTTTTGTTAACTGTCACTCTGATATGCTCTCTGTCCTCATTTTCTGCTCAGGCTTTTGTTGATTCTGGAGCAGCTATTAACCTGATGGATTATGATTTTGCTAAACGTTGTGGGTTTCCCTTGATACCCCTACAGAAGTCTATTCCCCTACTGGGGATCGATTCTACCCCTTTGGCTGAGAATAAACCCCAGTTTTCTACTCAGGTGATAATGAGGGTTGAACCTGATCACCAGGAGTGCTGCACATTTTTGGTTCTATATAATCTGCATGACATTATCGTGCTGGGTTTCCCTTGGTTACAGTCTTATAATCCTGTTTTGGATTGGAAATCTGTGTCTGTAACCAGTTGGGGCTGCCAATGTGTTAATACCAACACTCCTGTTTTTTCTGCCTCCCCCCAGGCTCAGGATGTTCCTGACTTTTTGATTGATTTTTCTGATGTGTTTAGCGAAAGTAAATCTGCATCCTTGCCTCCCCATAGGAGCTATGACTGCGCTATTGAATTAGTGCCTGGTAGTAAATTCCCTAAAGGTCGCCTTTTTAACTTGTCTGTACCTGAACATGACGCTATGCGGTCTTATATCAAGGAATCATTGGAGAAGGGTCATATCAGACCATCCTCTTCACCCTTAGGTGCCGGTTTTTTCTTTGTGGCCAAAAAAGATGGTTCATTAAGGCCGTGTATTGATTATCGTCTCTTGAACAATATTACTGTGAAATATCAATACCCGTTACCCTTGATTTCTGACCTGTTTTCCAGGGTGAAAAACGCTACTTGGTTTACCAAGCTTGACCTCAGGGGGGCGTATAACCTTATTCGCATTAAGCACGGGGATGAATGGAAGACGGCATTCAATACCCCTGAAGGGCATTTTGAGTACCTAGTGATGCCCTTTGGGCTCACTAATGCTCCTTCCGTCTTCCAGTCCTTCATGAATGACATTTTCAGGGATTTTGTGGACAAATTTCTGATTGTTTATTTGGATGATATCTTGATTTTTTCTAATGACTGGGACTCTCATGTGAAACATGTTCGAACTGTGTTCCAGATTTTGAGAGAGAATGCTCTGTATGTGAAGGGATCAAAGTGTCTTTTTGGCGTACAGAGGATCTCATTTCTGGGATTCATTTTGTCCCCATCTGTTATCGAAATGGACCCGGTAGAAGTTCAGGCCATCTGTGATTGGGTCCAACCTACTTCATTAAAGGCTCTTCAGAGATTTTTGGGTTTTGCCAATTTTTATCGTAAATTTATTGGTAACTTCTCGGTTATTGTTAAACCATTAACTGATTTGACCAGAAAAGGTTCTGATGTGGTGAATTGGCCTCCGGAGGCAGTCTCTGCGTTTCAGGAACTTAAGCAGAGATTCACTTCTGCTCCTGTTCTACGGCAGCCTGATGTTTCTCTGCCATTTCAGGTGGAGGTTGATGCCTCTGAAATTGGGGCAGGTGCCGTTTTGTCCCAAAAAGATCCAGAGACCTCTAAAAGTAACCCTTGTGCCTTTTTCTCTCGAAAATTTTCTCCTACTGAACGTAATTATGATGTGGGTAATCGGGAGTTATTGGCCATGAAGTGGGCTTTTGAAGAGTGGAGACATTGGCTGGAGGGAGCCAAACATCAGGTGGTGGTCCTTACGGACCATAAGAATCTGGTCTATCTGGAATCTGCCAAGCGACTTAATCCTAAACAGGCAAGGTGGGCCTTGTTTTTCACACGTTTTAATTTTGTGGTTTCCTTTCTTCCTGGCACTAAGAATGTTAAGGCGGATGCCCTCTCGAGGAGTTTCCTTGCGGACTCTCCTGAGTTATCTGATCCTTCTGTTATTTTGAAAGAAGGTGTAGTTCTTTCCGCCATCTCGCCCAATTTGAGACTTGCTCTGGAGGGGTGTCAGGAGGATAGGCCCGAGTGCTGCCCTGTTGGAAAATTGTTTGTCCCGGACCAGTGGAGAAAGAGTGTGGTGTCTGAGATTCATTGTTCCGCATTGGCTGGGCATCCCGGAATTTTTGGTACCAGAGACTTGGTTAGTCGGTCCTTTTGGTGGCCTACCTTGTCTCGTGATGTCAGGGAATTTGTGCAGTCCTGCGGGACTTGCTCTCGCTCCAAGCCTTGCTCTCGCTCTAGTGGTTTGTTGATGCCATTGCCTGTGCCCAAGAGACCATGGACCCATATCTCTATGGATTTCATTTCCGACCTTCCTGTTTCTCAGAGAATGACCACCATCTGGGTAATTTGTGATAGGTTTTCCAAAATGATACATCTTGTGCCATTACCTAAGTTGCCTTCCTCCTCTGAATTGGTGCCGTTGTTCCTTCAGCACGTGGTTCGTTTACACGGCATTCCTGAGAACATTGTGTCTGAGAGAGGATTCCAGTTTGTTTCCAGATTTTGGAGGACTTTTTGTTCTAAACTGGGTGTTCAATTGTCTTTCTCCTCGGCATTTCATCCTCAGACCAATGGTCAAACTGAGAGAACAAACCAGACATTGGAGACTTATCTTAGATGCTTTGTGTCTGCTGATCAGGATGACTGGGTCTCTTTTTTTACCTTTGGCTGAGTTTGCTCTTAATAATAGGGCTAGCTCTGCCACTTTGATGTCTCCGTTTTTCTGTAATTCTGGGTTTCACCCTCGATTTTCTTCGGGACAGACGGAGGCTTCTGTCTGTCCAGGTGTTGACTCTGTTGTGGAGCGTATGCAGCAGATTTGGGACCAGGTAGTGGAGAGGTTGTCCCTCTCTCAGGAGAAGGCCCAGCGGTTTGCTAACCGGCATAGGACTGATGGTCCTCGGTTTGAAGTGGGGGACTTGGTCTGGTTGTCCTCAAAGAATATTCCTATGAGAGTAGCATCTCCTAAATTTAAGCCTAGGTTCATTGGACCTTATAAGATCATTGAGATTCTTAATCCTGTTTCTTTTCGTTTGTTTCTTCCAGGACATTTAAGATCCATAACGTGTTCCACAAGTCCTTGTTGAAGAGGTTTGTTGAGCCAGTGGTTCCTGCTGCTGTGCCTCCTGACCCTGTTTTGGTTGAGGGCAATCTGGAGTATGTGGTTGAGAAAATATTAGATTCTCGTTTTTCTAGACGGAAACTCCAGTATTTGGTTAAGTGGAGAGGTTATGGTCAGGAGGACAATTCTTGGGTGTTTGCTTCGGACATCCATGCTAGGAGACTCATCCTTGCTTATCATAGAACTCATCCTGACCGACCTGGTTGCTCAAATGAGGGTTCGGTGACCCCTCCTCAAGGGGGGGGCACTGTTGTGAATGGGTTTGAGATGAGTTCTGAGCAGAGACTCCCTCTGGTGGTTACAAGCGGTACGGGTCTGTTCAGTGAAGATTGTGAGGAATGGGAATCAGGTGTTACTGACTGGTCTTATATAAGGGAGTCGCCTTCCCATCAGGGTTGCCGGTGATCAATTGTTCTGGTCTGAATCCTTTACTCCAGTTTCCCTTGTAGCCTGCTGTGTCGTGTCTGCATCTCCTGCTAACAGATAAGACATTTTCTTCTTTTTTGTTTGTGCTGTATTTTTGCATTTTGTCCTGCACTTCTTTGGGGGCCTTCAGGGTCCCCTCCGGGGGCTTCTGCCCTCTCAGTTTTGTTCAGCCACTGATGTTTGTACTTTTGCTTTTTCCAGTTTTTTCAGTGGCTGCTGTTTTGATTTTTGTTACACCAGAGAACTAATTTAGGTGGTAGAGGTCGTGTGATCTCAGGTATTTTTTGAAATTAGTAGAGTTGGCTCTTTTCAGGGTTTTCTGGGATTGCAGTAAGTACCCTTCCTGTCCTTTTCTATTTAGTTAGTTTGGGCCCCAGCGTTTGCTCATACTATTTTCTTTCTGTGTCAGTATTTCATCTTGTCTAACCGCCATTACATGTTTGGGGGCTTTCTATTTGTAACGCTGGTATTGTCTGTACTTTGTTTTCCAGCGTTACTTTGCATGTTTTTTGCATTAACCCTTTTGCTCCTTTCCCCTAACCAGCTGGGATACTGTTGTCTGTTACCTATATGGATGCTGCTCAGTTCCCGGCTCTGCTGCGTACCCGTACTTGCGTGAGTGGCTCCGCTGCTTTGCATGACCGCCCGCATGTGCGGTTCCTGACTTGCTGTGAAAGCCGTCCGTAGCTTGAAAAGTCCTCTGCAGTGGTGCATGACTTACTGCGTGGTTGGCGGCAGCCATTGTTGGGTTCCCTCTGTGTTGTGCTGTCTGGCTCTGCATAGGGGGCGCGGCCCACACCTGTCCTGCTTTTATGTGGATTGGGTGTTTACTAGAGTTACTGCTCCAGCCTATCGCTGTGAAGCAGCTCATATATAAAGTTCCCCAGCCCTAGTGGGCGTTGCCAGAGCTTCGCATTGAATCCACACTGAATCCCTGAACCTAGCCGTATGTGGTTGTGTGTTCAGCTCCTGCTCTGAAGTTGATCAGCTCTGGAGAGCTGATTCCCTGTTCCTGCTGTGTCTTGTTCCCTGATCCTGGATCAAACCCGGTACCTGAATGTCTGAATTGTGTCTTGTGTTTCCGCCTATGCTGGGGGCTGATTACCCAGATCGCCGTTCCTGGAGGCTGTATATCCAGGCCTGTTCCTGCTGTGTCTAATTACCTGAACCCCTGATCTTGGATCGCATCCTGTACCTGACTTTCTGAACTGTGTCCTCTGTGTTATGTTCCTGAAATCCTGCTGTGTCCAGAACCCTGTGCCAGTGACTGTGAATCCTTGCTATATAACCTGAGTTCATCTTGGAAGGAGGAGTCCGGTGTGTGCTGAGTTTCTGTTACTCTGTGCTCAGCCTCTGTGCAATCCCCGGCCAGCTCCCGTTGAGCCTGGCGGGGCTTGCACCAGACCGCTGGGGTTCCTTTTCAGGTCGCTGCCAGATGTCCGGATCCTATGCCTGATGACCATGGCCTGATGTCCGATGTCCGACGACCACTTCCAGATGTCCGGATCCTATCCTTCCTGCCTGATGTCCGGATCCTGCCGATCATTGCCAGATGTCCGGAGCCTGCTGATCGGTGCCAGATGTCCGGAGTCCGAGGCCTGTGTTCCAGTCCGTGTTCCTGTGATTCAATCCATGTTCCTGTCCGTGTTCCTGACTCCCTGAGACCCAGTCCGTGTTCCTGTCTGTGTTCCTGACTCTCTGAGATCCAATCCGTGTTCCTGTGCAGTCTAACTCTGTTTCAGCCATCAGCTCCTGATTCCAGTTACCTGTCTGTTACCTGTCGGCTTGCCTGTCTGCCATCCGTCTGCAGTTCCTTCCAGAGGTTCGGACGTCATCTGCAGAGATCCCCGGCTCTTGCCTGCTCACCTAGGAGCGATCATCTGCCATCCGACTGCAGCTCCATCCGGAAGTTCGGACATCATCTGCAGAGATCCCCGGCTCTTGCCTGCTCACCTGGGAGCGATCATCTGCCATCCGACTGCAGCCTACCTGGAGGCTCCACCATATCAGGTCGTATATACCTGCCTGTCTAGAGACTGCCTGGTCACTTACTGTGACAACCTGCCTGTCCCAGAGACTGCCCTGGTCACTTGTCGTGACAACCTGCCTGTCCCAGAGACTGCCTGGTCACTTGCCGTGACAACCTGCCTGTCCCAGAGACTACCCTGGTCACTTTCCGTGACAACCTGCCTGTCCCAGAGACTGCCTGGTCACTTGTCGTGACAACCTTCCTGTCCCAGAGACTGCCTGGTCACTTGCCGTGACAACCTGCCTGCCTGGTCACTTGCCGTGACAACCTGCCTGCCCTGGTCACTTGCTGTGACAACCTGCCTGCCCTGGTCACTTGCCGTGACAACCTGCCTGCCTGGTCACTTGCCGTGACAACCTGCCTGCCTGGTCACTTGCCGTGACAACCTGCCTGCCCTGGTCACTTGCCGTGACAACCTGCCTGTCCCAGAGATTGCCCTGGTCACTAGCCGTGACAACCTGCCTGTCCCAGAGACTGCCTTGGTCACTTGCCGTGACAACCTGCCTGTCCTGCCGGTTCCTCCTTGGTCTACCCTGTGATGACGTCTGTCCTGGGTCGGTGTCTGATGTTCTCCTGCTGAGCCTGTGCTACGCCTGAGGCCTGAGAGAGAGGCCGTCCTAGTATGCCCGTGCCAGATGACCCTGGACTTCATCAACCCGTGATGACCCCGCCATCGTCTGACGTTCGTCCTGGGCCGGTGTCTGATGTTCTCCTGCTGAGCCTGTGCTACGCCCGAGGCCTGAGAGTGAGGCCATACTAGTATGCCCGTGCCAGATGATCCTGGACTTCATCAACCCGTGATGACCCCGCCATCGTCTGAAGTCTGTCTGAGGTCGGTGTCTGATGTTCTCCTGCTGAGCCTGTGCTACGCCTAAGGCCTGAGAGAGAGGCCGTCCAAGTATGCCCGTGCCAGATAACCCTGGACTGCATCTACCCGTGATGTCCTCCAGCACTCGTCTATGATCCTGAGTCGTGTACCCTTCTCTGATGTGCGGAATCGGGAGCCCGGTCTTATGTTCTGTTTTATGTACTGTGTTTCTTTAAGTAAACTTTATGTTTCTTCTTACCTGAAGTTGTGCGGTGTTGTCTAGTCCTGCAGGTCGCCACCTTGCCCACATGCTCAGCTGCCACGGATCCCGGTCGCTGCCCTTCCCTAGTCCGGGCAGGCCCGGGTCTCCCTCCGTGGTCCAGTGGGTCCACATTCTCTTACCATCTGGGACCCATGCCTCACGTCGTCGTGGACTGGCGGCGTGGGAGCATTGGCTAGCTAGGCAAGCTATGCCATGTCCCGACGCCCCACAGCCGTGGGAAGCGCTACACTATTATCTTTGGGGTTCTGCTCCGGGGCAGATAGCTTTCCTATATCTATCTTCAGGTGTAGTTAGTTTCTCAGGCTGTGACGAGGCGTCTAGGACCAACGTAGGAACGCTCCACGGCTACCTCTAGTTGTGGTGGTTAGTCAGGGTACTGCAATCTCATAGATTCCAACTGCTCTGGTGTATTGCCTTTTTTACCTGCACTCCTCAGCTACCGAAACATAACAGGAAGGCAGCTCACTTATATCAGCCCAGTCCATCTCTCCTTATTGCCAGTCATCACTCGCTATTCAACACTGGTTCAATACCCTCAGCAACCACCAGAGGAAGCCCCAACTCTGAAGTCATTTCCAACATGCTCACAACACTGGGGGTCTCAAAGAGGAGGGACCATTGATTCCTGGAAGGTGCCCAGGAGGTGTGGAATCTGAAGATGCAGGTACGCCAGAGGGAAGAACACCGTTTCATGTAGGGGAAGGGCTGGACATGGATGTTACGGTAATCCAGGTCATGACTACAGTCCGGGCCCTCCCTTACAAATTAATAACACCTTTACTCACCTCTGGAGTCGGCATCGATGCAACGGTGTTGGCACTGGCTCTCCCGGGAATCACATAACATTGTTATGTCATGTGATCCCTGCAACCAATCAGTGATGGCTTTAGTCTCCCCGTCTTCGGATAAATCACATACTTCCAGAGGAAATGATAGTGGCTGCTCTCTCTTGTATGTATGTGATTTGTCCAAAGGACTGGAGAGTGAAACCAACGCTGACTGACCGCACAGATCACTTGTCATGCGATCCCAGGGAGAGCCAGTGCTGACACTGCTGAAATGGTGCTGGCACTGGAGGTGAATATAGGTGTTACTATTTTACTAGTGGCAAACGTAGGGATTGAGAAGGGGTTGTCCAAGCAGTGCGCAGCCTATTTAATTAAATACCAGCAAGAATATAATTTGGAAATATCATTATTATGTATATTCTGTGATCCATTATCTGAGTGCACAATATCATTTTACTCATTAAAATCAATCTGTCAGCAGCTTTTTCTATGTAATCTGAAAGCAGCACGAGGACGGATCACAGACCCTGCTTCCAGTGATATATCACTTAGTTTACTTAGTGCAGCATTTATCACAGTTTTCTCTGCAGAAGATATAGCAGAACTCAGTTGTTGAGCGATGTATAACCTCGTTCGAGCCACAGTTTTTGTGTACATTGTATAGTGACACAGCTGCTAACAGCGTAGTTGGACTAGGATGAGCCAGGCCAGCTGTCCTCTAGTGATAATCTCTTGCTGATAAAACACTGATTTGCAATGAAACAGCAGAGCACATCCTAGTGAGTAACACCTCACTGGAATAAGGGTCTTTGCTCCGACATTTTGATGCTCTGGATTACATATGAAAAACCTCCTGACAGGTTAATAACCTTCTTCAGATACTTACAGACAATATTATTCACTGTACCCTGAAGAGTCTTAGTATAAATTATGTTATCCCAAGTTTTCAAAATTGTTAAAATTAAGTGCAGGCCAATGTAAAAATGGTCACAGCATTGGCAACTGACTTATTTGAATGGGTTTAGGTGTAAACACAATTCTTCCAGCTTTCCAGGCCGAAATGTAGGGTATGATTTTTCCAGGTTCTTAATGGTAATACGGTTTGACCACAGACTTGAAAAGCTGAAAGAATTTTACAGCCTTTAGTAAATCTGCCCATTAATCTGGAATGAACATTTTACAGTTCTCTGGATTTACATCATAGCCACATTGTATCTTTAACAGGTTCTGGTTTGCACCTGCATTTTGAGGTTATAAAAACATGTTATGAACTATTGTATTACTGCAAAAATATAACAAAGGCTCTAATATTTTGCTTTAAAAAGTGACGTAAAAATATTATCAAATATAGATTTTGGCAAATGCAGCTAAATATTTAATATCTTTTTCATTACTTGGCAGTTTTGTTATTCAAATGTAAACCTGCTCTCTATGTTTTTGGATGAAAAGTATAAAAAAAAAAATTAGAATAATCCTAAAGACTAATGAGGATTATGGGGTGTGATGGTCAAATCAAAGAGAATTTACAGCGTGCGTCCTGAAATATTAATTGTGGTGTATAATGTGTTTGGAATCACTAAAGTACACAGTATAATTTTGTCAGTAGATGAAATGTGTGATATTTTAGAAATATGTTACTAAATATGGCCAACATGTGAATTATTAATCCTTGAAGCTATTCTGGAAAAACTTGGCATCATTGCACAATTCACTTTTATGTTCTGCTCTGCTTAAAAAGGCTGTCTAGTGTCCACTGCTCGGACAACGCCTTCTCAATCCATATGTTTTCCCCTTGTAAAATAACAGCACTCAAATTTACCTCCGGTGCCAATGTGGTTTCAGTGGTGTCTACATAGTCTCTCTCGGGGATCACGTAAGATTGTTACGTCACGCAATCCCTGCGGATATTCAGTGCTGGCTTCACTCTCCTTGCCTAGTTCGGACAAATCACATTAGTAGGAAATGAGATCTACTGCTGTTTCACTTCCTCTGGATGTATGTGATTTGTCTGAAGGCAAGGAGAGTGAAGCCAGCGCTGAATGGCCACAGTGATGGCATGACATAATAGTGTCATGTGATCCCTGAGGGAGGCAGTGCCGAAACTGCTAAAATGGCATTGGCAACAGAGGCCAGTATAAGTGTTGTTTTTGTACAAGGGAGAAATATATGGATTGAGAAGGGGTTGTACGAGTAGTGGATAACCCCTTTAACGCCAAATACTTAACAAATGAATATGAAACGTTAAATTGTCCAAATTACTTTAAGTAGTCTATTTGTAAAAGTACAGTTGAAACCAGAAGTTTACATACACTATATAAAAAGACACATATGTATGTGTTTCTCAATATCTGACATGAAATCAGAATAAACCTTTCCCTTTTTAGGTCAGTTAGGATTATCATAATTATTAATATTTGCCAAATACCAGAATAATGAGAGAGAGAATGTTTTAAGACGTTTTTATTACTTACTGCAAAGTCAAAAGTTTACATACATTTTATTAGTATTTGGAACCATTGCCCTTAAACTGAATGACTTGGGTCAAACGTTTGGGATATCCTTCCACAAGCTTCTCACAATAGTTGGTCGAAATTTGGTCTCATTCCTCCTGACAAAACTGGTGTAACTGACCCAGGTTTGTAGGTCGCCTGGCTCGCACCGGCCTTTTCAGCTTTGTCCATAAATTTTCAATTGGATTGAGATCAGGTCTTTGTGATGGCCACTCCAAAACATTGACTTTGTTGTCCTTAAGCCACTTTGTTACCATTTTGGCAGTATGCTTTGGGTCATTGACCATTTGGAAGACCCATTTCCTCCCAAGCTTTAACTTCCTGGCTGTTGACTTGAGATGTTGCTTCAGCATTGCCACACAATTTTCTTTTCCCATGATGCCATCTATTTTGTGAAATGCACCAGTCCCTCCTGCAGCAAAACAACCCCACAAGATGATGCTGCCACCCCCGTGTTTCACAGGTGGGATAGTGTTCTTAGGCTTCCAAGCTTCTCCTTTTTTCCTCCAAACGTAACAATGGTCATTATGCCCAAAAAGTTCAATTTTAGTTTCACCAGGCCACAGGACATGTCCCCAAAAATTAAGGTCTTTGTTCCTGTGTGCATGTGCAAGCATTAATATGGCCTTTTTTATGTTTCTTTTGGATTAATGGCTTCTTCCTGGCAGAGTGGCCTTTCAGCCCATGTTGATACAGTACTTGTTTCACTGTGGATATTGACACAGTCTTACCAGCTTCCCCCATCATCTTCACAAGGTCTTTTGCTTTTGTTCTTGGTTTGCACATGTCAGACGAAAGCACGTTAATCTCTGGGACACAGAACCCAACTCCTTCCTGAGCGGTATAATGTCTGATCATTCCCATCTTGTTTGTACTTGCGTATAATTGTTTGTACAGATGAACGAGTCATCTTCAGGTATCTTGAAATTGTACCCAAGGATGAGCCAGACTTGTGCAAGTCCACAATTCTCCTCCTGATATCTTGGCTGATTTCGTTAGACTTTCACATGGTGCTACACAAAGAAGCAGTGTGTTCCAGGTGTGCATTAAAATCCACAGGGGTGTTTCTAATTAACTCAGATGTTGCTAAAAAAAAACTATCAGAAGCTTCCAAACACATGACATCATCATACGGGCAGTCCAGAATTGTTTGGAGGCATAGTAATCTTAGTGTATGTAAACTTTTGACTTTACAGTAAGTAATAAAATGCCTTAAAACATTCTCTCTCTCATTATTCTGGCATTTGGCAAATACTAATAATTACGGTAATCCCAATTGACCTGAAACAGGAAAGGTTTATTCTGATTTCATGTCAGATATTGAGAAAAACATTCATATGTGTCTTTTTATGTAGTGGATGTAGACTTCTGCTTTCAACTGTAAAATCTGACAGCAATACAGAGACATCTGCTTGTTTAAAGAGATTATCTGATACCTTAAACTGGTTCTTTAGTAACTATCTTTAAAAACTGAGCATTTTATGTAATTGCCAGTTTACAATTTCCCTCCTATTCCTTTTCTAACCTCACTTCCAATAATTTTTTTCAGTATCAATGACATTTAGTTTGATATTCCTACCATGCATATGGTAGTCTCTAACGGAACTTCATCCCTGAAGTTTGCATAGTGGGCTGAGTTCTGCCTCCATTCCTAACTACTTTTTGATGTAAACTATGGCAAAATAAGTCACAAATGATAACCTGTAACAAAAGAATTAACTTAAGGCCTCATTCTCACAAAGGTGTGCTATCCTTTTTTTCATGGACACAGCACGTAACCATTATAGTCTATGGTGTTGTTCACATTCTCGGTTTTTTTTCACAGACCCATACAAGTGTATGGGTCTGTGAAAAACATACAGCACACAGATGATATCCGTTTGCTATCTGTGTGGTGTCCATATTTAACATTGCAAAGTTTAAGAGAAGATTTGTAAAGTATTTATTTATTTATCCATCACATCAGTGAAGAACAATGATGACACTCTGATGGTAAAAATGGACACAAGAACCAAACACTGATGACTAGTGTTGAGCGATACGATACCGCAAGTATCGGGTATCGGCCGATATTAGCTCTATCGGCCTTTCGATACTTTGTTTCGATATTTTCCATATATCGTATACCGGAATCAGAAGTTCCCATAATTCTTTGAGAGGCAATGTGATTTTAGTCAGCCAATGAGGAATCCTAAGAAGTGTGGGCACATCCTGTACTGCTGCGGTCATGTTAACTAATGGCATGGCTGTGATTGGATGCTGAAATGATGTCAGAATGCATTATAAAAGGCGCCGCCGCCATTTTAGCGTCACTGTGCTGTGAACTCAGTTAGGGACAGAACGCTGCTGTGCTGACTCTGAGGGACAGTTAGAGATTGCGATTTAGTGTAGTGTGCTTTAGGCAGGCTAGCACCAACCGCTGTGTAAAGCTTCCTTTTGCCTGCAGTGTTGTTTTAACAGCTCTGCAAGGTGTGTGTGAGTGCAGGTGACGCTGCAGTTTGCTCTGCATGCAACGCTGTCTGTAGGCATCTGCACGTGTCACTCACAGACTCTTTTTTTTTTTCTTCAGTGTAATTCTTGCTGCTCCATGCAATTTAAATTTTAGTGTGACGCGCTTCCATCCGTATCCAAGACATTGGTTGCAAACACTATAGAAGTAGACAAAGGAGTAGCCTTTCACAGATTGTGAACAGTTGTGTTTCAGTGTTCACTTCAGTCTGTGTTTTTTATTTTTTGAGTGCACATCACGCTCCAGTTACTTGTTCAAGCACTGCTGCTTGTACTCTGCTGAGCGTGTCTCAGTGCCTCATCCTTTTCATTTCTCTCCAATTGGTTCTGCTCCATTCCATTTAAAATAAATATAATCTATTAGTGTGACACGCTTCCATCCGTATCCAATACATTGGTTGCAAACACTATAGAAGTAGACAAAGGAGTAGCCTTTCACAGATTGTGAACAGTTGTGTTTCAGTGTTCACTTCAGTCTGTGTTTTTTTTTTTTTGAGTGCACATCACGCTCCAGTTACTTGTTCAAGCACTGCTGCTTGTACTCTGCTGAGCGTGTCTCAGTGCCTCATCCTTTTCATTTCTCTCCAATTGGTTCTGCTCCATTCCATTTAAAATAAATATAATCTATTAGTGTGACGCGCTTCCATCCGTATCCAATACATTGGTTGCAAACACTATAGAAGTAGACAAAGGAGTAGCCTTTCACAGATTGTGAACAGTTGTGTTTCAGTGTTCACTTCAGTCTCTGCGTAATAACCACACTTAGGCCTTATAACTTTTCTGACTTTCTTTATCAATCTACCAAGATGAAGAAGTCAGTGAGTAAGGCACGTGGTCGTGGCCGTGGAGTTTCAGCAGGGAGAGGACGTGGGGATTCTGTGGCTGCTGCCGCCCTCAGTGACACAGCATACACTATTTATCCCCGTGAGCGTTCCTTTATGCGCACTTTGGTAGGAGCTCTGCGTGCCCCCCTGCTGCGGGAAGAACAAATTGAAGCCGTTGTTGGTTGGATGGCAGCCAATGCATCGACTTCAATTCCTTCCACCTCCTCTCAGGAACACAACACTGTTGAGCAACCATCTGTCTGTTCACCGCCTGTCAAATTGGCCAGGCAGTCAGAGAGTTCTGTACAGGAGCCAGCTGAGTCTCTGCTTCTGTTCTCAGAATCTGTTGGCTCGCAAACACGGGCACAGGCAAGCAGCATTCTGCAATTTGAAGAAGAGGGAGTATGCAGTGATGCGCAACAGCTGTGTCTCTCTCAATTTGAAGAGGCGGGTGAGCCAGTGCCGATGGACAGCACACCGCAGAACGCATCTCATGATGATGATGAGACTCAGGTGCCAGGTTTTGTGGAGCATGGTGCTGCCCAGACCATCCAACAGCAGCAGGTGTTGGAAGAGGGTAGTGGAGATGATGAAGTCCGAGACCCAACATGGCGTGAGCAACAGGAAGGTGGTGGGAGCAGCTCTGAGGAAGAGATTGGCCCAACGGTACAAAGAGGAGGGAGAGGTAGGCTGCAGACTCGCTTGCCTGTAGCCTCCAGTTTGGCACGTGTTGGGAGCAGTTCTCTTACAAATGTCAAAATTGGCGCTCCCATGACTTGCACTGCGTGGTCCTTTTTTGACAGACTTGTAGATGATATTTGCTATGTTCAATGCAAGCTGTGTAAGCAAAAAGTTAAAAGAGGTAAAAATATCAGTAACCTGAATACCACAAATATGTGGAAACATGTACGGACAAAGCACGTAGCTGAGTTACAAAGACACACTGGAGATGTAGGCCAACCTACAGCAGCACCTACATCTTCAGGTCGTGTTGGAGCCTCTACCTCCAGCTCACACACACCTGGTTCGGCTTCCTCACAGGATCTCCATGGAAGAACCTCGGTCACTGTTGTCCATAGACAAACTGTTATTCCACCCACAGCAGCAAGTTCACAGTCATCGTCACACTCCCAGACCACAAAACAGCCATCGGTACCACAGGCATGGGATAAAAGACGGCCATACTCGGCAAACCATCCACGAGCACAGGCTCTGAATGCTGGCATTGCAAAACTCCTGTCCCTTGAAATGCTGTCATTCAGGCTTGTGGAGACTGACAGTTTCAGGAACTTAATGGCATTGGCAGTCCCACAATATAATGTGCCAAGCCGATTTTATTTCAGCAGGCAAGCCGTCCCTGCTCTGCAAAAACATGTCGAGGGAAACATTAAACATGCGCTACTAAACGCCGTCAGTAGCAGGGTCCACCTGACCACCGATGCGTGGACCAGTACCCATGGCCAGGGACGATACCTTTCCCTCACTGCCCATTGGGTCAATGTTGTGGAGCCGGGTACAGATCTTGCCAGTGGCGCTGTACGTGTTCTGCCAACTCCAAGGATTGCAGGAATCCAGTCTGTACACATTGATTCCTCCTCCTACTCCAGTTCCTCAGAATCATCGCTGCACGAGCCATCACGGTATACCTCCACATGGACCCGTGAACGCTTACCTGTTGCGACCGATATGAGCACAGCCGTGGCCAAACGTCAACAGGCCGTCCTGAAATTAATTTCCATGGGGAATCGAAGCCACACAGCGCAGGAGCTCTGGGATGCCATCAAGCAGGAGAGCGACGTGTGGTTTTTGTCAGCTAATCTCCAGCCAGGCTTGGTAGTGTGTGACAATGGCCGAAATCTCGTGGCAGCTCTGGGCCTTGGCAACCTCACTCACATACCATGTCTGGCACATGTGCTCAACTTGGTCGTGCAGAGTTTTTTGAGGGACTATCCGGATCTTGATGCACTGCTGCACAAGGTCCGCCTAGAGTGCGCTCACTTGCGACGTTCCAGCATGGCCAGATCGCGCATTGCAGCTCTGCAAGTCAGATTTCGCCTTCCTGAACATCGCATCATATGTGACGTACCCACCAGGTGGAATTCCACGTTACATATGTTGGAGCGGTTGTGTGAGCAGCAGCCAGCAGTAATGGAGTATCAGCTGCAACAGGCGCAATCAACTCGCAATTTGCGCCGTTCACACTTCACCACTACTGAGTGGGCCTCTATGAAGGACATCTGCGACGTTTTGCGTGCGTTTGATGTCTCAACGCGGATGGCGAGTGCAGATGATGCA
Organism: Oophaga sylvatica; assembly: GCA_033576555.1. Lineage (NCBI taxonomy): Eukaryota > Metazoa > Chordata > Amphibia > Anura > Dendrobatidae > Oophaga > Oophaga sylvatica. The sequence goes on along the minus strand of JARQOD010000001.1, from coordinate 914,542,839 downwards.
CTAGTCAGCATGACTGTCCCCCTTATCTGCCTGCTTCAGAAATCACTGAAAGCACTAAAGGAAGAGGTTTTGGAAGAGGTGGAGGATGAGGAGTCACAAATTCAATTACCTTCAGGACAGTCAGCGCAACGTGGTTCCTCACAAAGGGCTGGGCAGGGCTCACTTTGTGAGGAGGATGAGGAGGAGGAGGAGTCAATGGAGGAGGAAGAAATCCCTACAGAGGGAGGTACACAACGCTCTAGTCAGTATGTAGAGCGAGGGTGGGGTGATGCAGAGGAGGCAGAGATGACGCCTCTTCCAGAGGACAGCCTTTGTTGGCCAGTTGGGAGTCTGCAGCACATGGTTGATTTCATGCTTCAGTGCCTGAGAAACGACCGCCGCATCGCCCACATTCTCACCACATCAGATTATTGGGTGTACACCCTCCTAGACCCTCGCTACCGGGACAACTTACAAACCCTCATCACACCGGTGAACCGGGACCGTAAAATGCAGGAGTACCAAGACACACTGGTGCAATCCATACTGTTGTACATTCCAGCCGAGAGAGCTGCTGCTGCTGCTACTGCTTTACAAAGCAGCTCTGTGCGTCGAGGCAGTGTAGACACCTCTACAACAAGAGGGAGCACAAGCAGCGCCTCTGCACAGGGCAAGAGCTGTATGTTACAAATGTGGCGAAGTTTTGTGACAGCGCCAGCAAGGTCTACACCATCCGAGACGGCTCCAGTCACCAGGAAGAAACGTTTCCGTAAGATGGTGACAGACTACTTGGCTTTCCCTCTAAGTGTACTCCCAGATGCCTCTTCCCCTTTCAAATTTTGGGTCTCTAAGTTGGATACATGGCCAGAGCTTAGCGAGTATGCATTGGAGGTGCTGGCTTGCCCTGCTGCCAGTGTATTATCTGAGCGCGTCTTTAGTGCTGCAGGTGGTGTAGTAACAGACCGTCGCATGCGACTATCCTCAGAGAATGTAGACCGGCTTACTTTTCTGAAAATGAACAAGGCATGGATCTCACCTGAATTTGCCTGTCCGTTTTCAGATTAAATAACTGTTTGGCAACGTTTTCCATGTCATGTTATGTTCATCTTTCTACCACCTGAACTCTACTCCCTGGGCTACAACACCGCCATTTGTTGCTCGTAAGTAATTGGCAGGGGTACTGACTCCTGGCCAGCCTGGTTACAGCACGACAGCTGTTTCCTGGCAGTGTGAACGTCAATTATCCTCCAATAAGTTGTGGTGTCGTGTTGCATTCGGGTTAGCCGACTCTATGGTGCCTGCAGTTTAGGTGATTCCTATGTGTGCTGTGGGATATGTAAATAAAGGCTGTTTCCATTGTGACAATAGGACAAGCACCCACTGTAGGACTGTGTGATTCGGTAACTGCGGACGGCTTGCGTCCTGTCAACTTACATTTTCATGGGTGCGTTCTGCTACCCGTCCGGGGTCCAGTACCGTCAACTGGTTCTCCCCAGTGCCTTTGGCCTAGGTGCCTCCATCTCCGTATCCGAGTTCCACCAACGTCTGCTGGTCCTTGGTAGTGCTTTGGAGCACAGGTACCTCCTGCTTAGTAACCGTGTCACAGTAACGTCAGCTGGTACTCGGTTGTGACATTGCCTCTTTTCCTTCTGCTACCCGTCCGGGGTCCAGTACCGTCAACTGGTTCTCCCCAGTGCCTTTGGCCTAGGTGCCTCCATCTCCGTATCCGAGTTCCACCAACGTCTGCTGGTCCTTGGTAGTGCTTTGGAGCACAGGTACCTCCTGCTTAGTAACCGTGTCACAGTAACGTCAGCTGGTACTCGGTTGTGACATTGCCTCTTTTCCTTCTGCTACCCGTCCGGGGTCCAGTACCGTCAACTGGTTCTCCCCAGTGCCTTTGGCCTAGGTGCCTCCATCTCCGTATCCGAGTTCCACCAACGTCTGCTGGTCCTTGGTAGTGCTTTGGAGAACAGGTACCTCCTGCTTAGTAACCGTGTCACAGTAACGTCAGCTGGTACTCGGTTGTGACATTGCCTCTTTTCCTTCTGCTGCCCCTCCGGGTTCCAGCACAGTCAGCTGGTCCTCGTTACTTCCATTGTCTCTTGCTCCATCTGATACCCGTCCGGGTTCCAGTAACGTCAGCTGGTTCTCGGAAATTAGACGACCTTAAAGACCACCCAGAAGAAGATGACGACAACAAGGACGACGAGCATGAAGCCAACCAGCCTGAACACCATCACAAAGAAAAAATAAAAGATTACCCAGAAGAAGATCACCAACAGGACAAAGAAGGTTAAGACAAACTACAAGATACAGAACAAGAGACAGAAGAACAATAAGCAGAAGATCAAAAAGCAGAAGAACATGAAGTATAAGACCAAAATGAAGAGCAAAATATATGCTCTAAATTATAAGCAGAAGAAGACTAAGCAGTGTATGGGGGTGAGTCCGTTCCTCCTCGTGGTGCCCCTGGAAAATGCCTGCTGCTGCAGGCTAAACTGAACACGGACAAATACTGTTGTAATTTAAATCTTTTGTGACAGCAAGAACGGAAGAATGAAAAATTCATACTTTTACAGATTACAAGTACAGGAATCTCTGTCACAAATAAGAATATGATGAAGAAGATGAAGAGGAAGAAGATGAAGAATTTGAATATGAAGAAGATTAATAGTTTAATAATAACAATATGAGTAATGTAAACAAAAACATGAATAGCAAGAAGTTTAAGAAGAAGATTAAGAAGGTGAAGATGAAGAATAATTTGATGAGAAAGATGATGCTGCTGAAGATTATGAAGGAGAAAGTGTGGCACTAGCAAAAGTTAAAAAGGTGAAGAGCATGGAAGTTGTGAAACATACATATTTGCCAAAATAGAAAAAAGGTTAACAACATTGTCAATTTGTTCGTCAAGCCAAACGTATTTCCAAAAAAAAATATATTAATGCTATTCCAATGCATTGGGTTAAACATGTATGCCTTTATTGTCTCCTCAACCTCCCCCAATACATTCTACATTACTCTTTGTTGTTTTCCTTCATGTACAATTAACCAACAAGGCAAGAATGGTTTTTTTTTAATGTCGATATTTGGTTCCCATAGACTTACATGGGACTTCCGGTATCGGAATCGGATATCGCCGATATTTAGTGATATCGGCGATACCATTCCGATCCGATATTTTTAGATATCGAGCATTATCGCTCAACACTACTGATGACACACTGATCCAAAACACTGATGGCACCGGTACCATTTTTTCTCATATGTGTTTAAACACAGATGCATGATTTGTGTCTAAGAACAATTTTTCTTGTCCCTCCTCAAATTTTTAAGTGACAAGAAAACTGAGCATTGTCCTGGTGTAAAGGAGTGGAAAAACTTCCCACACCCCCCTTGAAGATTTTGTTATTATATTACGCATTGCTATGTTTAAAATGCTGTTTTATCTATTTTCTGCCCAGCAACTGTGAAGGGGTAGACCAGGGCCGTAGTCATGGCTGAGACTAATGGCTCTTGCGCACCCTGGCCTCCCGTCACATACAAAGAATGTCCCACTGTCAGGGTACCTGTTTCTTCATTATCCGCACCCTCAGGTTCTTCTCTACATTGCTTAAGACCCCCTCCGGTCACTGGCGCACAAACAGAGACGCAGTCCAATTGCAACTTAAAACGTAGACCTTTACTTTTTCTTCTTCACAGCACATCCTTGTTAGATACAACATCAGCATAGAGTTCCATACAGTCTACATTCTCCACTTTTCCTGCACTTCTTCCTGTGGCCTTCAGTACATGCCGCGTCGAACCGCTTCTTGTGGTAATGCAGCGTCCTCCCTGTTCAGACTTACTACGCCTAGGAGTTCCCTTGTCCGTGTCGCCCCGGATACGAGGGCATCAGCCCATGCAGTAAACTGCCACATTATAGAGCCACCTGCGTCCCCATACTGATCTGGCCTCAGCTGTAGTCTCTGTTCCACCACTGCTGTCACACGACTGCTGAAGCTGCACTTCTGGCCCACTGAGCCCTGGATGGCTGGGTTCTCTGGCTTAGCATTGCGGAGCTGTCAGCCCTACACGGGCACTTGGGCCCTACTACCCTATATCAGGAAATCCCCCCTGGCTTACCTGCAGACAGCTCCTCCTACATTAACTATTTACAGTGTGCTGTATCACTAACACTATTAGGTCCCCATCTTGATGACTATATAGGAACTGCACTTTCCCTAAAATATACATACACATAGCAGCATGACAAGGCAACAATATACATACAGACAAGAATATATACAAATACAGGTCACATAAATATACACAATAATATGTACAACACTAATACTTAACCGGGACGTGTTTGGGGAACACAACAGTCCTTGTAACCCCTTACACAACAGTGAGTTGGCAGCAGACAGGGTTAACTACTGGAGACCAGCCCATGTTGGGAGAAGTTACAAGGGTACACAGGAATGCAGTTTCCTGTTTGTTGGCAGAGAAGTAACAGACCTATGGTTCAGCTGCTGGCAGACATGCATAGAAACAATATTGTGTGCGATGAGGGGGACCCACATATATCAGATACTACGTTCTGAAGGAAAGCAAAGATAAAGGGGAGGACAAGGTCTTTAACCCAGGCTAGGAGGCCTACTTGAAGGGGTGAAATATTGCCCAGGTGATCAGCAGGACAAAGTCCTTAATACAGGCCAGGAGGCCTGAGTAAATGGTGTGGAACTTTGCTCAAGGGAAAACAGGGGACAAACTCCTTAAGAAAACTAAGATGAAGTTATAGGAAAGATGTGTATCTTCGTACCGTGTTAGCCAGTAGATAGAAAAATATTTAGACTTGAGAGTCCTCAGTGGTTGATACCTTTTAATGGCTAACTGAAAAGATGGTAACAAATTGCAAGCTTTCGAGACTACGCAGGTCTCTTCCTCAGGCAAAGACTAAAACAAAAGCTGAAGAATCACATATTTATACACAAGAGGACACGGGAATAATGCAATAGGTAACACAAGTGACGTGAAGCAGAACTGTCATTATGGCAGAGGGATTAACATAAATATGACTAGTTCATAGATAAGGAGTGAAGGTTTTATTACCCTCTGATTGGGGTCTGGTATTGTGTTGTGATGACCCTAAAAGGTCAGGGAAGCAGATTCCTTAATTGTTGTAGAAAGACATAAAACTCTGGGATATATTCATCCCAGCACTAAGAGTGTCAAAGGTCATCATAAGTTTATATTCCCAGACTTTTCTATCCTTCTCAGATTTGAAGTTAGATTTTAATACCAGTAATTCCATATCCGTCATGCTATGACCGGGCATACAAAAGTGTTTTGCCACAGGTAAATCCATTCTCCTTTCTCTTATTGTGTGGCGATGAGAATTCATCCTTGTTCTCAGTTTTTGCCCGGTCTCCCCCACATACAGACCCCCAGTTGGACATTTAGTACATATAATTAGGTACACCACATTAGATGTGATGCAGCTGAAAGTACCTGGTATCTTGTAGTCCTGATGGGAGTTGGGGATCTTTATCTTGTCCGTGGTCATTATAGATGTACAGGTTTTGCATTTCTTTTGTTTGCAAGGAAAGGTACCTGCAGCTGTTGGGGAGGACAGGGAGCTTCTGACAATGATGCTTCTTAGATTTGGGGGCTGCCTAAAACATAGTAGTGTGGGGTCTGGAAATATGGATTGTAATCGGGCATCTTTTTGTAGTAAAGGTTGTAGTTTCCGTGCAGCTCCCCTTAGCATCTCCAGACTTGGATTGTAGGTGACCACTAGAGGCACCCGGTTATTTTCTTCTTTAGCTTTGTAATGTAGCAGGTGATTCCTTGATATTCTGGTGGCTCTTGTAATTTGGTTTTCAATTGTTCTTGGATGGTAGCCCTGGTTCAAAAAAGTCTTTCTGAGGCGACCAAGGTGTTCATCTCTATCCATGGGGTTGGAACATATACGGTTGTATCTGATGGCTTGGCTGTAGACAATAGAGTTTTTTATGTGTTTTGGATGGAAACTGTCCCATTTAAGATATGTTGGACGGTCGATTGGCTTCTGATACAGGGATGTCTCTATTTCATTGTTCTTTAGCTTAATGGTGGTGTCTAAAAAGTTAATTTCAGTGCTGGAGTAGTTAAGTGTTAAGTTGATGGTGGGATGAAATTGGTTGAACTGTTCATGGAACGTCTTTAGCTGTTGTTCAGACTCCGTCCAGATGATTAAAATGTCATCAATGTAGCGGTAGTAGGCCCGAGGCCTGATGGGGCATGAGGACAAAAATTCGCTTTCAAGCTTGGCCATGAAAAGATTTGCATACTGTGGAGCCATTTTACTTCCCATAGCTGTGCCAGTCTCCTGAAGATAGATCTTGTTGTCAAATTCGAAGTAATTGTGGGTGAGGATGAATTTTGTGAGTTTCACCACAGAATCAGCATCATTCCCGGTGTTTCCCATGAAGACTTTGCAGGCATTTAATCCATCCTGGTGTGGGATATTAGAGTACAAAGATTCCACATCCATGGTGGCCAGGATGGTTCCTTCTGGTAGAGAACCTATTGCTGCTAGTTTATTCAGTAGGTCAGTTGTGTCCTGAATGTAGCTGGGTGTATCCTTTACCAGGGTTTAAGAACACCCTCTACCCATCCAGATACTTGCTCAGTAAGGGTGTCCACACATGAAATAATCGGCCTCCCTGGATTTCCGGCTTTGTGGATTTTGGGAAGCATGTAGAATGTCCCTGTTCTTGGACTTTCTGGTATCAGGTCATCAGCTCTTATTGGATTTGTCAGACAGACAAGATACCAACTTGCTTAGTTCCTTGTAATAGTCCTGTGTAGGGTCCGACTCCAGTTTTCTGTAGTAGCGTGTGTCCGTAAGTTGTCTGTTTGCTTCCTTCATATAGTCTGATGTGTTCATCATGACTATTGCACCTCCCTTGTCAGCAGGTTTAATGATGATTTCTTTGTTGGTTTTCAGAGACTGTATGGCCTTTCTCTCCTGGGCACTGATGTTGGAGGCTTGTCTCTTGTTGGTGGCTATGATGGTGGATTTTATCAAATGTCTGAATGAGTCTATATATTTATCCAAATGAGGGTTACGTCCAGGTGGAGGTGTCCAGTCCAACTGGGGGTCTGTATGTGGGGGAGACCGGGCAAAAACTGAGAACAAGGATGAATTCTCATCGCCACACAATAAGAGAAAGGAGAATGGATTTACCTGTGGCAAAACACTTTTGTATGCCCGGTCATAGCATGACGTATATGGAATTACTGGTATTAAAATCTAACTTCAAATCTGAGAAGGATAGAAAAGTCTGGGAATATAAACTTATGATGACCTTTGACACTCTTAGTGCTGGGATGAATATATCCCAGAGTTTTATGTCTTTCTACAACAATTAAGGAATCTGCTTCCCTGACCTTTTAGGGTCATCACAACACAATACCAGACCCCAATCAGAGGGTAATAAAACCTTCACTCCTTATCTATGAACTAGTCATATTTATGTTAATCCCTCTGCCATAATGACAGTTCTGCTTCACGTCACTTGTGTTACCTATTGCATTATTCCCGTGTCCTCTTGTGTATAAATATGTGATTCTTCAGCTTTTGTTTTAGTCTTTGCCTGAGGAAGAGACCTGCGTAGTCTCGAAAGCTTGCAATTTGTTACCATCTTTTCAGTTAGCCATTAAAAGGTATCAACCACTGAGGACTCTCAAGTCTAAATATTTTTCTATCTACTGGCTAACACGGTACGAAGATACACATCTTTCCTATATCAAAATGGAGGATACCAGAATGTACCGCATCTTTATGGAACTGAAACCACTTCTGAAGAAACGTGCACAAATGGACAGCGACATTTTTTTCTTATCTAAATGCAAAAAGGAGAATCTAATTCCCAAAGGACTCTGGATTACAAACCCAATTCTTCACACCTACAATACCCATTATGCACAAAACCTTTGTCACAGGACTTCTGAAAGACTAAGGAACCATCTTTTGCATGTCTGCTACAGCATAAGGAGTAAAGTCTAAGGACAATTTGAAACTCTGAGGAAAACACTTACAGAAAGCACAGAGCAAAAATTACAACAATACTATAACAAACTATGGCCTTTCTGATTCAAAACAAGGAAAAGAAACTACACAGATTGCGCCTCCATTCCGGACTCTATACAAACAGATACAAAACAAAACCAAAACCTGACAACTCTGACAACCACTCCATTCCAGACACAAAAGCATCTAACTGTGTCATCAATCTCTCAGATTACAAACCCAACAAAGTGGAGCTTGCCGTGCTTTCTAGAGGACTCTCATTTTGTCCTACTAAGGCCCTGGATAAAACCGAACTCTGTAGTGATATGGAACATTTTTTCAGGAGACTGCGCCTGAGGGAATACTTCAATGATACAGAAGATTCAGAAAACACTCGGACTGAAGGAAGAGGGATCCCAATAACCAAGAAGAGGTCAGACTGGACACCTCCACCTGGACGTAACCCTCATTTGGATAAATATATAGACTCATTCAGACATTTGATAAAATCCACCATCATAGCCACCAACAAGAGACAAGCCTCCAACATCAGTGCCCAGGAGAGAAAGGCCATACAGTCTCTGAAAACCAACAAAGAAATCATCATTAAACCTGCTGACAAGGGAGGTGCAATAGTCATGATGAACACATCAGACTATATGAAGGAAGCAAACAGACAACTTACGGACACACGCTACTACAGAAAACTGGAGTCGGACCCTACACAGGACTATTACAAGGAACTAAGCAAGTTGGTATCTTGTCTGTCTGACAAATCCATAAGAGCTGATGACCTGATACCAGAAAGTCCAAGAACAGGGACATTCTACATGCTTCCCAAAATCCACAAAGCCAGAAATCCAGGGAGGCCGATTATTTCATGTGTGGACACCCTTACTGAGCAAGTATCTGGATGGGTATAGGGTGTTCTTAAACCCCTGGTAAAGGGGACACAACTGACCTACTGAATAAACTAGCAGCAATAGGTTCTCTACCAGAAGGAACCATCCTGGCCACCATGGATGTGGAATCTTTGTACTCTAATATCCCACACCAGGATGGATTAAATGCCTGCAAAGTCTTCATGGGAAACACCGGGAATGATGCTGATTCTGTGGTGAAACTCACAAAATTCATCCTCACCCACAATTACTTCGAATTTGACAACAAGATCTATCTTCAGGAGACTGGCACAGCTATGGGAAGTAAAATGGCTCCACAGTATGCAAATCTTTTCATGGCCAAGCTTGAAAGCGAATTTTTGTCCTCATGCCCCATCAGGCCTCGGGCCTACTACCGCTACATTGATGACATTTTAATCATCTGGACGGAGTCTGAACAACAGCTAAAGACGTTCCATGAACAGTTCAACCAATTTCATCCCACCATCAACTTAACACTTAACTACTCCAGCACTGAAATTAACTTTTTAGACACCACCATTAAGCTAAAGAACAATGAAATAGAGACATCCCTGTATCAGAAGCCAATCGACCGTCCAACATATCTTAAATGGGACAGTTTCCATCCAAAACACATAAAAAACTCTATTGTCTACAGCCAAGCCATCAGATACAACCGTATATGTTCCAACCCCATGGATAGAGATGAACACCTTGGTCGCCTCAGAAAGACTTTTTTGAACCAGGGCTACCATCCAAGAACAATTGAAAACCAAATTACAAGAGCCACCAGAATATCAAGGAATTACCTGCTACATTACAAAGCTAAAGAAGAAAATAACCGGGTGCCTCTAGTGGTCACCTACAATCCAAGTCTGGAGATGCTAAGGGGAGCTGCACGGAAACTACAACCTTTACTACAAAAAAATGCCCGATTACAATCCATATTTCAAGACCCCCCACTACTATGTTTTAGGCAGCCCCCAAATCTAAGAAGCATCATTGTCAGAAGCTCCCTGTCCTCCCCAACAGCTGCAGGTACCTTTCCTTGCAAACAAAAGAAATGCAAAACCTGTACATCTATAATGACCACGGACAAGATAAAGATCCCCAACTCCCATCAGGACTACAAGATACCAGGTACTTTCAGCTGCATCACATCTAATGTGGTGTACCTAATTATATGTACTAAATGTCCAACTGGGGGTCTGTATGTGGGGGAGACCGGGCAAAAACTGAGAACAAGGATGAATTCTCATCGCCACACAATAAGAGAAAGGAGAATGGATTTACCTGTGGCAAAACACTTTTGTATGCCCGGTCATAGCATGACGGATATGGAATTACTGGTATTAAAATCTAACTTCAAATCTGAGAAGGATAGAAAAGTCTGGGAATATAAACTTATGATGACCTTTGACACTCTTAGTGCTGGGATGAATATATCCCAGAGTTTTATGTCTTTCTACAACAATTAAGGAATCTGCTTCCCTGACCTTTTAGGGTCATCACAACACAATACCAGACCCCAATCAGAGGGTAATAAAACCTTCACTCCTTATCTATGAACTAGTCATATTTATGTTAATCCCTCTGCCATAATGACAGTTCTGCTTCACGTCACTTGTGTTACCTATTGCATTATTCCTGTGTCCTCTTGTGTATAAATATGTGATTCTTCAGCTTTTGTTTTAGTCTTTGCCTGAGGAAGAGACCTGCGTAGTCTCGAAAGCTTGCAATTTGTTACCATCTTTTCAGTTAGCCATTAAAAGGTATCAACCACTGAGGACTCTCAAGTCTAAATATTTTTCTAAGATGAAGTTAGAATTTTTAATTTAAGTCAAATAGGTCTTCAGCAAACAATTATCTATACCAGAGAAGAAGCTAGAGAGTCACCATACTGGGACATGAGTTCTAATATGGAGAGATGAAGATGCAGTGGCACAGCAAGGAGCATGTGGCCCTCATCAAATGAACATTGAAAGTAATAGTAAGGAGTTGCACAGATGTACCTCAGGCATTGAGGTCCTCACAAATCAACATGGAGATGACGTTAGCTGTGAGGGTCTGTAGTAACACCTCAACCCATTTGTTCCTCACAGTGGAAGATGGGACTGCTGTAACATGTAATGAAAGTAATGTATTGCCAAATGTAAATGCACAGTTCCTGTCTCTACATAATACAGAAGAACCATTCATGAAGTGTTGTGCCTACTATCTGATGTATATACATCTCATAAAATTCTTTTTAAGTAAAGAAAAGTTTCTTTTGGAATCTGGTCTCCCTCATTCATCTCTTCCTCATCAGGTCCTGGCCTGCTAAGTCACACTGCAGTATGCAGTCTGCAGAGGAGTATCACCAAGGTAGCACCAGCACACACAACTAGCCAGGACCCTCATTTTCCTGTTGCATGGCATGGATACTGCCTTCGCCCACCACTACTGTCCCGCCACACGTTACACTGGTTTTTCATGAAGTTCATTGAATAACGATGAAGATTTAAAATTTGAAGATTTAAGCTTATGCTGACACAAATAACCAAAGATTTAGGGTAATGGTTTGCTAAGTCTGCGATTACCAAAACTAAATCCACATTGGTACTTTTTGTAACTTATGTACCAGAGTCAAACAGTAGAATTAAGGAAATTAACTCAATGTAGTGAACGTATATTCCCTTTAAAAACAACCTTTAATGATTAAATCTTAAAAAACACCTACCCAGTGAACCAATGGTTAAATACCAAAAATATAGAAAATTACCACAATAAAAGCCTACAAAACCCTGCAATAGGCCTATATCACATCCTGCCTGACTGTGGAGGTTGGCACCCTATAAGAACGATTTTTTTGGCGCCCCCACTCAACGATGACTGTCCCTCACTCCCCTATTGCAACCCTAACAATATTGGTGGGAAACAATATCTTTATAGTTGTCAGATATGCCGGATGTCATGATGGATAGATGTCTATGGATGTCTATCTATCATGGCATCCGGCATCTCTGACATCCGTGTCATCTCTTGGACCTCCTGATGAACCGTGACAGCAGGGAAACGCATCGGGGTGCATCCTATCTATGATAAGTTTACTCCTTGTTATATTGGATAGATGACTTGGTATTCTAATTGATTGATATACATTTGGCCTGGATTTATCGAGTGGGCCAAGTCTATCATATATCATATGTACTGCGTTTGCAAAGTGCTTGTCATGGTGTTGGATGGTATTATTTGATTATTAGTGTTATCTTATGTGTTTGTCTACAAAACATCTACAGGGGATTTTTATAGGCGCTTGGTTAACTTTCTTTCATCTCTTCTCGATAAAGATATTGTTTTCTAACCTATATTGTTAGGGTTAAAATAGGGGAGTGAGGGACAGTCCTCGTTGAGTGGGCGCGCCAAAAAATCATTCTTATAGGGTGCCAACCTCCACAGCCAGGCAGGATCTGATATAGGCCTATTGCAGGGTTTTGTAGGCCTTTAATGTGGTAATTTTCTATATTTTTGGTATTATTTAACCATTGTTTTACTGGGCAGGAGTTTTTTAAGATTTAATCATTAAAGGTTAGTTTTAAAGGGGATATATGTTCACTACTTTTTGTAACTGAAAGTTCTTGAGGATATTTACTCTCACAGCTTTAGGGTGCATTTACTCTGACCGATTATCAGGGACAAGCATTTCTAGGAACACTCATTTTCCGTTGATCGTCCAGTGTAAACAGGCTGACAATCACCGGACGAATTAACAAAATTTGTTCTCCACAACACATGGTCCTGTGTAAACAGGACATACGCTGTTAAGAAAAATAACAGTTATTTGCAAATAAGAACGGTACTAATGATTGTTCTGTGAGCATGGAATATTGGTCGTCCTGTCTAAACAGGGTATTAACACTTTCCTGACTGTGCTATATTCTTTTATTCCATTTTCGTTTTGTTCTCTCCTTCTTCCAAGAGCCATAGCTTTTAAATTTTTCTATTTCCATGAGGGCTTGTTTTTTTTTGCCCGGCAAGTTGTAGCTTTACGGGTCACCATTTATTTTACCATTCAATATTTTGGTAATCGGGCAAAAAAATTCCAAGTGCAGTGAAATTTAAAATGCCGCACCAAAAAAAGTTACAAACTTACTTTATTATTGGGGTAGAATAAAGCAGAAAATCAGTCCTAGACAGAAGTGTTTTATCTAAACACCAAAGTTATCAAAAATCCTGCAGCACTTGGAAATTTGGTGCAAACGTAGACAATGCAGTCTCCAGGAACAACGACTTTAAAAATGATCTTCACTATATATTGCTTAATAAATCAATAAATAAAGTATCCCGGTTATCATGCTAGTTATTGGTGATAATCCAGTACAATCAGTTCTTTTTAACATAAGAAGTAAAGGGGCTTGCAATGATTTAACCTGTGTGAAAAGTTTGTGTTTTGCAGATGTTGGGACCTGTGGCTGCGGCTCATCCTGGGAGGTAGAGGATTGCACACACTGGTCATTGGCTGCTGATAATGGCTACAATTATCTGCTCAATAGGACTGGAGACAAAGCACTAATAAATGGCTTTCATTAACTAATGTAACCATGAATACAGTCCTAATGGAAGAGTGTAAATCCTCCTGGCTTCCCACATCAGTGAATGCAGTGAAAGTGCTTGAGATGAAGACAAACAGAAGCTTAGAAAACAACTGTTACATTGCTGCTATATTCTCCAGCCCTGACTGAGCTCCTCATTAACCTCCTCAATGTGTTCTTCTGTTCCTTAGAACTACTGGAATCAGTCTGAGGTCTCATAGTTGACACGTCCAAGTCCTGATAATGGGTTATATACAAAGCTTGTAACGCATTCCATTATTATTCAACATTAAAGGTTACCTTTTTTCTTTTCTTTTTCCTTTATTATTTTGCAAATATCACAGCTTTTGTTTCCATTTTGACTACAAACATCACAAAGTTTTGTGTTTGTTGTATTTTGGCTGACAAATCTTATAGATTGTAAGCTTGCGAGCAGGGCCCTCATTCCTCTTGGTATCTGTTTTGATCTGTTTATTGTTATGGTGTAATGTCTATTGTCGGTAGAAGTCCCCTCTATAATGTAAAGTGCTGCGGAATATGTTGGCGCTATAGAAATAAAATTATTATTTTTTATTATACATTAAGCCGAACACCAAAGGGATTTAAGATTGCCATGTACAGGTCTCTATCTAGTCCTGAGATAACAATTAAACCAACAATTAATGAATATATTCTCAAGAGCACTTATAACCTTGCATCAGAAAAAGTTTTTGAATAGTTTATTGAAAAATAAATGTGTTTACTATAAAGACTTGTCAACATATTTATTGCTAAAATAGGACTTTGAAGTGCAGCCCTAGCTCCCGCGCTGAGTATGCTTCAGTTTTTGGGTAAAACCGCCACTGCTGGGTGAAATTTACATAAATTACACTCATTTTCATGGGGACATTATGCGCATCCAAATCAGAATCTACATCACTATCTACAGTACTGGCTACCCAGCTTGCATAGTGACATATATTTTTGCATATGTGCGAAAAACTAATGTACTTAGTAATATAAATCCACACAATCTAGAGATAAAATACTTTGACACCATACCGCTAAACTAGCACTCATCACCAACAGAGTAGAATGACTGGTCGATCGAGTCAGAAAAACTTACAGGTCAGAAAAATGGCACACGGTCTTAGTGAATATGGAGTTTAGGTTTCACGTAAGCAGTATGTCCTACTTTGGCTTCTGTTGTAACAGGATAGAACATAAAAAATAGATCTATATATGTACATGTACTGGTACCTGTTATGTTTGTCAGAGGCCACAATCTCAAAAAGGCTATCTTGGACAGACTTGGCACAAGCTACTCCATTTCGCAGATTCTAGAGAAACCCCAACACCCTTTAACTCCTATACAGGCATTTGGTTTTACCACAAGAGCCAGTGGATAGCTACCATGGAAGGGCTGCCATCCAGAGGCTGAAATGGTTGCCAAGCAGGATCAAAGCCAAGAAGTCACATCGAGGACAAAATCAGGATGCAATTGGATAGCCAGAATATAAACTGAAGACAGAACACGGGAAAGACAAAACAGATGATAAGAGCCAAGGAAGAGCAAGGACAGAGAGAGCTTGGTGCTAGCTAAATACACTAATAACTGGCAATTAGAGTCAGACTGCTGGGGTTTATAGATGGGAGCCTTGCCCATGGCTTTCGGCAGAGAGCTAATTACCTACCAGCTCACTGCAGCAAAACACAACTTAAAAACAAAGGGGAAATGGTCTCAGCACTCTGAAACCTAAACACCCACATGCTGCTGGCGTCCATCAGTACCAGTATTGTTACTGTTGCGCTGCCTTGCGACCAGGGCAGGGGTTACAGCAGCATGATCAGACGCTTATGTTACAGTGTCTGGCTGGTAACTGTAAGGAATAATGAAGTATTCTGCTTTATTTCTCACAGAGGTGGCCAGTAAAAACGCATGCAAGAATGCACTGCATTCTAGTTTTTTTTTATTTTAACATGGCAGCCAATAGGCCATTGATACCACAATATGCATACAGTATATGATGGCATCACTGGGATTCATCGATCAAATGCATATGGTGAGAAATTTCCTTGATGTATTCTTGATGTATTCGTCCTTTTGGAGGTTCTGGTACACTACACCCTACAGTATGTTGGGAGGAAGAAGTAAAACAAAGAAGCAAACCTATGTAGCGGGCGGTGCTGACGCGTTTCACTGTCTGTATTGCAGCGTGTAGATGTTTGTATGTGTGCTACATGTTGCTGTCTCACCTTTACATGAACTCCCCATACACTGCTGTGCACTGACTAAACAGCCCTGGATCTGCTACAGTTCCCTCCAAAGTGTTTGCTTTGGCAGCTTCCAAGTAAGTACAAACATTTCTTCCAAGCAGATCAATCACTTTGGCACCAGGATAGAAACGCAAAATGCTGTGGCTATAAAGGTCTGAAAGAAACCATGTGTGTCACCGACCCAGCCGCATGTACCAGACAACTAAAATTCAGGTTCCTGCTGTTTAAAAAAAGACTTTGTACAGCAGAAGTCAATGTACACCTGTACGCACAAATATACCAATACTGCGTCCATATTGTGGTAACACTGGAGAGACAATTTATACTTTCACACTGTTCCCTTTTCAAAAGGACAGGGGAGTAGGTGTAAAGAGATGGAGAGCAAGCAGTCATTGCCACAGAAGAAGACACCACTATGGGTGGTCTGTGGTAGGGTGGGCTCTTGCTTTGCATTGTATTTGGAATAGGGACGAAGGAGCTTTGAAGAAGAGGGAACCAAGATTGCACATGCACTGCTGCTCCATCCATTGTTTATGGGACGATAGGGAGTACATTGCTCACCGATCCTCAAAAGTTGCATAGACAGTGGTGCATGTGATGTCATTGTTCAATTCAATCTCTGAAACAATAAGAACGGGTCTCAGAGTTCACATTCTAGAATATTACTATATTATATTTATTTTGTAGGGACAAAGCTATTTTGAGCATTGAAGACATAGCAATTTTTATTAATTTTTTTATGATTGCATTCCAAGTCCCATAATTCTTTAATTTATTTAAATTTTTCCATTGTGGTAAACATTTATTGTCTTATATTTTTATTGGAAAATATGTACAGTACAGACCAAAAGTTTGGACACACCTTCTCATTCAATGATTTTTCTGTATTTTCATGACTATGAAAATTGTAGATGGTGTGGGGGTGTGATGGTGTGGGGGTGCTTTGCTGGTGACACTGTTGGGGATTTATTCAAAATTGAAGGCATACTGAACCAGCATGGCTACCACAGCATCTTGCAGCAGCATGCTATTCCATCCGGTTTGCGTTTAGTTGGACCATCATTTATTTTTCAACAGGACAATGACCCCAAACACACCTCCAGACTGTGTAAGAGCTATTTGACCAAGAAGGAGAGTGTTGGGGTGCTACGCCAGATGACCTGACCTCCACAGTCACCAGACCTGAACCCAATCGAGATGGTTTGGGGTGAGCTGGACCGCTCACCGCTTCAATTTTGAATAATCCCCAACAGTGTCACCAGCAAAGCACCCCCACACCATCACACCACCTCCTCCATGCTTCACGGTGGGAACCAGGCATGTAGAGTCTATCCGTTCACCTTTTCTGCGTGCAAAGCAGTAATCAAACCAAAAGGTGGCTACTTTGAAGAATCTAGAATATAAGACATATTTTCAGTTGTTTCACACTTTTTTGTAAAGTGTAATGTATAATTCCACATGTGTTAATTCATAGTTTTGATGCCTTCAGTGTAATTCTACAATTTTCATAGTCATGAAAATACAGAGAAATCATTGAATGAGAAGGTGAGTCCAAACTTTTGGTCTGTACTGTATTTTTTAGTGGTATAATTTCTGGTAAATATAATGGGGGAGATTTACTAACACATGTCATGAGCCACATTTATTAAAGGAAACCTGATAGATTCATGCTGCTCGAATCACAGCCAGCTTGATCTACAGCTACATTAAAATGGCAGAGTATGTCTCACTCTGAAACTCTGCGGGGTTTCAGAAAAACACACGTTGAAAAGCCAGTCGGGGAGTATGTATCTGGGATGACTAGTCCACTAGTCTTTGGTGGCTTCTCACTTGCCCCACTGTCTTAAGGGTATGCCACACTAAACGAGATCGCTAACGAGATCGCTAACGAGATCACTAAAATGTCACTATTTAGCGATCTCGTTAGAAACCTCGTTGTGTGTGGCATGTAGCAGCGATGTGGCCCCTGCTGTGATGTCGCTGATCGTTCACTAGAGTTCTGGACCATTTTTTGATCGTTGGCGTCCCGCTGGTGAGCCTATATCGCTGTGTTTGGCACCTTTTGCGAACGACGAGCGACCTCGTTTGTGACGCATATGATTGTTTTTAGCGTCACGGAGTGGATCGCAATATCTGTAAGTTCTCTTTTGCGTCACAGAGAGGATCGCAGAAGTTGCAAAGCAGGCTAGAAGGACGCAGAGAGCAGGAGCGATGCTGGAAATTCCTATGAATCAGAAGCGCTCAGTACAAGCTAATGACAGATCCTAACGACCGCCAAAGTCGTTAAAGAGATCGCTGACCGCTGATGAGTCGTTTATGAGATCTCCTGTTTGGCAGCTACTAGCGACCTAAAAGAGATCACACCAACGATCTCATTAGCTTGCGTCATTATCGAGATCGCTAACGAGATCGCTAAGTGTGGCAGTACCTTTAGACTCAGATCTCTCCTTACATACACACAAAGGGAGAGACATGTCTGTCTGTGGGAGCGGGGTGGGGAGAAGCATTTTAGAAAGTGTTTAGAAATGCAAGTGTGGCTTAGGGTACTAGTAATATAGACCAAACTAATACATGCATTGGACAGTCTAAAAATGCACTAGATTTATTTTTCTGCAAGAACCAGTGTGATAAATCAAGCGCACATTTCATCTAGTTTTAGGTTTATGCTTTATAATTATTACACAGGATTAGTAAATCTGCCTAATGTGTTTAAAAAAACTTATCATTATTCATATTTTATTTTTTCAGGAGGTGTGGGGTGGGAAAACAGCAATTTACAGAGTGCACTGTGTGGGATAAGGGACAGGATAAAGAAGTTGCCTAGCCTTCTAGTTAAAGTTTGCAGTCCTCCAATTAGTGAATCCTCACAGCATATAGATTGCGCTCAGTCAGGATTCTTGGGTGCCGACACCAGGAGTGGGCGGATGAGTGACTGCAAGTATGAAATTTGCATACATGTGATCATGTGCCGACTAGACATGTGCAGCAATTCAGGGAGGCCGGACATGTCTAGTGGAAATGTGTCTGGAAGTATGCAAATTGCATCACATGACCGCCTGCTCCCACAGCTGGCACTGGAGAATCCTGACAACACGCACAGGGTGCACAATGTGAGTATTCACAAGTTTGCAGTAACCAAAAAACCAGACAACCCTTTTACCTTTCTAGTTATTATCAGCACAATATACCACGCACCAAATTTATGACACTGGTTCATATTAAAAATTATTTTATTATATTTTTGCTATTCTAAGAGATGTATTTCTTAACATTTCTTTAAACGTTGTTAACTTTAAGTCTAATGGGTTTAATAGAGTGACCAATATGGCCGCCATGGGGACAATTGTTAGAGCATCGACTACTATGACAATGAGTCAGCACAACCACAATATGCTAACAGGGTTGAGGGTGGAAGGAGTAAGGATGACAGAGGGAACTCCCTCCATCCAACCAACTAGATGCTGCAATCGCTATTAAAAGCTACATCTTGGGGGTTATACTGCAGGGATCAATGTTCTCACCAATATCCTGTTTCAGCAGGAGTCGAGCTGTGTATATTAGCGAGGCTCCTGAATCTAATTGCAGGAGTATAGAGGCAGAGCCCACCTGATCAGCATGATAGATATATCTTCCATGGAGCTCCAATTTATCAATTATCATGACAGGTAAGTAGAGCTGAGCAAAAATATTCACAGGGCACTGATCCAGCATCCATGTTGGACCTCTGTAGCAGCTGGATTAGGACACTGCAAACGTCCTATTGTGTATATTAGGCCTCCGTGATGTCCTGACATCGTGGCACGATTGTCATGGGTGTATCGCCACGAAGATCGTCGCGATTGTACATTCTGACTGCTCGCAGCTGAGTTGCTGTTTCTTTGTGTTTGGTAGTGAGGGAGTTAATTTTACC
>JARQOD010000001.1:914444488-914523083 GCA_033576555.1 Oophaga sylvatica | reverse complement strand
AAATTCATGAATTGCTGATTTTTGTTCATTCTAACCTCCCAAAAATTGAAATAAAAAGTGATCAAAAAATGTCACGTGCTCAAAAATGGTACCAATAAAAACGTCAACTCATACCGCAAAAAATAAGACCTCACATGACTCTGTGGGCCAAAATATGCAAAAATTATAGCTCTCAAAATGTGGTGATACAAAAACTATTTTTTGCAATAAAAAGCGTCTTTTAGCGTGACAGCTGCCAATCATAAAAACCCGCTATAAATAGTAAATCAAACCCCCCTTTATCACCTCCTTAGTTAGGGAAAAATATTAAAATTAAACAAATGTATTTATTTCCATTTTCCCATTAGGGTTAGGCCCTGTGCACACGTTGCGGATTGTGCTGTGAATCCGCTGCGGTTTTGGCGCTGCGGATCCACAGCAGAACTGGACGCCATGTACAGTACAATGTTAGTGAAGGGAAAAAAAAAAGCTGTGCACATGATGTGGAATTTTCCGCGCGATTTGGTGCGGTTTTAAAACCACAGCATGTCAATTCTTTGCGGATTCCGCAGCGGTTTTACACCTATTCCATTATAGGTGTAAAACCACAGGCAAATTATACAACAACTTTTGGGGTCCAATTTATCCTGTTACCCTTGTGAAAATAAAATATTGGGGCGAAAAAATCATTTTTGTAAAAAAAAGGATTTTTTATTTTTACGGCTGTACGTTATAAACTTCTGTGAAGCATTTCGGGGTTCAAAGTGCTCACCACACATCTTGATAAGTTCCTTGGGGGGTCTATTTTCCAAAATGGGGTCACTTGTGGGGGTTTCCACTGTTTAGGCACATAAGGGGGTCTCCAAACGCGACATGACCCCAGCAGACCATTCCATCAAAGTCTGCAATCCAAAACGTCACTGCTTCCCTTCCGAGCCCTGACATGTGCCTATACAGTAGTTTTCTCCCACATATGGAGTATCAGTGTACTCAGG
The DNA here is from genome assembly GCA_033576555.1 of Oophaga sylvatica. Taxonomy (NCBI): domain Eukaryota; kingdom Metazoa; phylum Chordata; class Amphibia; order Anura; family Dendrobatidae; genus Oophaga; species Oophaga sylvatica. The sequence goes on along the minus strand of JARQOD010000001.1, from coordinate 914,522,109 downwards.
ACAAAATGGACAACAACTTTTTGGGTCCAATTTCTCTTGTTACCCTTGGGAAAATAAAAAGTTGGGGACTAAAAGATCATGTTGGGGAAAAATATGATATTTTTTATTTTCATACTCGGGCGTTATAAACTTTAGTGAAACACCTGAGGGTTCAAAGTTCTCACCACACATCTAGATAAGTTCCTTGAGGGGTCTAGTTTCCAAAATGGTGTCATTTGTGGAGTTTTTTCACTGTTTAGGCACATCAGGAGCTCTCCAACACGACATGGCGTCCAGTCAATTCTGCGTTTAAAAAGTCGAGGTCTGCCATGCACCCAAACAGTGGTTTACCCCACATATGGGGTATCAGCGTACTCAGGACAAATTGCACAACAACTTTTGGGGTTTAGTTACCCTTGGGAAAATAAAAATTGGGGTGAAAAGATCATTTTTGTGGAAAAAATATGATTTTTTAATTTTACGGCTCTACGTTATAAACTTGTGTGAAGCACTTGGGGGCTCATTTACCTTCTGCCTGAGCACTCCACCTGGTGGTCACAGGCCTTTTAATTACAGCAGGTTCATCACCCCTCCACAGAGATGTAGATTTTAGTCTGAAAAGAGGATTCATAGGTTCCCATGCAGACAGACTTTTCTAAAGCGAGGATAGGCATTAGTTAGGGACCTGATATACGAGAAGAGCCTTGACGTGGCTATCAGGCTCACATAATTTGGCCATCTTATGCGCTAAGACTTCTCAATTTTTCATATTTCTAAGGTAATGATGTAATTCATTTTTCATATTTTTCATATTTCGTGTTTGCAAGCTATAGCGCTACAGTGTGCTACCTTTTCTTCTTGTATGTATATGAGTTGGTGACTCTAGGTTTAGCACCTGTTCACACTGAATCTAAGTTTGGATGTGCCGGTCAGTTTTTTGATATGTATTCATTTACCTTCTGCCTGAGCACTCCACCTGGTGGTCACAGGCCTTTTAATTACAGCAGGTTCATCACCCCTCCACAGAGATGTAGATTTTAGTCTGAAAAGAGGATTCATAGGTTCCCATGCAGACAGACTTTTCTAAAGCGAGGATAGGCATTAGTTAGGACCTGATATACGAGAAGAGCCTTGACGTGGCTATCAGGCTCACATAATTTGGCCATCTTATGCGTTAAGACTTCTCAATTTTTCATATTTCTAAGGTAATGATGTAATTCATTTTTCATATTTTTCATATTTCGTGTTTGCAAGCTATAGCGCTACAGTGTGCTACCTTTTCTTCTTGTATGTATATGAGTTGGTGACTCTAGGTTTAGCACCTGTTCACACTGAATCTAAGTTTGGATGTGCCGGTCAGTTTTTTGATATAAATCCTCTGGAATGCTCTACCCCAAGAAATTAGGACTATACACAATTTGCATGGTTTCAGGCGCACCCTCAAAACACATTTGTTCAGAGCGGCCTATCATGTTCACTAATCAAAGTCATTCTATGTGTAAGTGTGTGTGTGTAGCCCATTCACTATCTCCATCCATCCCTCACTCCCTCAAGATGGCTGGACCATCATTGTAAATACACCATTGTATATACACACCTGTACTTTGTATCTCCCCCACCTCATTGTAGATTGTAAGCTCTCACGAGCAGGGTCATCTTATTTTGCTTTAATTATTGTATTGTTAACGTTGTTACTTATGACTTGTGTTTTGAAACTGTTAAACTGTAAAGCGCTGCGGAATATGTTGGCGCTATATAAATAAAGATTATTATTATTATTATATAGAGTTTCTGACTGACAACTTTCTTCCATGGTATAAAAAGCAGAAACGTGCCTTCAGGAGTAAAATCATCTCATGCTGCAAAGAATACCTCTGGGTCATTGGATGCTATGGGCATAAAAGGAGATAAACTCATGGTGTGGCCACCATCTTCCCCTGACCTCAACCCTATAGAGAACCTTTGGAGTATCATCAAGCAAAAGATCAATGAGGGTTGGAGGCAGTTCACATCAAAACAGCAGCTCTGGGAGGGTATTCTGACTTCATGCAAAGAAATACAAGCAGAAACTCTCCAAAAACTCACAAGCTCAATGGATGCAAGAATTGTGAAGGTGATATCAAAGAAGGGTTCCTATGTTAACATGTAACTTGGCCTGTTAGGATGTTTTGGAGTTAAGTAGCTTTTTTGTTCAGTGACTGTGACCTCCTAATGCTGCAAATTCCACAAATGAGCATTTTCAACTTTTTAAAACATATCAAATGTTTAGAAATTCTACTGTGCCTAATAATTTGGAACAGTGCATTTTGAGTTTTTATTCATTTTGGAGATTATACTGTTATCATTGGGAGGCTTCTTCAATAAAATTCTATGTATACTCTAACGGGTGATGACTTTTATTAGACTGACTGTCATTTGCACCGACCACTTAGGAAAATCAGAGAAAAATATAATTTGCATAATAATTTGGAACATGGTTGTGGAGAAACGGGGCCAGTGGTTGCTCTTGTCTGCTGGTCTGGCTGCCTTTAGAAAGACTGCATGGACCAGGGCTCATACCACTGAACGCTCACTCTATCTCCCCGTGGGCACATACTACACAGGCAATACAGGGTTACGGTAAAACAATGTGGCAATGCTTTATTGAACCACAACACCCTATTGCAAACAGAACATTCCCAGCAATTACCCCCAAGATGGTGCACATTTCAAGGTCTCATCCTTCCGCAGTCTCACCAAGATGATGGTAGATGATATTTCAGATCTCCCAGGGTCGATATTCCACCTGTGGTACACACATAGAGAGGAGGTACTACAAGCGTAGGGAGATAACAGATAGCAGTCCTGTGTTCTTTCAGCCGAGTCCGAAGTACCCTAAGCTGACCTTCAAGAGTGACACCAGCCAGAAGGAAAGAAGTCTCTTTTATACCCAAGGCATGTGATCTATTTTTAGAGTTACCCAGTGTCCTTCAGTTTAAACTCAAACTGGTTAGAGTACAATACACAATTAGCATATCAGCTTGCAAGATTGTCTTCTTGACCCACCAGACATAAACACTAAAAGGTACTGCCACACTAAACAATCCCGCTAGCGATCACGATAACGACGCATACTAATGCGATCGCTAGCGGGATTGTTTCTATATCGCTGATAGCGGCTTAACTTAGCGATGTCGTTAAGGACGCTATCGCGGTTAGCGATCTCCTTAACGACTTTAGCGGTACAAAAGTACCGCTAAATCGCTAAGAAAAGGTGCCACACTCAGCGATATATACTTACCAGCGGGGGCGCCGACGATAAAATAGGGTCCGGAACGATGTCAGCGACGAGCGAGATCACAGCAGGATCTCAGCAGGGGCCACGTCGCTGGTAGATGCCGCACACTACAACATCGCTAACGGGATCGCTAAATAGTGACGTTTTTTAGCGATCCCGTTAGCGATGTTGTTTAGTGTGGCATACCCTTAAATCCACAAGCCAATATACAGATGAAAAGTCAATTCTTATGGGTATACAAAAACATGGTTGTCTGGAAAATTATGATTCAATCTGGTTTCCTCACAAAGGTGTAGTCATGCACATGACCCAAAAGATTTGTCAAAGTGTGATGGTCAAATATTCATGTGTGAATCTGGCTTTATATTTTAGGATCAAACATTTTTTAAGTTTCTTTTTTCTAACCCATCTAATTTAAAAATTTATTTTTAAGGGAAATATATATATTTATATACATATATAGACCAAAAGTTTGGACACACCTTCTCATTCAAAGATTTTTCTGTATTTTCATGACTATGAAAATTGTAAAATCACACTAAAGGCATCAAAACTATGAATTAACACTTGTTGGATTATAGACTTAACAAAAAAGTGTGTAACAACTGAAATTATGTCTTATATTCCAGGTTCTTCAAAGTAGTCACCTTTTGCTTTGATGACTGCTTTGCACACTCTTGGCATTCTCTTGATGAGCTTCAAGAAGTAGTCACCGGAAATGGTCTTCCAACAATCTTGAAGGCGTTCTCAGAGATACTTAGCACTTGTTGGCCCTTTTGCCTTCACTCTGCGGTCCAGCTCACCCCAAACCATCTCGATTGGGTTCAGGTCTGGCGACTGTGGAGGCCAAGTCAACTGACATAGCACTCCATCACTCTCCTTCTTGGTCAATTAGCCCTTACACAGCCTGGAGGTGTGTTTGGGGTCATTGTCCTGTTGAAAAAAAAATGATGGTCCAACTAAACGCAAACTGGATGGAATAGCATGCCGCTGCAAGATGCTGTGGTAGCCATGCTGGTTCAGTATGCCTTCAATTTTTAATAAATCCTCAACAGAGTCACCAGCAAAGCACCCCCACACCATCACATCTCCTCCTCCATGCTTCACAGTGGGAACCAGGCATGTAGAGTCCATCCGTTCACCTTTTCTACGTCGCACAAAGACACGGTGGTTGGAACCAAAGATCTCAAATTTGGACTCATCAGACCAAAGCACAGATTTTCACTGGTCTAATGTCAGTTCCTTGTGTTCTTTAGCCCAAACAAGTCTCTTCTGCTTATTGCCAGTCCTTAGCAGTGGTTTCTTTGAAGCTATTTTACCATGAAGGCCTGCTGCACAAAGTCTCCTCTTAACAGTTGTTGTAGAGATGTGTCTGCTGCTAGAACTCTGTGTGGCATTGACCTGGTCTCTAATCTGAGCTGCTGTTAACCTGCAATTTCTGAGGCTGGTGACTCAGATAAACTTATCCTCAGAAGCAGAGGTGACTCTTGGTCTTCCTTTCCTGGGGCGGTCCTCATGTGAGCCAGTATCTTTGTAGCGCTTGATGGTTTTTGCAACTGCACTTGGGGTCACTTTCAAAGTTTTCCCAATTTTTCGGACTGACTGACCTTCATTTCTTAAAGTAATGATGGCCACTCGTTTTTCTTTACTTAGCTGCATTTTTCTTGCCATAATACAAATTCTAACAGTCTATTCAGTAGGACTATCAGCTGTGTATCCACCAGACTTCTGCACAACACAACTGATGATCCCAACCCCATTTATAAGGCCAGAAATACCACTTATTAAACCTGACAGGGCACATGTGTGAAGTGAAAATCATTTCCGGTGACTACCTCTTGAAGTTCATCAAGAGAATGCCAAGAGTGTGCAAAGCAGTCATCAAAGCAAATGGTGGCTACTTTGAAGAACCTAGAATATAAGACATAATTTCAGTTGTTACACACTTTTTTGTTAAGTCTATAATTCCACATGTGTTAATTCATAGTTTTGATGCCTTCAGTGTGAATGTACAATTTTCATAGTCATGAAAATACAGAAAAATCTTTAACCCCTTTATTCCATCCAACGTACTATTCCGTCCATGTGACCCTGGACCTAATTCCCATGGACAGAATAGTACGTCATGCCCTTTAATGCGACATCGCGACTTAAGTCGCGGTGATTGCATTAAAATTCCGACGCCATCTTACCTGTAGGAAGATGGTGTCGGCATCCCGGGCAGTGTCCTTCCCCATCCAGCCTCCCGAGCTGTGATTGGCTGTTCAATCCTGGGCCATCCAGACCCCTCCGGATTGGCGCGATTGGCGTAATAGCACCGATCCTGCTAAAGAGGCTCAGGACAGGCACAGCAGGACCTGCAGGAGCTGATTGGCGCAATCGATGTCATCGTCGATCGCGCCAATCGCAGGGCACAGTCGCGGTATTATCGCGCTTGCCTTGCTGCTGACCTGCCGGATCAGTGCTGTAATAGCACCGATCCTTGCTGGATCGGTGCTGTAATAACACCGATCCTGCTAAAGAGGCTCAGGACAGGCCTGCAGGAGCTCATTGTCGCGATCAATGTCATCGTCGATCGCGCCAATCACAGGGCACAGCTGCTGACTGACCGCTGTGTGACCACGCTGTGCCCTGCAGGTGACCTGCCTAGGAGATCCTAGGCATGTTGCCAGGGTAACCAGGAGAGCTCTGATTGGTGGGATCTTGTTATGATGGATCCCACCAATCACAGGTCACAGAAGCGATATGACCGCTCTGTGACCTGTCTCACCTGGCTCTGACCTGTGTGTGACCGCTCTGCAGGGTTCCTCACACTTGCTGAGGATTCCTGCAGAACAGTCATACTACCAGATCTCTCCTCCTGTGCTGGGCTTTGTAGTGCTGAAGACAGAAGACAGAAGAAAGAAGAAAAGAAGAAAGAAGAAATGATAGAAAAAAGAAGATAGAAAAAAGAAGAGAGACTACAACCGTAAGTGTTGATCCCTATCTCTCTTCCTCCCCCCATCCCCCTTCCCCCTCTTTTCACCACCCTCCACCCCCCCTTTGCGCCGCCTCTGTGCTCACATTTAACAGCCGCTGAGCGTTGATTGGTGACGCAATTCACCGATCAACACTCGTGCTCTCAGCCCTGTTGTGAATGTGCTAGAAATGAATTCTGAGCAGAAGCTCCCTCTGGTGGTTACAAACAGTACTGAACTATCCAATGAAGATTGTGAAGATTGGCGATCAGGTGTTACTGACTGGTCTTATATAAGGGAGGTTCCCTCCCATCAGGGTTGCCGGTGATCAATTGTTCTGGTCTCATCTTTGATTCCTGTTCACTTTGTAGCTTGCTGTTTCGTGCCTGCATCTTCTGCTAACAGATAAGACATTTTCTTCTTTTAGTTTTTTGTGCTTGCTTTTTGCATTTTGTCCTGCACTTCTGTGGGGGTCTGCCGGGTCCCCTCCGGGGGCTTGTGCTCCTCTCAGTTTAGTTCGGCCACTGTTGTTTGTTCATTTGCCTTTTCCAGTTTTTTCAGTGGCTGCTGTTTAGTTTTTGTTACACCAGAGAACTAATTTAGGTGGTAGAGGTCGTGTGATCTCAGGTGTTTTTGTAATTAGTAGAGTTGGTACTTTTCAGGGTTTTTTGGGATTGCAGTAAGTGTCCTTCTTATCCTTTTCTATTTAGGAAGTTTGGGCCCCAATGTTTGCTCATACTATTTTCTGTCTGTGTCTGCATTTCCTCTTGTCTAACCGCCATTACATGTTTGGGGGCTTTCTATGTTCTTTGGGGATCTGCTCCGGGGCAGATAGTTTTCCTCTTTCTGTCTTTAGGTGTAGTTAGCTTCTCAGGCTGTGACGAGGCGTCTAGGACCAACGTAGGTACGCTCAACGGCTGCCTTTAGTTGTGGTGGTTAGTCAGGGTACTGCAATCCCATAGATTCCAACCTCTCTGGTGTATTTCCTTTTTTGCCTGCTCTCCTCAGCTACCAAATCATAACAGTATCACCGGCCCAAACTGAAAATTATATGGTACTCACAGAAGGGAAAAATATTGTGGAAAGAAAAAAGTTGTCAGAGTTGTCAGAGATTTTTTTTTTCTGTTTGTTGCATTTTTTTTCCCTCTGTATCTCTGGGTGCTGAGGAGGATTTTTTTTTTTTCTCTCAATGGAGTTTGCACAGTTGTCTGGCCGTGTGGATCAGCTTGCCACTGAGGTTCGGAGTATTGCTACCTATCTTGCGAGGTTGCCTGTTGTGGAACCTAGAATTCCCATGCCAGATTTGTTTTTAGGGGATCGAGCTAAATTTCTGAATTTCAAAAATAACTGTAAGTTGTTTTTTGCCTTGAAATCTAAGTCCTCAGGGAACGCAGCACAGCAGGTTCAAATTGTCATCTCTCTCCTGCGCGGCGATCCTCAGGATTGGGCTTTTTCCCTGACACCTGGGGATCCTGTTTTGAGTAATGTTGATGCATTTTTTCAGGCTCTGGGGTTATTGTACGATGAGCCTAATGTCACTGATCAAGCTGAAAAAGCCTTGTTGGCATTAAATCAGGGGCTTGAGGACGCTGAGTTGTACTGTCAGAGATTCCGTAGGTGGGCAGTCCTGACCAAATGGAATGACGATGCTTTGGCAGCCCTTTTTCGGAAGGGTCTGTCAGAGAATGTAAAGGATGTTATGGTGGGATTCACTGTCCCCTCTGGTCTCAATGATTCTATGTCATTAGCGATTCAAATTGACAGACGTTTGCGTGAGCGTAGAGGTATGCGTGGAATAGTGTTGCCTTGTGAACGAGCATCTGAACCCATGCAGTGTGATAGAGTGGCTTCTGGGGCACAGCGTCATGAGTTTCGAAAACGCAATGGGTTATGTTTCTACTGTGGTGATGCCTCTCATGCTATTTCAGTCTGCCCTAAGCGGGGAAGACGTTTTGCACGCTCAGTTGTCTTGGGTAGTGTTCAGACTAAATTTTTGTTGACTGTTACCCTGATTTGCTCCCTGTCCACATTTTCTGCTCAGGCTTTCGTTGATTCGGGAGCAGCTATTAACCTGATGGATTTTGATTTTGCTAAACGTTGTGGGTTTCCCTTGATACCCCTACGGAAGTCTATTCCCCTACTGGGGATCGATTCTACCCCTTTGGCTGAGAATAAACCTCAGTTCTCTACTCAGGTGATAATGAGGGTTGAACCTGATCATCAGGAGAGTTGCAAATTTTTGGTGCTGTATAATCTGCATGACATTATCGTACTGGGTTTCCCTTGGTTACAGTCTCATAATCCTGTTTTGGATTGGAAATCTGTGTCTGTAACCAGTTGGGGCTGCCAATGTGTTAATACCAACACTCCTGTTTTTTCTGCCTCCCCCAGGCTCAGGATGTTCCTGACTTTTTGACTGATTTTTCTGATGTGTTTAGCGAAAGTAAATCTGCATCCTTGCCCCCCCATAGGAGCTATGACTGTGCTATTGAATTAGTGCCTGGTAGTAAATTCCCTAAAGGTCTCCTTTTTAACTTGTCTGTACCTGAACATGACGCTATGCGGTCTTATATCAAGGAGTCATTGAAGAAGGGTCATATCAGACCATCCTCTTCACCCTTGGGTGCCGGTTTTTTCTTTGTGGCCAAAAAGGATGGTTCATTAAGGCCGTGTATTGATTATCGTCTCTTGAACAATATCACTGTGAAATATCAATATCCGTTACCCTTGATTTCTGACCTGTTTTCCAGGGTGAAAAGTGCTACTTGGTTTACCAAGCTTGACCTCAGGGGGGCATATAACCTTATTCGCATTAAGCACGGGGATGAATGGAAGATGGCATTTAATACCCCAGAGGGGCATTTTGAGTACCTAGTGATGCCCTTTGGGCTCACTAATGCTCCTTCTGTCTTCCAGTCCTTCATGAATGACATTTTCAGGGATTTTGTAGATAAATTTCTGATTGTTTATTTGGATGATATCTTGATTTTTTCCAATGACTGGGACTCTCATGTGAAACATGTTCGGACTGTGTTCCAGATTTTGAGAGAGAATGCTCTGTATGTGAAGGGATCAAAGTGTTTTTTGGCGTACAGAGGATCTAATTTCTGGGATTCATTTTGTCCCCATCTGTTATTGAAATGGACCCGGTGAAGGTTCAGGCCATCTGTGATTGGGTCCAACCTACTTCATTAAAGGATCTTCAAAGATTCTTGGGTTTTGCCAATTTTTATCGTAAATTTATTGGTAATTTCTCTGTTATTGTTAAACCATTGACTGATTTGACCAAAAAGGGTTCTGATGTGGTGAATTGGCCTCCTGAGGCAGTCTCTGCGTTTCAGGAACTTAAGCAGAGATTCACTTCTGCTCCTGTTCTACGGCAGCCTGATGTTTCTCTGCCATTTCAGGTGGAGGTTGATGCCTCTGAAATTGGGGCAGGTGCCGTTTTGCCCCAAAGAGATCCAGAGACCTTTAAAAGTAACCCTTGTGCCTTTTTCTCTCGAAAATTTTCTCCAACTGAACGTAATTATGACGTGGGTAATCGGGAGTTATTGGCAATGAAGTGGGCTTTTGAAGAGTGGAGACATTGGCTGGAGGGAGCCAAACATCAGGTGGTGGTCCTCACGGACCATAAGAATCTGGTTTATCTGGAATCAGCCAAGCGACTTAATCCTAGACAGGCCAGGTGGGCCTTGTTTTTCACACGTTTTAATTTTGTGGTTTCCTTTCTTCCTGGCACTAAGAATGTTAAGGCGGATGCCCTCTCGAGGAGTTTCCTTGCGGACTCTCCTGAGTTGTCTGATCCTGCTGTTATTTTGAAAGAGGGTGTAGTTCTTTCCGCCATCTCGCCCAATTTGAGACTGGCTCTGGAAGGGTGTCAGGAGGATAAACCCGAGCGCTGCCCTATTGGGAAATTGTTTGTCCCAGACCGGTGGAAAAAGAGTGTGATGTCTGAGATTCATTGTTCCGCGTTGGCCGGTCATCCCGGAATTTTTGGTACCAGAGACTTGGTTAGTCGGTCCTTTTGGTGGCCTACTTTGTCTCGTGACGTCAGGGAATTTGTGCAGTCCTGCGGGACTTGCTCTCGCTCCAAGCCTTGCTCTCGCTCTAGTGGTTTGTTGATGCCATTGCCTGTGCCCAAGAGACCATGGACCCATATCTCTATGGATTTCATTTCCGACCTCCCTGTTTCTCAGAGAATAACCGTTATCTGGGTGATTTGTGATAGGTTTTCCAAAATGATACATCTTGTGCCATTACCTAAGTTGCCTTCCTCCTCTGAATTGGTGCCTTTGTTCCTTCAGCACGTGGTTCGGTTACACGGCATTCCTGAGATCATTGTGTCTGACAGAGGAGTCCAGTTTGTTTCCAGATTTTGGAGGACTTTTTGTTCCAAACTTGGTGTTCAATTGTCTTTCTCCTCGACTTTTCATCCTCAGACCAATGGACAAACTGAGAGAACAAACCAGACATTGGAGACTTATCTAAGATGCTTTGTGTCTGCTGATCAGAATGACTGGGTCTCTTTTTTGCCTTTGGCTGAGTTTGCTCTTAATAATAGGGCTAGCTCTGCCACTTTGATGTCTCCATTTTTCTGCAATTTTGGGTTTCACCCTCGATTTTCTTCAGGACAGATGGAGGCTTCTGTCTGTCCAGGTGTTGACTCTGTTGTGGAGCGTTATGCAGCAGATTTGGGACCAGGTAGTGGAGAGGTTGTCCCTCTCTCAGGAGAGGGCCCAGCGGTTTGCCAACCGGCATAGGACTGATGGTCCTCGGTTTGAAGTGGGGGACTTGGTCTGGTTGTCCTCAAGAAATATCCCTATGAGAGTTGCATCTCCTAAGTTTAAGCCTAGGTTCATTGGACCTTATAAGATCATGGAGATTTTTAATCCTGTTTCCTTTCGTTTACTTCTTCCAGGGACATTTAAGATCCATAACGTGTTCCACAAGTCCTTATTGAAGAGGTTTGTCGAGCCAGTGGTTCCTATGGCTGTGCCTCCTGACCCTGTTTTGGTTGAGGGCAATCTGGAGTATGTGGTTGAGAAAATATTGAATTCTTGTTTTTCTAGACGGAAACTCCAGTATTTGGTTAAGTGGAGAGGTTATGGTCAGGAGGACAATTCTTGGGTGTTTGCTTCGGACATCCATGCTAGGAGACTCATCCGTGCGTATCACAGAGCTCATCCTGACCGACCTGGTTGCTCAAATGAGGGTTCGGTGACCCCTCCTCAAGGGGGGGGGTACTGTTGTGAATGTGCTAGAAATGAATTCTGAGCAGAAGCTCCCTCTGGTGGTTACAAACAGTACTGAACTATCCAATGAAGATTGTGAAGATTGGCGATCAGGTGTTACTGACTGGTCTTATATAAGGGAGGTTCCCTCCCATCAGGGTTGCCGGTGATCAATTTTCTGGTCTCATCTTTGATTCCTGTTCACTTTGTAGCTTGCTGTTTCGTGCCTGCATCTTCTGCTAACAGATAAGACATTTTCTTCTTTTAGTTTTTTGTGCTTGCTTTTTGCATTTTGTCCTGCACTTCTGTGGGGGTCTGCCGGGTCCCCTCCGGGGGCTTGTGCTCCTCTCAGTTTAGTTCGGCCACTGTTGTTTGTTCATTTGCCTTTTCTAGTTTTTTCAGTGGCTGCTGTTTAGTTTTTGTTACACCAGAGAACTAATTTAGGTGGTAGAGGTCGTGTGATCTCAGGTGTTTTTGTAATTAGTAGAGTTGGTACTTTTCAGGGTTTTTTGGGATTGCAGTAAGTGTCCTTCCTATCCTTTTCTATTTAGGAAGTTTGGGCCCCAACGTTTGCTCATACTATTTTCTGTCTGTGTCTGCATTTCCTCTTGTCTAACCGCCATTACATGTTTGGGGGCTTTCTATGTTCTTTGGGGATCTGCTCCGGGGCAGATAGTTTTCCTCTTTCTGTCTTTAGGTGTAGTTAGCTTCTCAGGCTGTGACGAGGCGTCTAGGACCAACGTAGGTACGCTCCACGGCTGCCTTTAGTTGTGGTGGTTAGTCAGGGCACTGCAATCCCATAGATTCCAACCTCTCTGGTGTATTTCCTTTTTTGCCTGCTCTCCTCAGCTACCAAATCATAACACAGGCCCCTTTGTGCCACCTCCGTGCGCACACCCTGCAGCCGCCGAACTTTGATAAGTGACGCAGTTCACTTATCAGAGCTCGCGTCCGGTGGTTTTCCTTTTTTTTTCTTTTCACCCCCTCCTTGCGCCACCCCCTTTGCGCCACATCTAGCAGTCGCCGAACTTTGACAAGTGACACAGTTCACTTATCAGAGCTCGCGCCGGCTGTTTTCCTTTTTTTTTTTCACCCACCTTTTCGCCGCCTCCGTTTCCACATTTTGCAGCCGCCGAATTTTGATAAGTGACGCAGTTCACTTATCAGATCTCGTGCCGGCTGTTTTCCTTTTTTTTCACCCCCTCCTTGCGCCACCCCCTTTGCACCACATCTAGCAGCCGCCGAACTTTGACAAGTGACACAATTCACTTATCAGAGCTCGCGCCGCCTGTTTTCCTTTTTTTTTTTCACCTGCCTTTGCGCTGCCTCCGTTTCCACATTTAGCAGCCGCCAAATTTTGGTAAGTGACGCAGTTCACTTATCAGATCTCGTGCCGGTTGTATTCCTTTTTTTTTTACCCCCTCCTTGCGCCACTCCCTTTGCGCCACATCTAGCAGCCGTCGAACTTTGACAAGTGACACAGTTCACTTATCAGAGCTCGCGCCGGCTGTTTTCCTTTTTTTTTTTCACCCGCCTTTGCGCCGCCTCCGTTTCCACATTTAGCAGCTGCCAAATTTTGATAAGTGACGCAGTTCACTTATCAGATGTCGTGCTGGCTGTTTTCCCTTTTTTTCTCACCCCCTCCTTGCGCCACTCCCTTTGCGCCACATCTAGAAGCCGCCAAACTTTGAGAAGTGACACAGTTCACTTATCAGATCTCGTGCCGGCTGTTTTCCCTTTTTTTTTTCACCCCCTCCTTGCGCCACTCCCTTTGCGCCACATCTAGCAGCAGCTGAACTTTGACAAGTGACACAGTTCACTTATCAGAGCTAGCGCTGGATGTTTTCCTTTTTTTTTTTCACCCGCCTTTGCGCCGCCTCCGTTTCCACATTTAGCAGCCGCTGAATTTTGATAAGTGACGCAGTTCACTTATCTGATATTGTGCCGGTTGTTTTCCTTTTTTATTCACCCCCTCCTTGCGCCACTCCCTTTGCGCCACATCTAGCAGCCGTCGAACTTTGACAAGTGACACAGTTCACTTATCAGAGCTGTTTTCCTTTTTTTTTTCACCTGCCTTTGCGCCGCCTCCATTTCCACATTTAGCATCCGCCGAATTTTGATAAGTGACGCAGTTCACTTATCTGATATTGTGCCGGCTGTTTTCTCTTTTTTTTTTTTCACCCCTCCTTGCACCACATCTAGCAGCCGCCGAACTTTGATAAGTGACGCAGTTCACTTATCAGAGCTAGGGCCAGCTGTTTTAGACTTTTCTTTTCATGGGCATTTTTTTCTCCCCATTTTTTTCTTTTAGATTTTTCTTTTCAGAATAGTTTGCACCAATCACTATTCCCCACACACATACACAGTTATCAATAAAGTACACCAAAGCACCACATTCACAAAAAAAATGTCCCACCCGTCCCTTTCGTCCCAACAGCGCTATTCATTGGACGAGGCATATGCTTTCCTTGTCTCCGACACTGATAGCGAGGGAGAGGATCCCATTTCTTTATTTTTCTAAATCCTCATCCTCTTCCTCTTCCCCATCCTCATCTTCCTCTTCGGGTCTTGCGGAACCACCACGCAGACGCCCCAGGACAGAAGATGAGGCATCTGCCGCCATTCCAGAAGACGAAGATGAAGCCGAAGCCGAACCAGCGCACCCCACTGCAGACCCCGTGTGGACCTCGTCCCCGAAAATTATGAGCCACTGATTCCTGATTTTGTGGCAGAATCAGGAATCAAGTTTGACACCACCGGCCTCACAGAAATAGACTTTTTCAGTCTTTTTCTCTGAGGATTTTATTAATCACATGGTGGAGCAAACAAATTTGTACACTCGTCAATTTTTGGTGCAAAACCCCCGTTCATCATATTCTAACTGGTCTCCTGTAAACGCAGTTGAAATCATGCAGTTTTGGGGCCTGGTCCTTCACACGGGGATCCTGTAGAAGCCAGAACTTCGGCAATATTGGAGTGTTGATATTTTATATAACGCTTCAGTGTTCCGAATGGTCATGGCCCGGACGCATTTTGAGGCCATCCAGAAATTCCTGCATTATAACGATAATGCACAGTGTCCCCCACGAGATGACCCCAACTTTGACCGTCTGTTCAAAGTTCGGCCGGTCATCGAACACTTCAACAAAAAGTTTGCTGAAGTGTACGTGCCTCAAAGAGACATCTGCGTGGATGAGTCCTTGGTTCATTTTAAGGGGCGGCTCGGATTCCGTCAGTACCTGCCCAGCAAGAGGGCCAGGTACGGAATCAAACTCTACAAACTGTGTGAGAGTACCTCAGGGTACGCTCACAAGTTTAGAGTTTACGAAGGAAAGGACACCAGGATTGAACCCCCTGAGTGTCCTCCTGTCCTGGGAGTGAGTGGGAAAATTGTGTTGGATTTGGTTCACCGACTGCTGGATAAAGGTTATCACCTCTACACCAATAACTTTTATTCCTGCATCCCACTCTACAAATCCCTCTTTGCGCGTGGTACTGCAGCCTGCGGTACCGTCTGCAAAAATCAGAGGGGCCTCCCGAAGATACTGCTTGGGCAGATGCTCAGAAAGGGTGAGAGCAGAGCCCAATGTAGTGACCACCTGCTGGTGGTCAAGTACAAGGACAAAAGGGATGTCCTTCTCTTGACCACCATAAATGGTGATGGCAGCACCCTCAGCACTGTACGGGGTACCTCTACACAGGTCCGCAAACCGGACTGTGTACTGGGGTACAATAAAAACATGGGGGGCGTTGATCTCTCTGATCAACTCCTCCAACCATACAGTGCTTTGAGAAAGGCCAAGGTGTGGTACAAAAAGCTGTCCATGCACATCGTACAGATGGCAATGCTCAACGCTTTTCTGCTGTCACGATGTGCACGCCATACCAATACATCGTACCTTCAGTTCCAGGAGATAGTGATCAAGGCCCTGATATTTGGCGCTCAGGAAAGAGCGGGTCCCAGTACTTCCGGAACTGAAGGTGCTCGTATTGTATCAGATCAGCATTTCCCGGGGGAGGTCCCGCAAACTGGAAAAAAAGGTAAGTCGCAAAAAAGGTGCCGAGTGTGTTACAAAAGGGGAGTACACAAGGACACCATTTACCAATGCGACACCTGCCCTGAAAAACCTGGCCTGTGTATGAAGGATTGCTTCAAATTGTACCACACCTCCATGCACTACTAATTTACAGGAAACTGTAGATTAGTTCCAAAAAGGGACACATCTAGAGAAGTTTCTTGGGGGTCTAATTTCTAAAATCATGTCACTTGTGTTTTTTTTTACTGTTTAGGCACATCAGGTGCTCTGCAAATGGAACATGATGCCCGCAGACCATTCCATCAAAGTCTGCATTCCAAAACGTCACTACTTCCCTTCCGAGCCCCGATGTGTGCCTAAACAGTTTTTTCCCACATGTGGGGTACCAGCGTACTCAGGACAAATTGGACAACAAATTTTGGTGTCCAATTTCTCCTGTTACCTTTGGGAAAATTAAAAATTGGGGACTAAAAGATCATATTTGTGGGAAAAAAGTAGGATTTTATATTTTCAAGACCGGGCGTTATAAGCTTCTGTGAAGCACTTGGGGGTTCAAAGTGCTCACCACACATCTAGATAAGTTACTTAGGGGGTCTAGTTTCCAAAATGGGGTCACTTGTAGGGGGTTTCCACTGTTTAGGCACATCAGGGGCTCTGCAAATGGAACATGACTCCTGCAGACCATTCCATCAAAGTCTGCATTCCAAAACGTCACTACTTCCCTTCCGAGCCCTGCCGTGTGCCCAAACAGTGGTTCCCCCCAATATATGGGGTATCAGCGTACTCAGGACAAACTGGACAACTTTTGGGGTCCAATTTCTCCTGTTACCCTTGGGAAAATAAAAAATTGAGGACTAAAAAAATCAGTTTTGTGGAAAAAAAATTATTATTTTTTTCACGCCAGGCCATTATAAACTTTAGTGAAACATTTTGGGGTTCAAAGTGCTCACCACACACATAGATAAGTTCCTTAGGGGGTCTAGTTTCCAAAATGGGGACACTTGTAGGGGGGTTTCCACTGTTTAGGCACATCAGGGGCTCTGCTAACGGAACATGATGCCCGCAGACCATTCCATCAAAGTCTGCATTCCAAAACATCACTACTTCCCGTCCGAGCCCTGCCGTACACCCAAACAGTGGTTCCCCCCAACATATGGAGTATCAGCATACTCAAGACAAATTGGACAACTTTTGGGTCCAATTTCTCCTGTTACTCTTGGGAAAATAAAAATGTGGGACTAAAAAATCACTTTTGTGGAAAAAAAAAATATTTTTTTTTTCACGCCAGGGAATTATAAACTTTAGTGAAACACTTAGGGGTTCAAAGTGTTCACCACACACTTAGATAAGTTCCTTAGGGGGTCTAGTTTCCAAAATGGGGTCACTTGTGGGGGGTTTCCACTGTTTAGGCACATCAGGGGCTCTGCTAACGGAACATGACACTCGCAGACCATGCAATCAAAGTCTGCATTCCAAAACATCACTACTTCCCTTCGGAGTCCCGCCGTGCGCCCAAACAGTGGTTCCCCCAACATATGGGGTATCAGCGTACTCAGGACAAATTGGACAACAACATTTGGGGTCAAATTTCTCCTGTTACCCTTGGGTAATTTAAAAATTGGCGACTAAAAAATCACTTTTGTGGAAAAAAAATATTTTTTTCATGCCAGGACATTATAAACTTTAGTGAAACACTTGGGGGTTCAAAGGGCTCACCACACATCTAGATAAGTTCCTTAGGGGGTCTAGTTTCCAAAATGGGGTCACATGTGGGGGGTTTCCACTGTTTAGGCACATGTGGGGCTCTCCAAAAGCGACATGGCGTCCGTTCTCAATTCCAGCCAATTTTATTTTGGAAAAGTCAAACGGCGCTCCTTCCCTTCCGAGCCCTGCCATGCTCCATTCAGTGGTTCCCCCCAATATATGGGGTATCAGCGTACTCAGAACAAATTAGACAACAACTTTTGTGGTCCAATTTCTTCTCTTACCCTTGGGAAAATAAAAAATTGGGGACTAAAACATCATACTTGTAGAAAAAATATGATTTTTTTTCTTTAGGGCTCTACATTATAAACTTGCGTGAAGCACTTGGGGGTTCAAAGTGCTCACCACACATCTAGATAAGCTCCTTAGGGGGTCTAGTTTCCAAAATGGCGTCACATGTGGGGGGTTTCCACCGTTTAGGCACATCAGGGGCTCTCCAAACACGACATGGCGTCCATTCTCCATTCCAGCCAATTTTGGTTTGAAAAAGTCAAACGGCGCTCCTTCCCTTCCGAGCCCTGCCGTGCGCCCAAACAGTGGTCCCCCCCAATATGGGGTATCAGCGTACTCAGGACAAATTGGACAACAACTTTTGTGGTTCAATTTCTCCTCTTACCCTTGGGAAAATAAAAAATTGGGGACTAAAACATCATGTTTGTGGAAAAAATATGATTTTTTTTCTTCACGGCTCTACATTATAAACTTGCGTGAAGCACTTGGGGGTTCAAAGGGCTCACTACACATCTAGAAAAGTTCCTTAGGGGTCTAGTTTCCAAAATCGGGTCACATGTGGGGGGTTTCCACTGTTTAGGCACATGTGGGACTCTCCAAACGCAACATGGCGTCCGTTCTCAATTCCCGCCAATTTTGGTTTGGAGAAGTCAAACGGCGCTCCTTCCCTTCTGAGTCCTGCCGTGTGCCCAAACGGTGGTTACACCCCAAATATGGGGTATCAGCATACTCAGGACAAATTGGACAACAACTTTGTCTGTCCATTTTCTCCTTTTTCCCTTGTGAAAATAAAAAAAATGTTTGTAAAAGATAATTTTTGTGACTAAAAAGTTAAATGTTCATTTTTTCCTTCCACGTTGCTTCAGCTCCTGTGAAGCACCTGAAGGGTTAATAAACTTCTTGAATGTGTTTTTGAGTACCTTGAGGGGTGCAGTTTTTAGAATGGTGTCACTTTTGGGTATTTTCTGCCATATAGACCCCTCAAAGTGACTTCAAATATGAGGTGGTCCCTAAAAAAAATGGTTTTGTAAATTTTGTAGCAAAAATGAGAAATTGCTGGTCAACTTTTAACCCTTATAACCTCCTAAAAAAAAAATTTTGGTTCCAAAATTGTGCTGATATAAAGTAGACATGTGGGAAATGTTATTCATTAACTATTTTGTGTGAAATATTTATCTGTTTTAAGGAAATAAAAAGTGAAAGTTTGAAAATTGCAAAATTTTAAAAATTTTCTCCATACTTGCGTTTTTTCAAAAATAAATGCAAGTTATATAGAAGAAATTTTACCACTAGCGTGAAGTACAATATGTCACGAAAAACAATTTCAGAATCGTGAAGATCCGTTGTAGCATTCCAGAGTTATAGCCTCATAGAGAGACTGGTCAGAATTGTAAAAATTGACCAGGTCATTAACGTGCAAACCACCCTTGGGGGTGAAGGGGTTAAATTAGAAGGTGTGTCCAAACTTTTGGTCTGTACTGTATATATATTGTAACATTTCCAGGGGGTATAGCTCTAGGATCGCTGTCTGGGTAGACAGAATGGCACGAAAACAGTTCATTCAGACAGCAGTTCTGGTGAAAACTGGCCGCAACCAGCTTTATTAAAGTCCACAGCAAACAGATAAAAATAAATCATAAACAGAAAACCTGGGCTTGTCTAGCCACTAATTACACATAGATCGATTTCCCTGTCTCTCCGGGTCCAGACTCTACCAGTCTGACCCAAAACAACACATATGATATATGTTACCAGTATGGAGTTTCCCAGATACTCCTCCTTGTGTCTGAAGGCCCCTTCAGCGTCCAGACTTGAGAGAGATCCACTCCTATTCAGCCGCTATTCGCACGGATTCTCACTGAGACTACTCCTGTGTCCGGGGTAGCTCCTGCACCCAGACTGAGATAGCTCACACTCCTGGAGACGCTTCTTGTGCCGGGACACCTCCCTGTGTCCAGACTGAGCGTGCTCCCACTCCCGGAGACTGCTTCTTGTGCCGGGACACCTTCCTGTGTCCAGGCTAAGACAGCTCCACTCTTGGAGACTGCTTCTTGTGCCGGGACACCTTCCTGTGTCCAGGCTAAGCCAGCTCGCTGATTGTGTTTGCAGACACCTACTTCTGGTCTCCTAATTAAGACCTGAGTGATTTCAGGCCTGAGCTGCAAGTGTGTGTTGAATGTGAGGTGTAGTGACCTTTCTCTACCACTAGGTTTACAAAGCCACACATTTCCCTTATACCATACAACACAGTACCTAGGTGAAATGTACACCCCATTCAACACATATTCCTTCACTGTCTTACATATCCCCTCCCTCTTCTCCAGACCGGAGGGCTGGTCATCCAGACCGGAGGGCTGGTCAACAATCCAACAGAGACAGTGAACTCTGGACCAGTCATGGCCCTCATCAGCCTCATCTTCACCACTGTCATTTGTATCGTCACCTGAAACATAGCCCACATCAGCTTTCTCTTCATCTGAAGCATCCGCACTACCCTGTACCCTCCCAGGCCTATACTCTCTGCGGGCCTCGGGTATCCTGCACGGTTTCATCTTGACCTTAGGGCCGGGCTCAGCTTCGATATAGTGCCTGGCCAGAGAAGTATGACCCGGCACATCAGAACACCTCTGCTGACTCTTCCTCAGAAACTCACGTACCTCCTGTCCCTGGTGCACTGACCATGTGTCACCAACTATCACAGGAGGTAAAGGGGGTTTTTCACCTTTCTCTAATTCCCCCTGAACTTTCTTTAGCACATCTACTTTCTCATTCTCATTCTCACTTTCAGGGGTATACCATTCATTCTCATTCACATCCTGATCTGGAACCTTAGTTAACATGTCATCCACAACATTAACTGCACCATCTGGTCCCTCAAGTATGTGACTATGTGACAACCCCAGCACTATACTTCTATATAGTTCAGGTACTAGGAGCTGACTCACGACCTCTCCCTGGACCTCAGTGTCCCTATACAATAGGCTATTGTCCATGGCAGCATGAGGAAACCTCTCCTCAGAGCCAGGCTCCTGGCAAACCTCATTTAGAACAATCATATTTTCCTGTGCCGTTTTAAGAGTGGGGTCTCGCCACTGCTCACTCTCAGAATTGTCACAGGACACAGGCAAGTCAGGGACACTCGGTTCCCGAGAACCACCATCCTCGTCTCCCAACATCACCTGCAAAGGAATTTCATCACTATCACAGTCATCATTATTATCAATATCATTATCATGACTATGATCAGTATCATCATCATCATCATTATCACATAAGTTTAACGTCCCACTAGCATTGTGTTCCGCCCCTCGGGACTGCGCACCCTCAGTAGGAGCTTCATCACACTGTCCATCAGAAATATTTTTCCCCCAGAGATCCTTAGATCGGGGAAAGTCATTACCCAATATGACGGGGTGCACCAGGCTCTTCACTACCCCCACTTCATATGAAACCTCCCCGAGTTTAGGGACCAAGTCCACGGCAGTCTCTGGGTAGACTTTGGTGTCTCCATGGATGCACACCACACTCAGGTGCTTATCAGGGATGAAGTCCCTATCAATCAGGCTGTCACATACGGAAGTCACTGGACTCTCTGAGTCCAAGAGGGCCTGCGCTGGGCAGTCATCCACAACCACCGGGCACACCTGTGGTCCAGTCTTTTCGGCTGAGGTGGACACACACACAGGCTCTGCGCAGGGAGAGAGGGATCTGCCAACATCACAATACATAGGCTCCCCCTCTATTGGACAGTTGGCTGCAATTTCACGACATCTCCAACACTGTCCATCACACCTCTCCACCCACATGTCCCCTCGGGCCTGAACCCGCTTATCAGCATACCCCATGTCCCCAACAGCTGGAACGCTCTTACCGCGAGAGATCAGCGTCCGGGAACTCTGAAGTGACGACCTCTCAGACGGCTGGTCACGGAGACAGTCTTTGCTGGCGAAGGCCTTCTCCATCAGGCTGACCAGACGATTGGCGTCCTGGTGGTCTCCTTGTCCGATCTCTGGCTGTACCTCAGGAGGACATGCTCGGGTGTAGCGTTTCACTATCACCTCTTCAACCATGCCGACACGACGGCTGACGTCAGGCTCCAACCGCTTCTTTACTGCAAGCAACGCAGGTGCCTTCACACCATTACTCGGGTACGAGGTGCTGAGAGCTGCAATCTGCTCCCTCAGCAATCGGTTAAACTCCTGCTGCAGCTGCCAGCTCTGCTGGGCCTGCTGCATGCTCTGCAGGTATTTCTTAACAAGCTCCTCCATACTGCCGGACTTATCTGTCTCAACCATGGCAGTCTTATGTTGCACATTAACTTGCGCCATTTATTCAAACAGCGCCTCCATACTGTCATCCATGCTGTCAGACTTCTCTGTCTTAACAACGGCAGTCTTCACTCAAGACATACACACTCTACAGTCTTTTCCATAGAAAAATTCAGCTCTGCTGTGCAGACACTTTTTTTTTTTTTTTTTCTTTGCAAAGTCTATTAGGGCTCCTGTCTCTTTAAGACTGCTCCAAACAGACGTTTCTGCTGACACACTTTTTTTTCTCTGCTGCTATTTCAACAGACTTCACCTTTATTGCTGTCTCCAAGCTACTGTGCTGCATGCACACTCCAGCACTAACTGTATCAGCCCCTGCGCTGCCCCAGCATTCTCCGCCAATTGTAACATTTCCAGGGGTATAGCTCTAGGATCGCTGTCTGGGTAGACAGAATGGCACGAAAACAGTTCATTCAGACAGCAGTTCTGGTGAAAACTGGCCGCAACCAGCTTTATTAAAGTCCACAGCAAACAGATAAAAATAAATCATAAACAGAAAACCTGGGCTTGTCTAGCCACTAATTACACATAGATCGATTTCCCTGTCTCTCCGGGTCCAGACTCTACCAGTCTGACCCAAAACAACACATATGATATATGTTACCAGTATGGAGTTTCCCAGATACTCCTCCTTGTGTCTGAAGGCCCCTTCAGCGTTCAGACTTGAGAGAGATCCACTCCTATTCAGCCGCTATTCGCACGGATTCTCACTGAGACTACTCCTGTGTCCGGGGTACCTCCTGCACCCAGACTGAGATAGCTCACACTCCTGGAGACGCTTCTTGTGCCGGGACACCTCCCTGTGTCCAGACTGAGCGTGCTCCCACTCCCGGAGACTGCTTCTTGTGCCGGGACACCTTCCTGTGTCCAAGCTAAGACAGCTCCACTCTTGGAGACTGCTTCTTGTGCCGGGACACCTTCCTGTGTCCAGGCTAAGCCAGCTCGCTGATTGTGTTTGCAGACACCTACTTCTGGTCTCCTAATTAAGACCTGAGTGATTTCAGGCCTGAGCTGCAAGTGTGTGTTGAATGTGAGGTGTAGTGACCTTTCTCTACCACTAGGTTTACAAAGCCACACATTTCCCTTATACCATACAACACAGTACCTAGGTGAAATGTACACCCCATTCAACACATATTCCTTCACTGTCTCACAATATATATATTTATAGCACACTGATTAGTCATATCATGAAAACCACTGACAGTGGAAGTAAATATTAATTACTGTTTCTTGTGAAAATGGCATCTGCCAATGGGTGGGATAAATTTGGCAAATAAATACGGTAGTTGTTCTTGAAATTGATGAGTTGTAAGCAGGAAAAATGATTGAGGAACAGAGTGACTTTCACAAGGGCTAAATAGTGATGGTTAGACAACTGGGTCAGTGCATCTCAAAAAAGGTAGGTCAAGTAGTGTGTTCAAGTATGTTATTCTTAGTACCTACCAAAAGCAGTCCTTAGAAAGGCAACCACTAAACTAACCAAGGTCATCGAAACTCAAGGATCCAAACCATTGAGGTCCCTCTCTCAATTCACAATTCTTAAAAGATCCGCTTAAAAAGTTTTTGTGCCAGTCACCACAGGACATATTCTGTGGTTTGGTGGAGTTAATTTCTCAATGGGTAGAGCTGTTTTGATGGGCTTAATGGAGACATACACAATTTTAGACAAGATATCTTAGTGTTCATCAAACACTACAAATACAGTTATATGAAAAAGTTTGGGCACCCCTATTAATCTTAGGCTTAATGTTTTATAAAAATTGGTGTTTTTGCAACAGCTATTCCAGTTTGATATATCTAATAACTATTGGACACAGTAATGTTTCTGCCTCAAAATGAGGTTTATTTTACTAGCAGAACATGTGCAATCTGCATTCAAACAAAATTGGACAGGTGCATAAGTATGGGGACCCTTATCATTTTCTTGTTTTAACAACTCCTACCTACTTTTTACTGAGTTACTGTAGCACTTTTTTTGGTTTTGTAACCTCATTGAGCTTTGAACTTCATAGCCAGGTGTATGCAATCATGAGAAAAGCTACTTAAAGTGGCCACTTGCAAGTTGTTCTCCTGTTTGAATCTCCTCTGAAGAGTGGCATCATGGGCTCCTCAAAACAACTGTCAAATGATCTGTAAACAAAGATTATTCAACATAGTTGTTCAGGGGAAGGATACAAAAAGCTGTCTCAGAGATTTAACCTGTCAGTTTCCACTGTGAGGAACATAGTAAGGAAATGGAAGAACACAGGGACAGTTCTTGTTAAGGCCAGAAGTGGCAGGCCAAGAAAAACATCAGAAAGGCAGAGAAGAAGAATGGTCAGATCAGTCAAGGACAATCCTCAGACCACCTCCAGAGAGCTGCAGCATCAACTTGCTGCAGATGGTGTCACTGTGCATCGGTCAACTATACAACGCACTTTGCACAAGGGGAAGCTGTATGGGAGAGTGATGCGAAAGAAGCCGTTTCTGCAAGCACGCCACAAACAGAGTCGGCTGAGGTATGCAAAAGCACATTTGGAGAAGCCAATTTCTTTTTGGAAGAAGGTCCTGTGGACTGATGAAACCAAGATTGAGTTGTTTGGTCATACAAAAAGGCGTTATGCATGGCGTCAAAAAAACACAGCATTCCAAGAAAAACACTTGCTACCCACAGTAAAATTTGGTGGAGGTTCCATCATGCTTTGGGGTTGTGTGGTCAATGCCGGCACCGGGAATCTTGTTAAAGTTGAGGGACGCATGGATTCCACTCAGTATCAGCAGATTCTTGACAATAATGTTCAAGAATCAGTGACAAAGCTGAAGTTACGCAGGGGATGGATCTTTCAGCAAGACAATGATCCAAAGCACCGCTCCAAATCTACTCAGGCATTCATGCAGAGGAACAATTACAATGTTCTGGAATGGCCATCCCAGTCCCCAGACCTGAATATCATTGAACATCTGTGTGATCATTTGAAGAGGGCTGTCCATGCTCGGCGACCATCAAACTTAACTGAACTGGAATTGTTTTGTAAAGAGGAATGGTCAAAAATACCTTCATCCAGGATCTCATTAAAAGCTACAGGAAGCGACTAGAGGCTGTTATTTTTGCAAAAGGAGGATCTACTAAATATTAATGTCACTTTTCTGGTGAGGTGCCCATACTTATGCACCTGTCAAATTTTGTTTGGATGCAGATTGCACATTTTCTGTTAGTACAATAAACCTCATTTCAAGGCAGAAACATTACTGTGTCCAATAGTTAGTAGATATATCAAACTGAAATAGCTGTTGCAAAAACACCAATTTTTACAAAACATTAAGCTTAAGATTAATAGGGGTGCCCAAACTTTTTCATATAACTGTGTTTTTCATAATAAGGCAATTATTATAGCCCAATAAACATTTGATTCTGAAAATTGGTTATTAATGGAGGAATTTTAGTGTCTTCCATGGAGTATTGTGGTGTAATAGTTGTATAGGTTAATTTTAATATATCATGGTAATAAGACTGATACGTCATCAGTTTACAGTATAGCCTGATGACTTGTTCAGGGGACTTCGTCTATGGTATACAAGGTGTAAGCTACCAAGATCCTTAATGGGACATATGTATCATCGAGGTAGTGCTGAAGGATTTTTTAATTGGCCCGGATTTTGGGTACGGGTTTTGGGAATGACTGGAAGAGCTGGGTGGGACAGGTTGTTCCCATCCTCCAATGCAGCTGATATAAAAGGGCAGCATAGTGGTCTGTGAGTGGAGGTGAAAAGACCTCTAATAATAATAATAATAATAATTTTATTTCTATAGCGCCGACATATTCCGCAACACTTTACATTTTAGCACCTCTGATGTTTTGTCTTTGCCAGAAATTATGAACTGTGTAATAATGTAAGATGTAGGGCGCACCAAATAATAACAATTAGATAGAGAGGTGCATATCGGTAGAAAAAACAACAACTATGTAAAAAAGAAAAAGAACTACCGTAGTAACGCACACTACTCAGATAATGTAAAGTAGAAAAGTAGTAAATTTTATTGGTACACAAAGAGTAAAAATAAAACACAAGTAAAATCAAAGTGACCCTGGTCCCAAATACCCGCCCATAACCATGATGGAAGTATATAATAAGTAATGTCTCAAGAATCACAGGAGCATGAGAGGTGGCTAGAAAAATATATGATCATAAATAAATAACAGAGTAGGAACAGACAATAATAATAATCCTAAACAAAAAATAAACGTTTAGAAATATATGATAATAAACCTAAAATGAGAGAACCTGTATGGATAACAAAGAAAATAATATGAAAATTAATAGATAATAATGAATAAACCCAGGTCAGGGGTAAAATAATCCCCCACCTGTCAACTAAAGAAACAGCTCCAAGCCAAAGATAATGACAAGGAGCGCACACCAAGAAAAAAAGCCACTAACACATGATAGTTACCCCAGGAACAAACCTCATAATAGAGGCATAAAAAAGAGCACGGGCAGTCAGGACAAGAGGACACCGAGGTCCCACGCGTTACGCCGCAGCCTGTGCGGCTTCCTCAGGGAAAGTCTAAACTATCATGTGTTAGTGGCTTTTTTTCTTGGTACATACAGGTTCTCTCATTCTTGAGACATTACTTATTATATACTTCCATCATGGTTATGGGCGGGCATTTGGGACCAGGGTCACTTTGATTTTACTTGTGTTTTATTTTTACTCTTTGTGTACCAATAAAATTTACTACTTTTCTACTTTACATTATCTGAGTAGTGTGCGTTACTACTGTAGTTCTTTTTCTTTTTTACACAGAAATTATGAACTGGACACTTGTGTGAGCGGGTGAGCCCATGCCATCATATGGACTGTTTCTTTTCATTTTTCTTTATTTCACTTTTATACCAGAGGAATGGCTCTTTGTTTTCCCTTATGTGAATGATTATGAATGATGAAGTCTAATAAACTTTCTTGTTTGCACCTAGAAGCTTCGTACCTGTTTGGACCTGGCAACTACCAAAGAGTGAATCCCTACAAAGGCTGTAGGAAAAAAAACAGCTGGACATATTACAAATCACTGGCACATTCTGGCATGGACATCCTATGTTATATCAACAGATGAAAAAAGATCCCTGTGTTCATCCCCAATGTACAGTACACGTGTGAGGAGTTCAATAATTCCTTCCAGCTATTTGTCAGACTTTTCCTCCCGGTGATAGACATGGGCTAAATACACTAATTATATCACCCTTCCAAGTGCAGAATTGCACAAATAAGTTACTCTTTGCTTTTCTTCAGGGGAAGGGAATGATACAAATTACAAAGTGAAGCCTTTATAAAGTGATTCTCCCATAAGCTCTTCTTTATTAACTGCCCCAAAGGAAGAGAATTACTGCTGCTGTGGTGGTCTAGCTCCTTTCCCTACACACATGCTAAACAGATTAACATGCTTTGCCTGACCTGCTCCTCACAAAGCCAGGATAGAGTTTCCCCATCACCATGTGGAAATTAACCTGTAAGTGTCAATGGTCAGCTGTAGAGAAGGCCATCCAGCACCGAGCCAGCAATGTAAACAGCCCGGCCCAGGCTTTGTTACTCTTGGCCTTCCCTCCCCAAGAACATGGGGCTAAATATTTATTAGAAGCGCTTTGGTTCTTGTACTGAACTGAGGCACATTTCTTAGGCACTTTATTTGATTATTCTTGGCATTGGCCTGTCTTCTTTAAACTGGAAAACTTAGGCAGAAGTTTGTTTTATAAGAGAGGTGGGGGGTGAGAGCGAAAAAGCGAGCGTTAGAGAAGAGAGGGAATGATAGGGAGAGATATACTGTAAGGAGGGAAGAGAGGAAGGATGAGAGGTGCAGAGAAGTGGTGATAGAAGAAGGAGGGGAAAGAAACGGTAGAGGAGTAGTCACGTCACCATTTTAGGAAAAATAAGTAAAATATAACACAGAGAGACAAAATAGAAGTAAAGTTTATGATCAACACAAAGCTCTCATAAAACACCATATAATCCAATAAATATATATATCATTTTTTTAATGTCCGAAAGAAACAAATTTAGATTGATGGAAAACCGCTGTTTGTACCATTATAGGTCTGATGTAAAAAGAGAAATGTTATGGCAAATTATTTGTAGAAGTAGTTACACCAATAAACAATAAAGAAATAAAGTAATAAATATTATACATATTTATCTCTTAAATAAATAACACAGAAATACATATTAATTGCCATATTAATCAACTAATATTATTAATAATAATAATAATAATAATAATAATAATGATAAATGCACATGAAAATGATATAAACAAATAACATCAGAATCATGGTAACAACAAAAAGAAAAAATAATACAAATGATTTACAATTATGTCAATAATTTTTAGGAGCATTAGACATAGTGTTTGTTATTTAAAACTTATTTCAATTTAAAAAAAAAACAAAACTTGAAGATAGATTACAATATTTTTGTTCTACTGAATTAAACAGTCTTCAAGTAAGAAAATATTCCTAGGAAGATCGTGCGCATGACCGTAACATTTTTTTTTCCACAGTTTTGGTTATTCTTTAAACTGTATTAAGCTTACTTAGGCTAAAGTAACACGCCAATATAGCAAAAAAAAAAACTATCGGGTTTTCAGGCAGAAAACTGGGAAGATTTTTTTCTTACTTGTCATCCTTGTGGAATCCATTTTTTTACTCATCAGCAGTTATTAATCATTTCTAAAAGCATATTTACTATTTTCTCAGTTACAGAATTGCAATATATCTGTAAAAATCAGATACTGTTCTGTGGCTCTGTTTAGCATCCGCTTTTTTCTCACACCCATAGACTTGAATAGCTGAGTCTCATCCAATTTTATGAGTCAAATCGAACCTGATGCCATTTTTTCTCACGCCTAATTGATCAGAGAAAAAAAAGCATTTATCTGCACTGCCTCACTGAATAACATTGGTACAAGTGTGGTCTTTTTTTTGTAACAGATATCATTTGTCCGATTTATACAGTTGTGCACCACGCTGATATAGCGCCATCATATTCCGCAGCGCTGTACATACATTATCATCGCTGTCCTTATTAGGGTTCACAATCTAAGTTCCCTATCAGTACGTCTTTGAAATTTTTGAGTTTTTGGTTTTATTCTCCAAATGCTAAATATCTAAGTATGTGTGAGTTTTTTTTACACATTTTCTCATTGGCTTCTCTGTAAGAAAAATGCCTAAAAATACACATGTTGAATATAACAAGTAGAAAAAAAATGATTGTGAAATGCACCATATATATCTCCTTTATTATATAAATATATATATATATATATATTATTATATATCTATATCTATAATATAGGAGATGCTCCAACTCAGTGCTGGGCACATAGTGGTGCCACCATGTCAGTAGGGACAGGTATGATTTCATTTGCTATATCTGTTGCAGACATTTTTGTGACTTCCATTAATATGAATGGGGCTGTTAACAACTCATCTACAGACTTCAGAAAACTCCTATTTGCCTTTATAAAACTGATTCTCAGTTGCAGAAATCTTCGTAGAAAATCTGCCCTGTGTGACCCTAACCTTACGCTATAGATGCAGACCATGTAAATACATTTATTAGCTCAGCGTTAACAGTCACGCAGGGTATTAAGATGACACTTTGAAGCTCGGTGACCAAAGTATGGCTGCTACATAATCTGTACTCCAAACAAGCCAACACTGTCAGACATCATCGCTTGTGATCCCTTTGAGCCTCCTACAAATCTGTGATCATATTGTGGGGTAACATATTGAGCCATAATCTGATGAGGTATAAATAATGTAAAATTGGGACTTGTCAGAAAAATCACGTTCATATGCTTAACCATATGGCATGTCTGCATATATTAATACATATATACATTAATTCAAACTCTCTGAAGCTTCATACACTTTATTCTTTTCACATACACAGACGCAGTGTTCGGCTTTCCTTCTAATGTGATATTGCTTGTTGTACTGTAAAGCATAGAACTTTATTTTATACATGTGTCGTTTTATTTATTAACGTATAAGGTGTGATATTTGCTGAATTGGGGGTAACAGGTAACATTATATAATAGGCTCTGAATTATTACTCACAGTAAATACAGTCCAAGGATTTCACAGGACTTCCTGCGGTTTTGCTCTTTGGAGTGATGTGATTATCTGGTCATACTAACGTAGCTCGTCACCAGTCCCAGTGTAAGAGTAGAATAATGGCAGGATGCATCATCTATGGGTTCCTACCACGGGCGGAGTTTCTCCACCCATCATATCATATATAAACTCGTCAGTGCATTAGAAAAATAAAGCTTTGAGTGTTGAGTTGGCCGTCGGTGGTGAAAATTTAGCCCTAAGTAGAGTATTTTTTTTCTGGTCATAAGAAGCATATGTGGTGAAAGACATTTGAATGTGTTGGTAATGATTTTCCATCTGGAAAATTATATTGACTGTAATAGTCAGAATTTAGAGGAAACATTGCATATTTAATCTGTCCCATACACCTCAATAGGACTGACTCTACATGGAATAGTTCATAGAATCTTTACAAATCCCATTCCAATGCATGGAACAGTCAATTTTGAAAAAAAAACTACATATATATGTATATATATATATATATATATACATATATACAGTATATATATACAGATCTGGTAAAACTTAAGAGACCATTTTCAAATGTTCAGTTTGTCTGATTTTTCTTTTTATAGGTATATTTTTGAGTAAAATGTAAATTGTTCTCAAGGCCTCTTTCACACATCCGTTTTGTGCCGTCAGGCACAATCCGTCCAAAACCGGAAAGGACGGATCCGGCGCTGATTGTGAAAAAACTGATGCAACGGATCAGGTTTTTTTCCGGATCCGTCCTGAAGTTTTCAACCCGGAAAATGCAGGTACGCATGTCCGGACCGAGGAGAGAGAGAGCTTGGTTTTCAGAATCTGGATCAGTCTTTTGCCGGATTGCACAAAAGACTGATCCGGCACCATAGACTTGTATTGTTTGCGCCCACCGGATGCGCCGGATGCGCAAAAAAACGTTGCAGTGACCATTTTGTCCGGCCGCCGGATCCGGAAAAAAACGGACGCAACGCAATGACATCCGGCGCGATCTGGCGCTAATGATAGTCGATCGCAAAAAAACGCATCCGGCGGTTTAAGAAACCGGATCCGTTTTTTTCCAAAAGCACCGGATCGCGCCTGACGGCACAAAACGGATGTGTGAAGAGGCCTTAGTCTATAAACTTCTGACAACACGTCTCCGAATTTCCAACCAATAAATTTAGTATTTTTTTTCTGACAAAGAAAATTTGTCAAAATTTAAGAACAAAACAAAACAGTGCTTTCAGATTTCAAATAATGCTAAGAAAACAAGTTCATAATCATTTAGAAACAACAATACTAATGTTTTAACTCAGGAAAAGTTCAGAAATCTATATTTTGTGGAATAACCATGATTTTTAAAAACAGCTTTCATGCGTCTTGGCATGCTTTCCACCAGTCTTTCACACTGCTTCTGGTGCAAAAATGTAAGCAGTTCTTCTTTGTTTGATGGCTTGTCACTATCCATCATCCTCTTGATTACATTCCAGAGGTTTTCAATGGGGGGACTGGAGAATGGGCTGCCCATAACAGGGTTTTGATGTGGTGGTCTCTTAATTTTTGCCAGAGCTGTATGTATACACTTCGATATATTATATATTGGACCACACGATTAAAGAAGTTCCTTTATCATTTACACAAGAGTGGCGGATTTCTTTTCTTCTTTTCTACATGAATGTTTCTGGGGTGGGACCCTGTCTGAGCACCTATATAACTCAGGAGCACCGTTTTCCAGTAACACAGAGTGTGTATGTATATACACACTGGCGGACACAGACAGAAAAGGGCCCCTGTGAAAAAACAATATATGGGCCCTTTGCAGCCCAAAAGCTCCTAAAAATGCAAAAATGGGCCCCCCTACCTCTTGGGCCCCTGTGCGACTGCACAGGTTGCACCAATGATATGTCCGCTCCTGTATATACATATATATGTTCTATTTTTCTCTATAGGGTTTTTAAAAATCCTCTATGCTATGGGAAAAAATCATTCAGGTGTATTCAGCAGATTTATTCATTTATTATTTCAGATTTTTGCACAGAAATGTTCTGCTGTGGAAAATGAGCAAGACATTATAATTCTGATTAATAATTGTCAAAAAAAAGATCATGGTATCTGTAGCCAGCTTTTTGTTCCCTGGATTAGTATCAACAATTCTGCTTTTATTTGTTGTAGTTTTTTTATTATCATTGCTCACTACTTAATTTTGTACTATGAATAATAATATTAATAATAACAATTATTATTATTATTAAATATTAATTGTTTATTAAAATAAAAAAAGTATAAAACATCATTAATAGTTGCTTATTGTAAATGCATATAGTCTAAATGCAGTTAAAATGATATACTGTCATAGTAATATTTACTATTGGTTCTGATAATTAGAACTATAAGGCCGGCGTCACACACAACTACAAAAAATCGGTCCGTTTTAGTCGGTCGATTGTCGGATCAAAATGCAAACATCACACATCCTTCTGTCATCCGATTTTCCTTCAAAGATGCGATTTAGTCGCATGTGTGTGTACCTTGTAACATCTGATTTTCATCCGACTTGCGAAAATTTCTCGCAGGCTTGCAAAACTGACATATAATGGATCCAAAAGAATAGTATTTCAATCACAAAAGAAAGAATAGATATATACACATAGAACACATATATATATATATATATATATATACATGTCATTGTGACATGTATATATATATATATATATATTTATAGTTCCTAGACTTCTACATACTGTAATAGCTGCTAATTCAATTGCCGGCTTTTGTGAAATCACAGAAGCCGACATGAAATGATACATTGTTTCCACACAGTTAACCATGTCATTTCCTGTATTTTGATATTTGTTTAGAACTTACAATTACATGAGTGTATTTGTGCAAAATTTCGGACATGTAGGGGTTAATTAAAGGTGTAAATTTGTTGAAAAAAAATGCGTGGGCTCCCGCTGTATTTTCTCCACCAGACAGACAAAGCAAGCGAGTGGGGGCAGATAATAACAGCCTAGGGAGGGTACATTTTTTTTGTGCCCCCCCTGGCTGCTAACATCTGCCCCCAGACACCCCAGAAAGGGCAAATCTATAATTAGATTCGCCCTTTCTGGCACTTTGCCCGTCTATTCCCATTGCCCTATAGCGGTGGCGAATGGGTTAATAATGTCACCTTAATGTCACCTTAGTATTGAAAGGTGACCTTAAGGCAGGTTAATAATTGAGAGCTGTCAATTAGACAACTATCAATTATTAATCCTATTGTATGATAGAAAAATCAAACACACACAGTTTAATAAAAAATAAGTTTAATGAAATAATCACACAGTTTTTGACCATATTTTATTTTCCTGCTAAAACCATTTCCTGTAATAAAAATAAAATAAAAAAGCAAAATGATTCTTACCAATCCGATGTACAGTCAGGTCCCACGGTGTAATCCATCAGAAAGGGTTAACAGGTTACAGGTCGCAGAGAGCTAATAATGCTGTCTCAGACCTGTATTCCCCTGAATGAATCAGTTACTCTCCCAGCGAAAGGAGAGGAATAGATTCATGAATGGAGCTTAATTGATTTATTGGCACTTTCACTTCAGTGACCTGACCTAAAGTGAAAGTGGATACAATCAATTAAGCTTCATTCATTAATCACATCCTCTCCTGTCGGCAGGAGATAAGCTCATTCATTCAGGAGCTATCAGATGAGCACGCAGGATT
Source organism: Oophaga sylvatica (assembly GCA_033576555.1). Classification (NCBI taxonomy): domain Eukaryota; kingdom Metazoa; phylum Chordata; class Amphibia; order Anura; family Dendrobatidae; genus Oophaga; species Oophaga sylvatica. The sequence continues at coordinate 914,488,492 of JARQOD010000001.1, read as the reverse complement.
ACTTGCGCTGCTTATCTGATTGCTAGTTAACCCTTTGTGAAGGATTACATCGTGGGACGGGACAGATTGCCAGATAGGTAAGAATAATGTTGTTTTATTATTTTATATTTATTTTAGAAGAACAAGGGCTTCGAACGGATTAAGAGTGAAATAAAAGATGGTCAAAAAGATGTGTTTTTATTTCATTAAAATTATTTATTCTTAAAGTGTTTGTGTTTTTTTATTTACTTCAATAGGATTAATAATTGATAGTTGTCTAATTGACAGCTCTCAATTATTAACTTGCCTTAAGGTCACCTTTCAATACTAAGGTGACATTAAGGTGACATTATTAACCCATTCGCCACCGCTACAGGGCAATGGGAATAGACGGGCAAAGTGCCAGAAAGGGCGAATCTAATTATAGATTTGCCCTTTCTGGGGTGTCTGGGGGCAGATGTTAGTAGCCAGGGGGGGCACAAAAAAAATGTACCCTCCCTAGGCTGTTATTATCTGCCCCCACTCGCTTGCTTTGTCTGTCTGGTGGAGAAAATACAGCGGGAGCCCACGCATTTTTTTTCAACGAATTTACACCTTTAATTAACCCCTACATGTCTGAAATTTTGCACAAATACACTCATGTAATTGTAAGTTCTAAACAAATATCAAAATACAGGAAATGACATGGTTAACTGTGTGGAAACAATGTATAATTTCATGTCGGCTTCTGTGATTTCACAAAAGCCGGCAATTGAATTAGCGGCTATTACAGTATGTAGAAGTGTAAGAACTATAAATATATATATATATACATGTCACAATTACATATATATATATATATATATATATATATGTATTCTATGTGTGTATATCTATCCTTTCTATTCTTTATTAAAGCTGTCAGTGTGATTTTACAGTATAGCCGGGGATGAATTGCCGGCTTTTCTAAAGGACACCGATGCGATTTAATCGCAAGTCACACATGCGGTCCGTTTGTAATCAGATTTTTCATCGCTCCCATAGACTTGCATTGGCGATAGTCGACCCACAATCGGTGACAATCGCAGCATGCTGCGATTGCACACGTACGTTTAAAATGGACCACAAAAAATCGGATACTGGGAGCTGCTCCATAGATTAACATAGGGCAGACTGCAATACGATATTTCATCGTATTGCAGTCGTCCGATTCTGTCGACGCCGGCCTAAGCGTAGTTTCAGCGTTTTTTGCAGTCAGATATTGGCTATGAGATAGGCAGCTGTTAAACACACAGACTGTGCAGTTTTTGTGGTGTTTATCACACTGTTAGTTTTCTTTTGGGTTCTTAGATTTTTTTCTAAATTGCAGCATGCTCTAGATGTGGCATTTATTTAATCTGTTTCTAAAGATTTTTGTCTACTGGAAAGAAAATCCATGGGTGATGGAAAAAACAAAACAAATCCCCAAAGCACACTTATTAAAAATACATGAAAGTAATGATAATTTCTTAAAGGCAAAATTCATTATATGTATTATATTATATACAAATGCATGATATAAAAATATAAACTCAGTGCCGGACACATAATAGAGCCATTATGTCTGGTGTACGGAGGTAAACTGTTACTTGTTGCTCTGCTTTCCCTGGCCCTTACATGTGATACTTTGGGTGTCAGGATGTGATCTCAGGCTGCAGATTTGCTGCAGACCTTTATTTGACTGTCATATTCATCTGAATGGGTTTGTCACAATCAATGAATGTGCTGCATAAAGTGAAAAGCTATGAATTCTATGTGACTGCAGACTGCTGAACTGTGGCAGTGCGCAATGCACACACTGTCATGATTCCGAGTCTGAGTGGGCGGTCACATAGCCACATATTCCTGCACCGGGAATACAACGGAATCGCTATAGTTTTGCATTACACACTACAATGATTTGACAGTCTGCAGTCACATGCATTGACTTCATGCTTATCTTTTCAGCCCAGAACACCTGCCACTGCCAACATTAACACAAAATATTACTGGCAAAATTAATAGTAGAACAAAGTAAGTACCAGATTAATATTAAAAAAAGAAAACTCATAGGTCTGTTTTAAATATAATTTATTTTCTTCTTCATATCAGTAGTAATTGACATCATAAAATGCTTGTCAATGAAAAACACAGAGACCATGTGATGGGTGGCAGCTAGGGGGCGCACTGAGTGTGAAAGTTGTATCTCCCACCAACTCTCATTTAAGCAAACATGAAGAATTGTTAAAAAGCACAACACGGCTAAAATTATACAGAAAGACAACAAACTAAATTCTTCTAATAACATTCTAGGAATTCTATACTATTATCTTTAGAAGCTCCTAATCAGTCATACAATAGGGCCAGACAAAAATGTTACAACGTGATCCATAAGGAATGATAGGGCTGGAGGTCACTTCACCTAGGTCAACTAATAGAGGGCAAAATCTGAAGAAGTCCACTGCTTGTAATAGTGCATGCAGTGTTCCTTGATGTAAGGCTACCATGAGCATCACTATAAAAGCTCGTTCCCGTTGCAGTCTGTGAAAAAAAAAACGAAACGCACTCAGACCAATGTTCTTCAATGCGACAGTGCAGATGAGCGACTTATTTCAGTGACCGAATCTGCTTGTGAGAAAAATGACAGCGTGCACTAGTTTAATCCAAAAATCAGATGAGACTCACCCATTCAAGTCTATGGGCGCACAAAAAAAATCGGATGCCATACAAAGACTCATGACGGACACATTCCAATTTTATAACATAGGAAGCTGTAAATTGTCTTATAAATGATTAATAGCTGCTGTAAAAATAAGGAATGGAAAACGGATGACAAGTGTGAAAAAATTGTCCCACTTTTCTGGATGAAGCTGAAATATATTTTAGAATTAGTGATCCCATCTAGACAGCCCGGTTTTATGTTTGCAATTCACCAAATAGAAATGACTACTGAAAAGAATTTTACAAATGCCACAATGTACAGAAAAAAGTCAGTTCATTAAAAGTCAGTATTTTAAGTAAGTTCATGTAAAAAATATGATTTCTATGTGTAAAAACAATGCAGGGGTGTAACGACCGCAGTCGCAGAGGTAGCGACCGGTTCTGTGTGGATGGGGACCCGTGCAGGTGAGGGGCCTGACGACGCCAGCAGAAACTTCATGTGAATGTGCTTCCTCTTATTGCGACACACAGCCCATCAGGTCCGTGCACGGCAATATACACTGCCGGCCAATCAGAGGCTAGCAGCTGACGTTGGCGTGAACGTGACTGGGGGTGTATGGCAGTAATGTCATGCGCTCCTGTCGCTTGCATGCTGAACTCAGTTGTAGGCTTCAGAAGAGGACGCCGCATGGCAGGGGAGTATAATGTCTTTCTTTTTTCTACAGCAGTAGCGGATTGATGGCAGAGAAGGTTTTGTATCAGAAGGACATTAGTGAACACTGCAGTTATCTACAATGAAAAGAAACTCAATTGTGTATATTGAAAGGAAACAATAGTCACCATACTGGAACTTAAAATCTCCTACGGAGAGCAGTGGACTTTCGAGATTCTAGTGAGGAGGAGTCGTACCAATGTACCTCAAGCAATGGGGCCCTCATTAGTCAGGTGGGAACTGAGAGTAGCTATGAGAGGCTGTAGCGTTACACTCCGAGTCGTGTGACCCTCTCAGGAGAAGATGAAGTCTCCCATACGTTTGCTGGTTTATCATGAGCTGCAAGAGTAAGAAGTGCAAGAGAAATGATGTGTCACATTAAGGCTAAGTGCACACGTTCAGGAATGTTTGCAGAATATTCCTGAGTAAAAACTGACTTTTTTCGCGGAAAAAAATGCGCATTTTTTGGCGCGGATTTGACGCGTTTTTACAGCGATTTTTCCCTGAATTTTCTGGGTCAATAATATAGCGGGAAAAACGCTAGAATTCCGTGAAATTAATGAACATGTTGCTAGATTTTCCACGATGCGTTTTTTTCGCGGAAAAAAGCGCACCATGTGCACAAAAATTGCGGAATTCATTCTAAATGATAGGATGCTTAATTCATGCGTTTTTTGACGCGTTTTTCCCCGCGAAAAAACGCGAAAAAAATGCAAATAATCCTGAACGTGTGCACTTAGCCTAAATGTAACCGAGAAGTGCCCATGCAATAGAAATCTTTGTAAAGAAATGTGCCTATTATCTGAGCTACATAGTTTTATCAAGTTCATGTTCAGTAAAAAGAAGTTTATTTTTGGACTTGAGTCTTCCTCGAGTCGTTCTCTAACATTTGGTCCTCGCCTGCCCGATATAGCAGCAGCATCCAGTCTGCAAAGGCGTATCGCACAGGCAACAAGAGCACACAAACACAGATAGGAACCCCCTTTTTATGTAGTGTGCAGACGTGGAAGACGAGTACCTCGTCCCTGAGTGACTGGTGTCCTGTGTAAGCCATATCAATGTGCAATTTTTTTCTACTAGGCAGCCAACTCCTCCATAATCTGGTAGGTGTTGGGGTGGCTGTTTCTATCAGTAGTTTGCACCTGTGCTTCCCCTTGCCTTTATTAGTGGAGGCCTGCGGCTCCTGCTAGATGTGCATTTGTCATCAGACAGGATTTTGGGAAGGCCGTATCTTATGGTATGTGTTTTTTTTCACATGAGAAGACAGAAGCCTAGGAGCAAGTAGGGTCGGACTGGGGTGTCTGGGGCCCACCAGGAAAATGGACTCTAGGGGCCCACCCTACAGCTATATGCAAATATCTGTCAGGCGTTACTCTGATTATAACGAACCATCGACTGTAAAACACAGGCAGCTCCTGCACATCTACTGTGAGCCCCCATAACTGGGATGTATAATTACGGTAGTTTACATTAATGGGGTTCTTTGGTTAAAATAAGTTATCACCGTTCCATGAGCTCTACAGGATAGGTGATCACTCCGGTCCGACCATTAGAAACTGCACCGATCGGAAAAATGAGGAAGTTTTATCGTTGATAGGAAACTTATCTCCATTTTATAATGGAATGGCAGGTGGGATATCTGACCGCAGCTCCATTCAGTCTCTTTGTGGCTTTTATAAAGAAACAAATGCTACACTGAGGGAATGAATGGATCAGTGATCGAGTTGTACATGCCACTCCAGTCTAATGGGGATAAAAAGTTCCACATTTTGCTGATTGAGTGCAAGTAGTCAGACCCCCACCAATCAATACGTTATCACTTATCTTGTGGAGAGTGTAATGTATGTAGTACAGTTCATATAGCGTCTTGTGCTTGGGTGCGATGAAAATACATGAGACACAGGTTTGATATAGAAAGTCTTGTATTACTTCATACAAGTTGGCAAAAATAGTCACACAGTTTGCAGACACAGACACAGAAGCAGGAGACACAGCAGGCCAGAGTAATCTAAGCTCAGCAATCACTCTCCACAACAGGTTCAGGATCTTCTTCTCTGTTACCGTAAGTCCATGCAAACGTGGGTCTTTCAAAGAGCAGGGTTCAGAGTCCACAAGTGCTTCAGAGTTCCTCAGTAGGAATAGCTGGAGTACAAGGTCCAAGGCTTTAGGAGTCAGGTCACAGGTTCACTGCAGGCTAGATTCTGAAGCACTGATTGCTCAGCTGTGGCTGCTTAAGAAGCAAAAGGAGAGAATCAGGGCGGGAACATGCAAGCTGGAAACTCCATTTTGACTGAGGGCAAGATAGCTGCAGCAAGACAGAAAGTAAAATGGCTGACGAACAAACTGAGTTTCAGGAACATGTACACAGAACCTTACATTACTCCCCCCTTAGGGACAACCTCCGGATGACCTCAGGCCAGGCTTGTGTGGGTACCTCTGATGAAACTGACGGAGCAAGCGAGGAGCATTAACGTTATTGACTGGTTCCCATGAGTTGTCCTCCACTGGGTAGCCCTGCCATTTAATCAGATATTGTAACTGATTTCTATACAACCTGGAATCTAAAATCCTTTCCACCACAAATTCTTCCTGACCATCGACTAGCACTGGGTCAGGGCAAGGAGAAGAACGTCCAGGAAACGTATTGGGTGTCGCAGCCTTTAGTAGGGATACATGAAAGACAGGGTGAATTCTCATAGTTCTGGGCAGTTGAAGACGACAAGCAACGGCACTTATAATTTTACTGATTTTATAGGGTCCAATGTACTTATGTCCCAACTTAGACGATGGAATCCGTAACTTAAGATTTCTGGTTGACAGCCAGACCAAGTCTCCTACCTTGAAAGCTGGTGCAGGTTTACGAAATTTATCTGCTGCTTTCTTGTACCTTTCCTGAGCCGATTCCAGATTCTCCTTTAGAAGATCCATATTCTTCTGTAAAGACGTGATTCTTTCAGCCACTGCTGGTAAAGGCGTTTCTATGGGAAATCGTGGTAGAATATTAGGATGATAACCTAGATTAGAGTAAAAAGGAGACTGCTTAGTGGAGGCACTCTGAGAGTTGTTATACGAGAACTCAGCTAATGGAAGTAGATCCACCCAATCATCCTGTAGGTGGCAGATAAAGCAGCGGAGATACTGCTCCAGGGTTTGATTGGTTCGTTTATTCTGTCCATTAGTCTGGGGATGAAAAGCAGAAGAAAGGTTTACTTTAATGTCCAATGCTGCACAGAAATTTTGCCAAAACCTAGAAGTGAATTGCACCCCTCGATCCGAAATAACCTCATCCGGTACTCCATGTAAGCGAAACACATCTTTAATCATCAAATCTGATGTCTGTTTTGCAGTGGGTAAGCCGACACAAGGGATAAAATGAGCTGCCTTTGTTAGACGGTCAACCACCACTAGAATGGTGTTCTTCCCTTGAGAGGTTGGTAACTCCACAATGAAGTCCATAGAAATGGATCCCCACGGGCGGGACGGGGTGGGAAGAGGCTGTAACAGACCAGTTGGTGAGGAGCGAGGTGTTTTGCATCTTGCACAGACTTCACATGAAGTGACATAGTTTAAAACATCCTTCCTGCAAGTGGGCCACCAAAAGAAACGAGAGAGAAATTCCTGTGTCTTTGGAATTCCTCTATGCCCAGCTATCTTGGAATCGTGAATGAGTTGCAATACTCTCAATCTGACTGTTTCAGGAATATACAGGCGTTGTCCCTGAATCCACACACCATTCTTAAAGACAAGACTTACGTCCCTTGGGGGTTGTGCCAAAAAGGAATCCGCATGGTATGCTTCCTTGATGTCCTTAAGTAGGTCTTGATTATGAATTACTCCTAGGAATCTAGAGTCAGGAAAAATAGTCTTAGGAGGAGTAATTGGACGTGTCTCTGCTGAGTAAATCCTAGAGAGTGCATCAGCCTTTCCATTGCGCGATCCTGGTCTATAAGAAATGATAAAATTAAATTGGTTTAAGAAAAGATTCCAGCGAGCCTGGCGAGGAGTCAGGCACTTAGCCGACCTGATAAACTCAAGGTTACGATGATCTGTCAGGACGACTATTTGCTGTGCAGCTCCCTGAAGAAGGTGTCTCCATTCTTTGAAGGCGGCAATAATGGCCAACAACTCTCTATTGCCCACATCGTAGTTCCTCTCAGCCGAAGACAACTGCTGGGAAAAGAAGGCACAGGGATGCAAGACATTCTTCTCACCTGTTCTCTGAGAGAGTATAGCTCCAACGGCACAGTCTGAAGCATCCACCTCTATTATGAAGGCAAACTCGGGGTTGGGATGTACTAGGATAGGTGCAGTGGTAAATTTATCTTTTAGACGGGAAAATGCTTCCTGGGCTTGGGGAGTCCAGGAGAACCTAGACTGTTTCCGGGTAAGTTGGGTGATAGGTGACACTACCTCAGAGAAATTTCTAATGAAACGTCTATAGAAGTTGGCAAACCCGATGAAGCGCTGTACCTCCTTCACATTTCTAGGACTTGGCCAATCCTTGATGGCTTGGGTTTTGCTTCCATCCATACTAATTCCTTGTGTAGACAGTACATACCCCAGAAATTGAATTTCGGTCCTATGGAATTCACACTTTTCAAGTTTGATGTAAAGATGATTTTGTCTTAGACGTTCCAAGACCATTCTCACATGTCCATGATGTTCCTCTGTGGAGTTAGAAAAAATTAGAATATCATCCAAATAAATTACCACGAATGTATCTAGGAGATCCCTGAAGATGTCATTCACCAAGTGTTGGAAAGTGGCTGGGGCGGTACTCAGACCAAAAGGCATAACTAGATATTCAAAGTGTCCATAGCGTGACCTGAATGCAGTCTTCCATTCATCCCCTGGTCTAATACGGACTAAGTTATAGGCCCCACGAAGATCTAGTTTAGAGAAAATTTTGGCATGTCGCACTCTCTCCAATAACTCAGGGATTAAAGGCAATGGATAACGGTTTCTAATAGTAACCTTATTGAGTTCCCTATAGTCTACGCATGGTCTCAGAGAACCATCTTTCTTCTTTACAAAGAAGATGGGTGCACCTGCAGGAGATGAAGAGGGGCGTATGAAGCCCTTGGCTAGATTTTCGTCTATGTAATCCTTTAAAGCCTTTAGCTCGGGCCCCGCCAGGGGGTAGATCTTACCAAAAGGTATCTCTGCTCCAGGCAATAATTCAATTGGACAATCATATGGACGGTGAGGAGGAAGCTGGTCAGCGTTCTTCTTGTCACATAAATCCACATAGTCCTGGTATACAGCTGGTAGTTCAGGGACTGACATGGTTCCTTTAGGAACAGAGCAAGCTGAAACTTTTGGACTCATCTGTTTCTCTGGAAAGTGTAATTCCTTGGTCTCCCAGTTAATGGTAGGATTCTGAGCCTGCAGCCATGGTAGCCCTAGAATAATGGGAAAGTGGGGAGAAGAGATAAGCATAAAGGACAGTTTCTCTTGATGATCTTTACCCATAAGAACCCTCAAAGGCTCTGTTTCCTGATCCACTGGTCCAGAGGTCAGCAGGGAGCCATCCACAGTTTCCATCTGTACTGGAGTAGCCTTCTTCACTGAATGTATCCCCTGTTTCAGAGCAAAGGAGACATCCATAAAATTTCCACTTGCCCCTGAGTCGATCATAGCAGAGCTAGACACCCAAGCTGAGTCAACCCAGAGTTTGATGGAAAGAAAGCAATGAGAATTGTTTTTCTTACAACTCAGCTGGGACACCGCTGAGGAAACTTGAAAAATGGCAGCATTTACACAGTCAACGTCCTCAGAGGTAACGGAGTTTAAGTCCGAGAAATCAAGATCTGTTGCTGCAGATCTCTCTGGAGCCTGAGGCTCGGACCTGACAGATCCCCTCTCGCAACACTCACAATGAATGAGTGCTGCTGTAGTCTTACGAGAACGGCTGGGGCAGTTTATAATGAAGTGCCCTGACTTACCACAATAGAAACATAGATTTTCCTTAAAACGATGTTCCTTGCGTGCATCACTAACCCGTCGTTGTAAAGAGTCTACCTGCATGGGTTCAGGTTCAGGTTCCCGTGTAATCCTACTCAAAGGTTCCTTAGCTGGAGAGGAAGGTAGGAAAAGGTTAGTGCCATTGCTTTCGAACCATCTCTCTTGCCTGCGTTCAGTCAGACGAGTATCAATACGGATGCAGTAGTTAATAAAGTCACCTAACGCAGTGGGAGGGTCGGCACGAGCAAGTTCATCCTTAATCAGTGGAGATAACCCCTTTCGAAAAATAGATTTTTTGGCAGGACTGTCCCAGGTGGTATCAAGGGCCCATCTCCTGAAATCCAAGGCATATTCAGCTACCGAGTGCTTACCTTGGCGCAAAGCTAACATGGCTGCTTCAGCTGTTGCACCTCGATTGGGGTCATCAAACACCTGCCCCATGGCTGAAATAAAAGCATCAAGGTGATTCAAACAATCATCCTCAGTCTCAATCAGAGGGTTTGCCCACATCAAAGCCTTGTTGGTAAGCAACATAATTATAGTAAGCACCTTAGATCGTTCAGTGGGAAATTGTGAAGCATGTGCAGAAAAAAAAAGATTGCATTGATTAATAAATCCCCTGAATTTCTCACGTTCACCGCCAAAACGAAAAGGGGGCAACTTGGGAATCCCAGAACTCGGGGCTACGGCAGGAGCCTGGACTCGCTCTTCTAGAACCTCAATCCTGGCTCGCAAATCCTGGGCAGTCTGTCCAAACACTTGCAAATTGTGATTAGTGAGGTCCTGTAGGCTTGAAAAACGGGTCTTTATATTCTGCAAATCTGCAAGGATATTATCAGTCACTCCGCAAAGTTCCTTTATGCGGGCCTCCATTTTCCAGATCTTTTAAGACAGGAGTACTGGAAGAAGAGGAGAGGAGAAAAAAAAAAACAATAGTGTTTACCTGTGGTAACACTGCAGAGAGAAAAAAAAATTAAGGGAACTGCTCACCTGGAATGGTTGTGAGAAGTCACAACCACTATCATCACAGAAAGTTCACCCGGACATCTGATATCCACAGTTACAGCAGACAAAAAAGAGAAAAGAGAAAAAAAAAAAAAAACAATAGTGTTTACCTGTGGTAACACTGCAGAAAAAAAAACACTTAAGGGAATTGCTCACCTGTAATGGTTGTGAGAAGTCACAACCACTGTCATCACAGAAAGTACAACCGGACATCCGATATCCACAGTTACAGCAGACACAGCCTTTCCAGACCCAGCAGACACTAACGTTTTGGCTTCAGAATCTTGTAATGTATGTAGTACAGTTCATATAGCGTCTTGTGCTTGGGTGCGATGAAAATACATGAGACACAGGTTTGATATAGAAAGTCTTGTATTACTTCATACAAGTTGGCAAAAATAGTCACACAGTTTGCAGACACAGAAGCAGGAGACACAGCAGGCCAGAGTAATCTAAGCTCAGCAATCACTCTCCACAACAGGTTCAGGATCTTCTTTTCTGTTACCGTAAGTCCATGCAAACGTGGGTCTTTCAAAGAGCAGGGTTCAGAGTCCACAAGTGCTTCAGAGTTCCTCAGTAGGAATAGCTGGAGTACAAGGTCCAAGGCTTTAGGAGTCAGGTCACAGGTTCACTGCAGGCTAGATTCTGAAGCACTGATTGCTCAGCTGTGGCTGCTTAAGAAGCAAAAGGAGAGAATCAGGGCGGGAACATGCAAGCTGGAAACTCCATTTTGACTGAGGGCAAGATAGCTGCAGCAAGACAGAAAGTAAAATGGCTGACAAACAAACTGAGTTTCAGGAACATGTACACAGAACCTTACAGAGAGATGATTACTTTTTTCACAGGAAAACCCCTGTAAAGCCCCCGTCACACACAGTGATCTCTCTAGCGAGATCGATGCTGAGTCACCAGCTTTGTGACACAACAGCGATCTCCCCATCGATATTGCTGTGTGTGACATTCAGCGACGATCAGCCCCCCTGCTCGGTATCGCTGATCGTCGCTGAATGTCCTGGACATTATTTTGATCGTTGGTTTCCTGCTGGCCAGCACGCATCGCTGCGTGTGGCAGGCAGGAGACCAGCAATCAGCTGGTAACCAAGGTACACATCGGGTTTCCAGGCGCCGGGCAGCGCCTGGAAACCCGATGTGTACCTTGGTTACCAGCTCCCTGCACCAGCAGGCTGGTATCCAACGTACACTGCGGGTAACTAAGCGACATTACCCGCAGTGTCGCTGTCCTTATCGCTGCCTGTTTGGCAGCTCAGCAGTGATCATGTAGCGACACACCAGCGATCCTGACAAGTGCATATCGTTGTTGGGATCGCTGGTGTGTCGCTATGTATGATGGGGCCCTAAGTGCATCTCTGCCGCTGTGATCCAAGTATTTAATCTCTAATGGAAATAAAGAATCTTCTCCTAATTAATATCAAAGAGAGCAAATGACCGCCATACACAACACAATCCACTATACCAAGACCAATAATACCACATACAGGGAAGAAATTCCCCCACACCATGACCAGACCACATAGTGACCACCACACTATAACTAGACTACATATTCCACCACTGTTATGTTTAGGTAGCTGAGGAGAAAAAGAAAAAACGGCAATACACCAGAGAGGCTGGAACCTATTGGATTGCAGTAAATTGAACTAACCACACAACTAGAGGTAGCCGTGGAGCGTTCCTACGTTGATCCGAGACGCCTCGTCACAGCCTGAGAGATAACTACACCTAAAGGCAGAAAGATGAAAGCTATCTGCCCCAGAGCAGATCACCCAAAGAAAATAGGAAGCCCCCAAATATGTAATGGCGGTTAGACAAGAAGAAAGCACGGACACAGACAGAAAATAGAATGAGCAAATGCTGGGGCCCAATCTGTCTAGACAGAAAAGAACAGGAAAGAATTCTGACTGTAATCCAAAAAAAACCCTAAAAAATACCAACTCTTCTGATTGCAAAACACCTGAGATCACACAATCTCCACCACCTAAATCAGATCTCTGGTGTAACAAAACTAAGCCACAGCCACTGAAAAAACAGGAAAAAGCAAATGAACAAATAACAGTGGCTACAGATAAACTGAAAGGAGCACAGGCCCCTGAGGGGACCCGGCAGACCTCCACAAAAGTGCAGAAAACTATGCAAAGAGTAAGCACAAAAAGAAAAGCAGAAAATATCTTATCTGAAAGCAGGAGATGCAGGTGAGACTCCAGCAAACTTCCAAATGAACCAGGAACCACAATTGAGACAAGAACAATTGATCACCGGCGACCATCATGGGAGGGAACCTCCCTTATATCAGTCCAGTCAGTGATCCCAGATTGCCATTCCTCGCTGGAAGGTTCAGTACTGTCTGTAACCACCAGAGGGAGCCTCTGCTCAGAAACCATCTCTAGCACATTCATAACAGTACCCCCCCTTGAGGAGGGGTCACCGAACCCTCACTTGTGCAACCAGGCTGATCAGGATCAGCTCGGTGATAGGCACGGATCAGTCTCCTAGCATGGATGTCCGAAGCAAACACCCAAGAATTGTCCTCCTGACCATAATCTCTCCACTTAAACAAATACTGGAGTTTCTGTCTAGAAAAACGAGAATCCAATATTTTCTCAACCACATACTCCAGATTGCCCTCAACCAAAACAGGGTCAGGAGGCGCAGCCATAGGAACTACTGGCTCGACAAACCTCTTCAATAAGGACTTGTGGAACAGGTTAAGGATCTTAAATGTCCCTGGAAGAAGCAAACGGAAGGAAACAGGATTAAGAATCTCCATGATCTTATAAGGTCCAATGAACCTAGGCTTAAACTTTGGAGATGCAACCCTCATAGGGATATTTCTTGAGGACAACCAAACCAAGTTCCCCACTTTAAACCGAGGACAATCAGTCCTATGCCGGTTGGCAAACCGTTGGGCCTTCTCCAGAGAGAGAGATAACCTCTCCACTACCTGGTCCCAAATCTGCTGCATACGCTCCACAACAGAGTCAACAACCGGACAGACAGAAGCCTCCGCCTGTCCCGAAGAAAATCGAGGGTGAAACCCAGAATTGCAGAAAAATGGAGACATCAAGGTGGCAGAGCTAGCCCTATTATTAAGAGCAAACTCAGACAAAGGCAAAAAAGAGACCCAGTCATCTTGATCAGCAGACACAAAACATCTGAGATAAGTCTCCAAGGTCTGGTTTGTTCTCTCGGTTTGTCCATTGGTCTGAGGATGAAATGCAGAGGAGAAAGATAATTGAACACCAAGTTTAGAACAAAATGTCCTCCAAAATCTGGAAACAAACTGGACTCCTCTGTCAGACACAATGTTCTCCGGAATGCCATGTAACCCGAACCACATGCTGAATGAACAAAGGCACCAATTCGGAGGAGGAAGGTAAATTAGGTAATGGCACAAGATGTATCATCTTGGAAAACCTATCACAGATTACCCAGATAACGGTCATTCTCTGAGAAACAGGGAGGTCGGAAATAAAATCCATAGAGATATGGGTCCATGGCCTCTTGGGCACAGGTAATGGCATTAACAAACCACTAGAGCAAGAGCAAGGCTTGGAACGAGAGCAAGTCCCACTGGACTGCACAAATTCCCTGACGTCACGAGACAAAGTAGGCCACCAAAAGGACCGACTCACCAAGTCTCTGGTACCAAAAATCCCGGGATGACCAGCCAACGCGGAACAATGAATCTCAGACATCACACTCTTCTTCTACTGGTCTGGGACAAACAATTTCCCAATAGGGCAGCAATCAGGTTTATCCTCCAGACACCCTTCCAGAGCCAGTCTCAAATTGGGCGAGATGGTGGAAAGTACTACACCCTCTTTCAAAATAACAGCAGGATCAGATAACTCAGGAGAGTTCGCAAAGAAACTCCTCGAGAGGGCATCCACCTTAACATTCTTAGTGCCAGGAAGAAAAGAAACCACAAAATTAAAACGTGTGAAAAACAAGGCCCACCTGGCCTGTCTAGGATTAAGTCGCTTGGCTGATTCAAGATAAACCAGGTTCTTATGGTCCATGAGGACCACCACCTGATGTTTGCCTCCTTCCAGCCAATGTCTCCACTCTTCAAAGGCCCACTTCATGGCCAATAACTCCCAATTACCCACAGAGTATAAATCAAAAAATATTAAGGTTTGCACCATAACTAACCAAGAATAATTACTCTAAAGCATAGGAACTGCATTACTGCACAAAAAAAAATGAAAAAAGCGCTATATGATGTATATATGAATATATGAGATATGTATCTGCAAAAAATTGCTATGAAAAATGAAGGCTCTTAGCGCATAGATTGGCCAATGTATGTATGCCCAATTACCACGTCACGGTGTCCTTCGTCAATTGGGTCACTAACCTGATATGTTACCTCTCTTGTGGCAAAAAGCCTACAATTTATAGGGCAGGAATAGACCAGCTAATCTGATTAAAATCACCTGTGGCTTTTGGGAATGAGTGCACATGTCCAAAAAGTTTAATACAAATAGAGAAAAAAGACCAGCACATCCAAGCTATGTGAACAAGCGCCAACCAAAGAAAGTATAATTCAAAAAATATTAAGGTTTGCACCATAACTAACCAAGAATAATTACTCTAAAGCATAGGAACTGCATTACTGCACAGAAAAAAATGAAAAAAGTTGCTATGAAAAATGAAGGCTCTTAGCGCATAGATTGGCCAATGTATGTACGCCCAATTACCATGTCACGGTCTCCTTCGTCAATTGGGTCACTAACCTGATATGTTACCTCATTCCCAAAAGCCACAGGTGATTTTAATCAGATTAGCTGGTCTATTCCTGCCCTATAAATTGTAGGCTTTTTGCCACAAGAGAGGTAACATATCAGGTTAGTGACCCAATTGACGAAGGACACCGTGACGTGGTAATTGGGCATACATACATTGGCCAATCTATGCGCTAAGAGCCTTCATTTTTCATAGCAATTTTTTGCAGATACATATCTCATATATTCATATATACATCATATAGCACTTTTTTCATTTTTTTCTGTGCAGTAATGCAGTTCCTATGCTTTAGAGTAATTATTCTTGGTTAGTTATGGTGCAAACCTTAATATTTTTTGATTTATCCCAATTACCCACGTCATAAATACGCTCAGTTGGAGAAAATTTTCGAGAGAAAAAGGCACAAGGGTTTCTCTTAGACGTCTCTGGATCTCTTTGGGACAAAACGGCACCTGCCCCAATTTCAGAGGCATCAACCTCCACCTGAAACGGTAGAGAAACATCAGGCTGCTGTAGAACAGGAGCAGAAGTGAATCTCTGCTTAAGTTCCTGAAATGCAGAAACTGCCTCAGGAGGCCAATTCACCACATCAGAACCCTTTTTGGTCAAATTAGTCAATGGTTTAACAATACCGGAGAAATTACCAATAAATTTACGATAAAAATTGGCAAAACCCAAAAATCTCTGAAGAGCCTTTAATGAAGTAGGTTGGACCCAATCACAGATGGCCTGAACCTTGACCGGGTCCATTTCAATAACAGACGGAGACAAAATGAATCCCAGAAATGAGACCTTCTGTACGCCAAAAAAACACTTTGATCCCTTCACATACAGTGCATTCTCTCTCAAAATCTGGAACACAGTCCGAACATGTTTCACATGAGAGTCCCAGTCATTGGAAAAAATCAAGATATCATCCAAATAAACAATCAGAAATTTATCCACAAAATCCCTGAAAATATCATTCATGAAGGATTGGAAGACGGAAGGAGCATTAGTGAGCCCAAAGGGCATCACTAGGTACTCAAAATTCCCCTCTGGGGTATTAAACGCCGTCTTCCATTCATCCCCATGCTTAATGCGAATAAGGTTATATGCCCCCCTGAGGTCAAGCTTGGCAAGCCAACTAGCACTTTTCACTCTGGAAAACAGGTCAGAAATCAAGGGTAACGGATATTGATACTTCACAGTGACCTTATTCAAGAGTCGATAATCAATACACGGCCTCAATGAACCATCCTTTTTGGCCACAAAGAAAAAAACGGCGCCCAAGGGTGAAGAGGATGGTCTGATATGACCCTTCTCAAATGACTCCTTGATATAAGATCACATAGCATCGTGTTCAGGTACAGACAAGTTAAAAAGGAAACCTTTAGGAAATTTACCACCAGGCACTAATTCAATAGCGCAATCATAGCTCCTGTGAGGGGGCAAGGATGCAGACTTACTTTCACTAAATACATCCGAAAAATCAGTCAAAAAGTCAGGAACATCCTGAGACTGGGGAGAGGCAGAAAAAACAGGAGTGTCAGTATTAACACATTGGCAACCCCAACTGGTCACAGACACAGATTTCCAATCCAAAACAGGATTATGAGACTGTAACCAAGGGAAACCTAGTACAATAATGTCATGGAGATTATGCAGCACTAGAAATTTGCAACTCTCCTGATGATCTGGTTCAACCCTCATTGTCACCTGAGTAGAAAACTGGGGTTTATTCTCCGCCAAAAGGGTAGAATCAATGCCCAGTAGGAGAATAGACTTCCGCAGGGATATCATGGGAAACCCACAACGTTTGGCAAAGTCAAAATCCATCAGGTTAATAGCTGCTCCTGAATCAACAAAAGCCTGAGCAGAAAATGTGGACAGGGAGCAAATCAGGGTAACAGTCAACAGAAATTTAGTTTGAACACTACCCAAGACAACTGAGCGTGCAAAACGTCTTCCCCGCTTAGGGCAGATGGAAAGAGCATGAGAGGCGTCACCACAGTAGAAACATAACCCATTATGCTTTCGAAACTCATGACACTGAGCCCCAGAAGTCACTCTATCACACTGCATGGGCCCAGGATCTGGCTCACAAGGCAATATCATCTCACGCATACCTCTGCGCTCACGCAAACGTCTGTCAATTTGAATAGCCAATGACATAGAATCATTGAGACCAGAGGGGACAGGGAATCCCACCATAACATCCTTTATATTCTCTGACAGCCCCTTCCGAAAAAGGGCTGCCAAAGCATCATCATTCCATTTGGTCAGGACTGCCCAGTTTCGGAATTTCTGACAGTACAGCTCAGCGTCTTCAAGACCCTGATTTAATGCCAACAAGGTTTTTTCAGCTTGATCAGTGACATTAGGTTCATCGTACAATAACCCCAGAGCCAGAAAAAATACATCAATATCATTCAAAACAGGATCCCCAGGTGTCAGGGAAAAAGCCCAATCCTGAGGGTTGCCGCGCAGGAGAGAGATGACAATTTGAACCTGCTGTGCTGCGCTCCCCGAGGACTTAGGTTTTAAGGCAAAAAACAACTTACAGTTATTTTTGAAATTCAGAAATTTAGCCCGATCCCCCAAAAACAAATCTGGCATGGGAATCCTAGGTTCCACAACCGGCAACCTAGCAAGATAGGTAGCAATACTCCGAACTTCAGTGGCAAGCTGATCCACACGGCCAGACAACTGTGCAAACTCCATTGAGAGAAAAAAAAATCCTCCTCAGCACCCAGAGAAAAAGAGGGAAAAAATGCAACAAACAGAAAAAAAAATCTCTGACAACTTTTTATTTTCTTTCCACACTATTTTTCCCTTCTATGAGTACCATATAATTTTCAGTTTTGGCCGGTGATACTGTTATGTTTAGGTAGCTGAGGAGAAAAAGCAAAAACGGCAATACACCAGAGAGGCTGGAACCTATTGGATTGCAGTAACCTGAACTAACCACACAACTAGAGGTAGCCGTGGAGCGTTCCCACGTTGATCCTAGACGCCTCATCACAGCCTGAGAGATAACTACACCTAAAGGCAGAAAGATGAAAGCTATCTGCCCCGGAGCAGATCCCCAAAGAAAATAGGAAGCCCCCAAACATGTAATGGCGGTTAGACAAGAAGAAAGCACGGACACAGACAGAAAATAGAATGAGCAAACGCTGGGGCCCAATCTGTCTAGACAGAAAAGTACAGGAAAGAATTCTGACTGCAATCCAAAAAAACCCTAAAAAATACCAACTCTTCTGATTGCAAAAACACCTGAGATCACACGATCTCCACCACCTAAATCAGATCTCTGGTGTAACAAAACTAAGCCGCAGCCACTGAAAAAACAGGAAAAAAACAAATGAACAAATAACAGTGGCTACAGATAAACTGAAAGGAGCACAGGCCCCAGGAGGGGACCCGGCAGACCTCCACAAAACTGCAGAAAACTATGCAAAAAGTAAGCACAAAAAGAAAAGCAGAAAATATCTTATCTGATAGCAGAAGATGCAGGCAAGACTCAGCAAACTTCCAAATGAACCAGGAACCACAATTGAGACAAGAACAATTGATCACCGGCGACCATCATGGGAGGGAACCTCCCTTATATCAGTCCAGTCAGTGATCCCAGATTGCTATTCCTCGCTGGAAGGTTCAGTACTGTCTGTAACCACCAGAGGGAGCCTCTGCTCAGAAACCATCTCTAGCACATTCATAACAACCACATGGTGACCGAATAAGACCATACACAGAAGAAATACCACTACACCATGACCAGACCAAATAGTGACCGAATAATACCACATACAGAGAAGAAATACTGCTACACTATGACCAAAACACATAGTGACCAAATAATACTACATACAAGGGACAAATACAGCCACACCATGACTAGATCACACATTAGCACCACATAGTGACCGCATAATATCAAATACAAGGGACAAGTACGCCACACCATGATCAGACCATATATTGACCGAATAATATGACATATTGCCAGCATATAGGGATGAAATAATACCATATACAAGGAGAGATACTGCCAAGCTGTGACCAGACCACAAGTTACCACCACATAGTGACCGAAAACTACAATACTGATCATGAATACAAACCACAATACTAACACTGTTACCACCAGTGACATCATACACAGGAGATCTGTATATGGTGTCAGTGTACAGGTAATGCAGTGATTACCAGTGACATTATACACAGGAGTGCTGTATATATAGTGTCAGTGTACAGGTAATACAGTGATCACCAGTGAAATTATACACAGGACCTCTGTATATAGTGTACAGGAAATACAGTGATCACCAGTGACATTATACACAAGAGCTCTGTATATACTGTAGTGTCAGTGTACAGGTAATCTAGTGATCAACAGTGACATTATACACAGGACCTCTGTATATAGTGTAGAGGTAATACAGTGATCACCAGTGACATTATACAGAGGAGCTCTGTACACAGTATACAGTATACAGTGTAAGTGTACAAGTAACACACTGACTTACCGGTGATGTCTGTAGTTGAAATCTTTCATCTTCATCAAGTGCCGTCATCACTTGTTCCAGCAAGGACTCGTCTCTGCAGAAGATAACACAGTTATTTATAGCTGATCCAGAGCACATTCCCCACTATTTTCCCCGACTACTACACTATGTCAGATGAAAAAAAAAATACATAGTGCCGCCCTGCACAGTAGCAGGACCCCCCTTTTGTTCTCCCGCATGGAAGACAGTAACCTCAAAAGTAAATTAAATTACAGCAGTAGTAATGTCCCCTGATTGGCCCCTACATTAATTATATCTCCACTTGCCACCATAAACTAATAATGTATGTTCCTCATCCTGACCTCTGTTATGTTTCGGTAGCTGAGGAGTGCAGGCAAAAAAGGCAATACACCAGAGCAGTTGGAATCTATGAGATTGCAGTACCCTGACTAACCACAACAACTAGAGGCAGCGGTGGAGCGTTCCTACGTTGGTCCTAGACGCCTCGTCACAGCCTGAGAAACTAACTACACCTAAAGATAGATATAGGAAAGCTATCTGCCCCGGAGCAGAACCCCAAAGATAATAGAAAGCCCCCAAACATGTAATGGCGGTTAGACAAGAAGAAATACTGACACAGACAGAAAATAGTATGAGCAAACGTTGGGGCCCAAACTAACTAAATAGAAAAGGATAGGAAGGGTACTTACTGCAATCCCAGAAAACCCTGAAAAGCACCAACTCTACTAATTTCAAAAACACCTGAGATCACACAACCTCTACCACCTAAATTAGTTCTCTGGTGTAACAAAATCAAAACAGCAGCCACTGAAAAAACTGGAAAAAGCAAAAGTACAAACATCAGTGGCTGAACTAAACTGAGAGGGCAAAAGCCCCCGGAGGGGACCCTGAAGGCCCCCACAGAAGTGCAGGACAAAATGCAAAAATCAAGCACAAAAACAAAAAGAAGAAAATGTCTTATCTGTTAGCAGGAGATGCAGACACGACACAGCAGGCTACAAGGGAAACAGGAATCAAAGATAGAGACCAGAACAATTGATCACCGGCAACCCTGATGGGAAGGTGACTCCCTTATATAAGACCAGTCAGTAACACCTGATTCCCAATCCTCACAATCTGCACAATCTTCACTGGACAGACCAGTACCGCTTGTAACCACCAGAGGGAGCCTCTGCTCAGAACTCATCTCAAGCCCATTCACAACAGACCTCCATACATTAATTATGTCACCCCTTTATTTAGATCCTGGGCCCCTTTATTTAATGTCCCCATCCTGGACCCCAATGTCCACTTTAATAAGGTCCCCATCCTGGGCCCCTTCCAGTAATAATGTCCCTATCCTGGGCCCCGTTATTTAATGTACCTTCCCTGGGCCCCTATGGCCACTACCTTGCCCAATCACAGAGTGGGGGATTCCCCTCACCTTGTTGCGTTCCCTGGTGTCATCTTGTGGATTCATATTCGGCATGGTCGTTAAAATAGCTCCCGGCTGCAGCTGTGACACGGCACTCTGCTCTGTGACAGGCCGCGTGCTGACGTCACATAGTAACATTGAAAGGACTCCAGCCTATCAAAGGCTGCAGGAGTCATTTAACATAACTGCTATGTGATATCGACACATGTCCTGTCACAGAGCAGAGTGCCGTGTCATGGCTGCAGCCGGCATTCATCTTGATATGCGCTGTCGCCAGGGTCAGCTCCAGGTTTTCGTGGGCCTCGGGCAAAAGAGTATCAGTGGGACCCTTTAACACATGCCATGGTTCCTGATGCACAGATAAAAAAATACAGGTATAGTACAATATATGGGCACCACATAGTCCGCCATACAGTATTATGGGCACCAAATAGTCCGCCATACACTATTGTGGGCAACCACATAGTCCGCCATACACTATTATGGCTAACCACATAATCTGCCATACACTATTATGGGCACCACATAGTCCACCATACAGTATTATGCGCACCACATAGTCCACCATACACTATTATGAGCAACCACATAGTCCGCCATACACTATTATGGCTAACCACATAGTCCGCCATACACTATTATAGCTAACCACATTGTCCGCCATACACTATTATGGGCACCACATAGTCCACCATACAGTATTATAGGCACCACATAGTCTGCCATACAGTATTATGGGCACCACATAGTCCGCCATACCCTATTATGGGCAACCACATAGTCCGCTATACACTATTATGGGCAACCACATAGTCTGCCATACACTATTATGGGCAACCACAAAGTCCGCCAAACAGCATTATGGGCAACCACATAGTCCGCCATACAGCATTATGGGCAAACACATAGTCCGTCATACGGCATTATGGGCAACCACATGGTCCACCATACAGCATTATGGGCAACCACATAGTCCGCCATACAGTATTATGGGCAACCACATAGTCCGCCATACAGTATTATGGTCCCCATATACTGGTCCTCCATACAGCACATCACGGGCCCCATATAATGGTCCTCCATACAGCACATCACTGGCCCCATATACTGCTTCTCCATACAGCACATCACGGGCCCCCCTGCTCCTCCATACAGCACATCACAGGCCCCCCTGCTCCCCCATACAGCACATCACAGGCCCCCCTGCTCTTCCATACAGCATTATGGGGCCCCATGCTCCTTCATACAGCATTATGGGGCCCCCTGCTCTTCCATACATCATTATGGGGCTCCCTGCTCCTCCATACAGCATTATGGGGCTCCGTGCTCCTCCATACAGCATTATGGGGCCCTATGCTCCTCCATACAGCATTATGGGCCCCCCTGCTCTAACATACAGCACATCACAGGCCCCCCTGCTCTTCCATACAGCATTATGGGTCCCCCTGCTCCTTCATACAGCACTATGTGCCCCCAGCTCCTCCATGCAGCTTTATGGCCCCCCTGCTCCTCCATGCAGCTTTATGGGCCCCCCAGCTCCTCCATGCAGCTTTATGGGCCCCCCAGCTCCTCCATGCAGCTTTATGGGCCCCCAGCTCCTCCATGCAGCTTTATGGGCCATCCTGCTCCTCCATGCAGCTTTATGGGCCCCCTAGCTCCTCCATGCAGCTTTATGGGCCCCCAGCTCCTCCATGCAGCTTTATGGCCCCCCCAGCTCCTCCATGCAGCTTTATGGGCCCCCCTGCTCCTCCATGCAGCATTATGGGCCCCCCTGCAGCACATCATGGGGCCCATGTAATGCTGCATACATAAAGAAAAAAAAATCAAATCCTCACCTCTCCCGTTCCGCAGCAGGTCTGTACAATCAGCGTCTCTCCTGACTCTGCAATGCTCAGGACAGAGAGGCTGAGCGCGAAGTGATGATGTCATAGCTCCCTCTGCCCTGAGACATCGCAGTCAGAGGGCGCTAGAGACAGCAGCTGCTGGAACGAGGAGAGGTGAGTATTAGAGGGGGGTCTCCAATGCCAGCGCTAGTACCGGGCTCCCCAACTTACGGACCACGTGCTGTGCCCAATCCCCCCGTTTGCCCAGGGCCTTCAGCGCTTACCTGGGTACGCCAGGTGGTGGTGCCGCCGGCCCTACTCCTGGCGGTGCACTGGGACTGCGCGTGTTCCGTGCACTCGCGCGCCGTGAGTCTGGGCCTCCTTCAGTTTCAAAGGGACCGCGTCGCTAAAGTTTTGTTTTTTCTTCTTTCTCCTCTCTGGGGGCCTGGGCCCACTGGACATTTCACCGGTGTCCGGGTGGGCCAGTCCGACCCTGGGAGCAAGCACCATAAATTTACAGAGCTTATCTGTTACCTAGTCAAATAACAGCAGGTCAAATATTACTCAGTAGCTACAGCCATCACGGTTGTCGCGCATATGCTGCCTGGGTCTCTGCTCAGCCCATTATCACTAGGCCTACTTTCTAGAAAGGAAAACTGTGTTTGTTGCGCATTTCAACCATCCAACCATCCACAGCGCAGCTTTCATTTTACCAGAACTGTTTGGAAAACGAAAACTGGGTTTTGATTGGTTGCTATGAAGCGCATTCTCATTTACAGCGTCTGTTCCTTCTTTCATAGACATAGTACTGTGTCTGCAGCACAGTGCCCTCCTTTTATCTTGTAGGTACAGTCATGAGAAAAAACTAAGTACACCTCCTTAAAATATATAACTACGGTAGTTCTGTGGAAAGCTTATGGCCTTTGATTCCTTTTAATCCTGACAGACTTTTTTGTTGGTAAATTAAGACAAAATCTCAAAGTCACCTTCCTCATTGCAACTTGATTAATTTTTGCACAGCACGGTGGCTCAGTGGTTAACACTGTATGATGGCTCAGTGTTTACAATTATAGCCTTGCAGCACTGGTATCCTGGGTTCGAATCCCATCAAGAATAACATCTGCAAGGAGTTTGTAAGTTCTCTCCGTGTTTGCGGGGGTTTCCTCCAGGCTTTTTCCCATTTATTCTCACACCCCAAAGACATAATAACAGGGGATTTAGATTGTGAGTCACAATGGGGACAGCTATGATAATGTCTGTAACCGCTGTGGAATAAGATAGCGCCATATCATGGGAGATTTCAACTATCCAGACATTTGTTGGGAATCTCTCTCAGGCAAAACTAACAGGTCCAGGAAATTCTTATCCTCTCTTGCTGACAACTTTATCTTGCAAAAGGTAATGGAGAAAACAAGGGGATCTGCTACCTTGGATCTAATCCTCATAAACAGGGAGGAAATGGTGGAGGAGGTAAGAGTGGCTGGGACTCTAGGAGGTAGTGACCATGCTATTTTAGAATTTTGGATAACAAGAGGAGGAAGACCTGTGAAGACTCAGACGTCAAGGTTAGATTTCAGAAAGGCAGATTTTAAGGAACTCAGAAAGAGAATTGGAGGGATCCAATGGCTGGATATCCTTAAGGACAAAAATGTCCAGGAAGGATGGAAAATCTTGAAAAATGAGATTCTCAAAGCACAATCGTTAACAATTCCAAAAAGAAGGAAGAATGGGAAGCATTTAAGGAAACCAGGATGGATGAACATAGAACTTAAACACATGCTAAAAAGGAAGAAAGAAATGTTTATCAAATGGAAAGAGGGAGGCATATCTAAAGAAGAATATAATGCCGTCTGCAGAACCTGCAGGGCACAAATCAGATTATCTAAAGCTGACAATGAATTAAGGCTTGCAAGTGACGTCAAAAGCAACAAAAAAGGATTTTGGGGATACGTCAAAAGTAAAAGAAAAGTCAAAGATGCTATAGGATTTTTACAGGATGAAAATGATGAAATGGTAAGTCAGGATGTTGAGAAGGCTGAACTTTTAAATTCCTATTTTGCATCTGTTTTCTCTCAGAAAGGAAATGTAACATCAACTGATCTTCACTGTCCTATTAAAGGAATAGAAGAATCCAGGATATCTATAAACAGAAAGACAGTGAGGAAACACTTAGCTAACATAAATGAATTCAAGTCTCCAGGTCCAGATGAATTACACCCCAGGGTACTGAAGGAGATAGCAGAAGAAATTCTTGAACCACTGTCCATAATCTTTGAAAATTCTTGGAGAACAGGAGAAGTCCCAGAAGACTGGAGAAGAGCAAATGTTGTTCCTATCTTCAAAAAGGGGAAGAAGGTGGACCCAGGGAACTACAGGCCGGTGAGTCTGACTTCTATACCAGGAAAGATCTTTGAACAAATTATTAAAGAACATGTATGCAAGTACCTGGATAAGAATGAAGTGATTAAACAGAGTCAGCATGGGTTTGTAACTAATAAGTCATGTCAGACTAACTTAATTTCCTTCTATGACAGAATCACTGACTGGGTGGATCAGGGAAATGCTGTAGATATAGTATATCTTGACTTCAGCAAAGCATTTGACAAAGTATCTCACACAATCCTTATTGAAAAAATGACTAAGTATGGAATGGACAAGGCAACTGTTAGGTGGATTCATAACTGGCTTAGTGATCGGACCCAAAGAGTGGTTGTAAATGGCTGCACATCCAGTTGGAAGAATGTCTCAAGTGGGGTACCACAAGGCTCTGTTTTGGGCCCTGTATTGTTCAACATCTTTATCAATGATTTAGATGAAGGAATTGAGGGTAAACTGATCAAATTTGCTGATGACACAAAGCTAGGAGGGGTAGCTAATACTAGAGAAGAGAGAGAGAGGATTCAAAAAGATATACATAAACTGGAGCAGTGGGCAGCAACTAACAGAATGGATTTTAACAGGGAAAAATGCAAAGTACTACATGTGGGCAATAAAAATGAAAAAAGCATATACAAAATGGGAGGAATAGGGCTAAGTAACAGCACATGTGAAAAAGACTTGGGTATACTAATTGATCACAGACTTAACATGAGTCAACAGTGTGATGCAGCAGCAAAAAAGGCAAATGCAATTCTAGGATGTATCAACAGAAGCATACAGTCTAGATCACGTGAGGTCATTATTGCCCTCTACTCCTCTTTGGTCAGACCTCATCTGGAATACTGTGTCCAGTTTTGGGCACCACATTTTAAAAAAGACATCAACAAACTGGAGCAAGTTCAGAGAAGAGCCACCAGAATGGTGACCGGTCTGCAAACCATGTCCTATGAGGAACGGTTGCAGGATTTGGGAATGTTTAGCTTGCAAAAAAGAAGACTGAGAGGAGACTTAATAGCTGTCTACAAATATCTCAAGGGCTGTCACATTGTAGAAGGATCATCTTTATTCTCATTTGCACAAGGAAAGACTAGAAGCAATATGATGAAACTGAATGGGAGGAGACACAGATTAGATATTAGAAAAAACTTTTTGACAGTTAGGGTGATCAATGAGTGGAACAGGCTGCCACAAGAGGTGGTGAGTTCTCTTTCAATGGAAGTCTTCAAACAGAGGCTGGATAGACATCTGTCTGGGATGATTTAGAGAATCCTGCTTTGAGCAGGGGGTTGGACCAGAAGGCCCAGGAGGTCCCTTCCAACTCTACCATTCTATGATTCTATGATTCTATGATTCTATGATTCATATAAGTGAATAAAAAAAGTCAAATGTTTCCGGAATGTGTATTTTGCTCCCTGTTGCTGCTTTCTTTTCAAACATTGCTATGAGTTATATTGATAATTATATTAATAGTTTTATTGATAAATATTCAATATCAGTATCAGTTATTATCAATGTTGGTTAGCAATTGTGGATGAAACTATTTGTATTTGACAGGAAATTTGATTTTCGTTCTGCTAATCTTGGACATCAATATTTGCTCCAAATTGACCATATTGAGTGTCAAGATTATTTTTTCTATTTTGAAGTATGCATTGACACCAACTTTATGTTTTCAGGCTTACGGGTTGTCAGTGTTGCATAACAGGAAAAGCTATGCCCATCTCTAAACTCAACCCTTTTGCAACTTTCTCTACAAGAGACATTTCTCTAACCCCCTTTTATAGATAGAAAAATTGGAGAACTGAATTGTCAGCTAGATGATGTGGAGACATGAAATGTTCCTCTCCAAGGTATGTTTGAGTCTCACGATACCTCGTATCTCACAATATCAGCTGATAGTAAAGGAATTTCCATGGTGAATGTGTTTGAGTTAAAAAAAATGATTCAACTATACTTTATTATAATACAGGTTGACAAGTCAAAGGTGCATGTGTAGGCCAACTGAGATTTGCCAAGGACACCAATAATCCATTCCATGGCAGTTATATTTTGTGTTTCTATTTCTGATTCCCCATCAGAAGCTAAATCCAAAAGTCTCCTGGACTAAAATTTCACAAAACTGCTGCTTCAACAAGACCTTCAAAAGGGTGGAAACATCCATCCAGATGGTCAGGAGATTAAGTCTTCTATGTGTTTGTTACAGAAAGACTTTCCACTTCTCATAAGCCCAATCCTCTCCTGGAAAACATGGAAGCTCTGATCTTTCTTATATGCCATTAGGGCATTGCATACCAGTTGGGATTTACTTTAGTCTTTCCATGTAACATCAGTGGGAGGGTTTGAGGATCCTTATAGACTGTCTTGCAAATACAATTGGCCCTGATGTCCTTCCTGAGTGGACATCCCTGGCCTGATTTGAGTCTCACACCGAAATCAAATCATTAGACTTAATTTCTTAGGCGACTGGGGGACACCAAACCCAATCTACTTGATTTGTAGATTGTGATCCCTCGCGGGCAGGCTCCTCTCTCCTCTTGTACCAGTTGTGACTTGTATTATTTAAGATTACTGTACTTGTATTTATTATGTATACCCCTCCTCACATGTAAAGCGCCATGGAATAAATGGCGCTATAATAATAAATAATAATAATAATCTAGCTGGACTGACTTTCCCCTTGCTGGTATATGGTTGCATCCTTCAGAAGGCTGTGTCACCTATTTTGCACTAACATTATGACCTACTGGTTGTTTGCTTTATTCCTCCTTTAGCACACTTGTTACTTGCTTCACTTTCTTACAGGCTCTCTTCTGTATTTTCATTCCTTGTACTTTCATTTTGAAGGAGATTGCTAGTTATGAATCTTGTCTCACTGAGTTTTTGATGCGTCAGCTTTTAACCATGCTTAAGATTTTTTCTTGCATACTCTTTGTGTCCTGGTCACTTTGTTTTTATTTTGTGGTATTATGGTATGTCAAAAACTCAATAAAAAGAAAAACAATAAAACTTTTTTTTTGGAAGCCTTACACTGTATATATTTATTACATATCCACAGGATATGCCATATATGAATAATAAAATTAGATCCTGAAAATGGGTTAACTCAAGGTTTTCACTAGTCATCACTTGCTCTCCAAACGCTAGTTGTTGTCTGATGTCCACTTTCTTTTTTTAGCGGTTGATTCTCAAATCTTTAAGGTAGACGTCAGAATGATTTACTCTGGTGAGCCCAACAAAGCAAAGGCTAACATTGTCTTCGAATCTTTCTTTAACTGGTTGGATCAGGAAACCAGGGTGACGTACACAATATTAGGCCTCTTTCACACATCAGTTTTTTGCCATCAGTCACAATCCTGTTTTTACTCATAGACTTGTATTAGCGACGGATTGCGATGGATGGCCGCACGTTTCATCCGTCGTTCTACGGATCCGTCAAAAATTCTTTGTCCGTAGGATGGAGGCAACGGACATAGGAACATTTTTTGTGTACGTCGAAAAATCGGACAGCGACGGATCCAGCGCCGTCCGTCGTTGGCTACAATAGAAGCCTTTGGGCGCAGGATCCGTCGCTGTCCGTCAATAGATGGAATCCAGTGACGGATTCCTTTTTTAAGGTAAAAATGCAGTTTTACATTCCGGCACATAAAAAATCTCTCTCTCTCTCGAATAGTTTGTAGTCCAAACAGCTAATGTGATGGATCCGTCAAAACATAGGATCCGTCGCATCAGTTTTTCACAAACTGCACAGGATCTGTTTTTTCCACACTTTGACGGATTGAGGCTGATTCTAAAAAACGGATGTGTGAAAGAGGCCTTAGGCAGGTGATTTTAATGGATGGTTGGTTTATATTCTCATGTAGCTAGCTGAATTAAATTCATTTTGTAAACAGCTCATCTCCGCAGGATATACTACACCACTGTGTCATATGTTGATTCTGCAGGTTGGTGGGAAATTAAGAGAACTGCTCATTATCTGTTACTGGAAACTAATCATCTTGAAGAAGGTTAAACAAGCAATTCTCAGTCTGTTTTCTACATTCTTCATATGGTTTTAAACTATATTGCTTATGCAGGAATCCAGCCACATGTGTTATATGAAGAGAAAACGTATTGATTTAAATGAACACTTTTTAAGCAATAACTAGTTTTTACATGAATGACTTAATTGAGATAACTTTTTGTGACATTTGCCGTGTGATCCTACACAACAGATCACCTCTGTTCACTGAAATAGTGAAAAAGACGTTTCCAGTTGAGTTCACCCTACCAATTAGTGGTTTGCTTACATTAACTAGAAAGTCATCATATGCCAAGGCAGGGTTTTTATACTGAGCTATGGAGATTAATTACTTTCCCAGATATCATCAGCATCCCCCTAACCATTAAATTGCAGTCACTGTACATAGTTTAAACAACGGTACACAACTGTATTATCACTTCATGCAATATCTGAGCTACACATATGCTATCCATAGAAATCTTTAGGCATATACTGTGTAGTCATTTTTCTCTGATTTCAGAAGAATGCATGGCATACTAAGGCTTTTTCTTAGAGATGCACACTACAGTACTTTGCTCTGACCTCAGCAGGGCAGAGCGAAATACTCCTGTGCAGGAGCGTGATGGAGGGCACTGTGTGGAAGATTTAATTTATATAGGATAAACCTGGCAGTAGGTTCCCTTTAAAGAGAATCTGTGACCAAATTTTTGCTATCTCACCTGAGAGCAGCATGATGTATGGGGAAAGACCTTGATTCCAGTGAAATGTGACTTACTGGGCCGTGTGTTGTATTTGTTAAAAAAAAAATCACTGTTTCATCTGCAGCAGTACTAACAATTCTCTAAATGCTGAGCTCTGTGCAACCCCACCCACACCACTGAGTGGCAGCTTTCTATGTGTGCTGTTAATAGGCAGAAAGCGGCCAATCAGTAGTAGAAGTGTGGTTGGACTACAAGACAGCAAGTTTACTCATTCTCTAGTGGTAATCTCCTGCTGATAAAACAGTGATTTTATCAAAACAACAACAAGGAGCCCAGTAAGTGACCCATTGTCGGAATCAGGGTTTCTGTCTCTACATTAAAGAACGACTCACATCAAAATTTTTATCATCTTAATATATTGCAGTCATCATATTATATTGCCCTGTGTAACTACAATTACTCATTTTGCGCTTCTATCCAGCTAATTATTCTGGTTTCCATTAGGTCTTTGACATCATGTGATTAAAAAATGACTAGCTGAATCCTTCTAAGCTCTATATAGAAACAGGAGGTAAATTTTCCCTGTATGAGTCATGAGTCACTGCAAAAGTACTTGGCAGGAGGAGAACAGAAGAGTCAGGAGTTAATGATGGGACGGAGTAATGCAGGGACAAGAGAAATCCTGTTTTTACACAGAGCATAGAAAAGAGAATAATTAACTGGGTTGAACAAGAAAAATAAGCAATTGTAAGTACACAGCGCTATATAATATGATTGCAATATATTAACCCCTGCACATCCTTTGACGTACATGTACGTCAAAGGTAGTATCCCTGCGTTTGATGTGGGCTCTCACGCTGAGCCCACATTTTTCACCGCACTTGATGGCTGATTTCATCAGCCATATCAGCCAGTTTTACCTTATAGTGAACATGGTAAATAGAAACCCAAAAAGCAATTGTGGAATTGCACTTTATTTGCAATGTCAACACACTTGTTTGTAATTTTTTTCCTTTTTCCAGTACACTATATGGTTAAAATGAATGGGGTCATTCAAAAGTACAACTCGTGCCACAAAAAAAGCCCTCATATGGCTATATGACAAGAAAAATAAAAAAGTTATGGCTTTTGAAAAAAGGGGGGGATAAAAATAAATTAAAAAAATGGTAACTCTCCCGGTAATGAAGGTGTTAAGAGGATAAAAACTTTGATGGGAGTGCTTCTTTAAGCTGCTTTCAGATTAGAGGGAAACCTGGTGACCAGGGCCGGCGTCAGCACCAGGTGTACCCGGGCAAGTGAAGGGCCTTGAGCAGGCGGGGGGGACCACTCACCGTCGGGCACCCTGGCGCCCGTTAGCGGATGAGAGTGGTGCCAGTGCCGCCACTGCCCCCCCCCCCCGCTTACTCATGGCCCCGGCAGCCGGCACAATATTTACCTCTCCCCGTGCATCCGCAGCTCTGGGCTCCAGGGGGCGACTGCAGGGCGCCCGCGCTTCCTCTCACAGCAGCGCCGCTGGATGACGTCATCATTCAGCGGCCGGCTGTGGCAGAGAGTAAGCGCGGGCGCCAGTGATGCTGCGGGACTGCCTGCGGTGCGGACGCCGGACAGATGTGGTGTGTGTCAGTGTGTGTGTGTGTGTCTGCCTGCCTGCGTGTGTGTATGTAGTGCGGTGCTTTGTGTGTATGTATGTGAGAGAGTGCTGCGGTGCTGTCTGTGTGTGGTGCTGTATGTGTGATGGTGGTGGGGGGAGGCAGTGATGGTGGTGAGGAGGCAAAGATGATGATAGGGAAACGATGATGATGGGAAGGCAATGATGATGATAATGGGGAGGCGATGATGATGATGGGGAGGCAATGATGATAATGGGGAGGCAGTGATGATGATGATAGGGAGACAATGATGATGATGGGGAGTCAATGATAATGATGGGGAGTCAATGATGATAATGGGGAGGCAATGATGATGATAATGGGGAGTCTTTCCACAGCCGTAACAGTGCAGAACGCAGCACAGTGCAGAAGAGAGCTCCATATTTTGTATGGAGCATTATATGGGGTCCAATATTCTTTATGGAGCATTATATTTGGCCCATAATACTGTATGGAGGACTATATGGTGCCCATAATATTGTATTGAGGACTGTACTGTCCAGTCTGTACTGTGCGCTGTGAGGATTTGGCGGTTTTTGAGCTATTGTACAATTTACAATAGATATCACTCATGTAATGGAAGAAGTGAAGTGTTTGGCATTGTACTAAACCCATATTTCTCTGCAGTATCTGTGCATCATCAATCGTAGTCTGTGTTAAAGGGGCCCACTGAGACTCTTTCGCCCGGGGCCCATAAAAACCTGGAGCCAGCCCTGCTGGTGACATTCCCTTTAAGGCCGGATCACACATGCGACGAAAATGTCCGACGCTCACATGTGAAATCCCAGCTCTGGTGCCGGCACTCGGGAGTGGAGTGCATGGCTGCATGAATTTATATGCAGCCGCTCGCTCCACTCCCGAGTGCCGGCGCCAGAGCTGGGATTTCACATGCGAGCGTCGGACGTTTTCGTCGCATGTGTGATCCCGGCCTAAAAAGGATTATTGCTCAATTTATGGAAGAATAGTCT
This sequence comes from Oophaga sylvatica, assembly GCA_033576555.1. Taxonomy (NCBI): domain Eukaryota; kingdom Metazoa; phylum Chordata; class Amphibia; order Anura; family Dendrobatidae; genus Oophaga; species Oophaga sylvatica. Next base: position 914,455,968 of record JARQOD010000001.1, on the reverse strand, counting down.
AGTGCAATGGGCAAAAAACTATAAAAGTATGCCACATAACATAGCGTAATGCTTAATATATTGTAACGCAATAGGGGCGAAAGTAGGACATCGTGGCAGTGACATAAGCAGACACAGTACATATATTTTAAATGTGGGTGCTTTATTTTCAGCCAAAATGTAACAAACAGTAAAGAAACCAAAAACAACAAAGACTTGCCCGGCTAGGCACTACCATACCTCTGACTCACGCTACCAGGGATTTGTGCGGGGCTTGACTCTCCAGCAACTCAGTGCTTAGCACCTTTATCTGCTGTGCAAACCCTTCTGAGAACCACATCATATTAGGCTGTTTTCACATTTGAGCCTGTGTGCGTAGCGTTTCATCTGCATATCTTTAACATGGAGTACACAGAGACATGCGTTTGCATGCGCTCACATGCAAATGCATACACAAGCGTCATTTCTTGGTGTGTGGCAGTGTCCGGCGAATGCAACATGTTACATTTTTTGAAGCGTCAAAAATCCGTGAAATATGCGCAGTCAGGCGCATGCAGATGAATGCATCAAAACAACGCATTACTGTCTATGGGAACGCATTGGTACGCAAGGACATGCGTACGGGTGCGTTTGATACCCATGCGTTCTTCATGAGACACGCCCTTTGGTGTCTGTCATATCGAACGCATGCTCACAAACAACGCAAACGCATGCAAAAAAACGCATACAAATGCATACACATGCAGTGCTTTTTTTGCGTCATGCTTAAGATGATGCGGATAAAATGCGTTTTTGCATGCGTTTACGTATGCAGATGATACGCTGCGCACATATACGCAAATGTGAACCTAGCCTAAGTCCACAGGCTATGACTCACTGAAGCTTTTCCATCAGCCTTTCCTGTGTCTGCAATGAGATGAGCTCTCTCAGCTGAGCTGGCTAAAGCCCGGGTCTCACATAGTGATACACCAGCGATCCCGACAACGATCAGGATCGCTGGTGTGTCGCTACATGATCGCTGCTGAGCTGCCAAACAGGCAGCTCAGGCAGCGATCAGCACAGCGACACTGCGGGTAACATTGCTTAGTTACCCGCAGTGTACGTTGGATACCAGCACCCTGATGCAGGGAGCTGGTAACCAAGGTACACGTCGGGTTTTCAGGCGCTGCGCGGTGCCTGGAAACCCGCTGTGTACCTTGGTTACCAGCTCCCTGCATCAGGGCGCTGGTATCCAAGGTACACAGCAGGTTTCCAGGCACAGCCCCGCGCCTGGAAACCCGCTGTGTACCTTGGTTACCAGCGGATCGCTGGTCTCCCGCCTGTCACACACAGCAATGCATGCTGGCCAGCGGGAGACCAGCGATCAAAAAAAAAAGTCCAGGACATTCAGCGACGATCAGCGATACCCAGCAGGGGGGCTGATCATCGCTGAATGTCACACACAGCGATTTCGCTGGGGAGATCGCTGTTGCGTCACAAAACTAGTGACTCAGCAGCGATTTCGCTAGCGAGATCGCTGTGTGAGCCGTAGCTTAAGCCTCTAACAAAACCCTTACTGGAGCAGGAGTGGGAGTCAGGGTCGGACTGGCCATCTGGAAATTCTACTCCGGGGCAGTTAGCTTTCCCCTTTCTCTCTTTAGGCTCAGTTATCTCTCCGGCTGTGTCGAGGCGTCTAGGGCACCATAGGCACGTCCCACGGCTGCTTCTAGTTGTGCTGTCAGTTTAGGGGTCTGCAATCCGCTAGTTACCAACCTCTCTGGGTGTCTGGCTGCCTAGGCTACTTTTGCTGCTGTCCTCCTCGGCTACCAAATCATAACAGAATCACCGGCCCGACTGAAATTCTAGGGTACTCAAAAGACGGAAAGAATAGTAAAAAAAAAAAAAAAAGAAGAGTTTCAGAATTTTTTATATATTTTTTTCTCTTTTTCTCTGGGGCCGTAGGAGGATTTTTTTTTTTCAATGGAGACTAAGCAGTTGTCTGATCGTGTTGAGCAGCTCGCTACTGAAGTTCAGCAAATTTCTGTCTATCTCACTCAGTTCTCTGCTGTGGAACCTAGGATCCCTCTTCCTCATTTATTTTCTGGGGATCGGTCTAAATTTTTGAACTTTAAGAATAATTGTAAGTTGTTTTTTGCCTTGAAACCTAAGTCCTCGGGGAATGCAGCGCAGCAGGTTCAAATTGTCATCTCCCTGTTGCTCGGCGATCCTCAAGACTGGGCCTTTTCCCTGACACCTGGGGATCCTGTTTTGGCTAATGTTGATTTGTTTTTTCAGGCTCTGGGGTTCTTGTATGATGAACCTAATGTTATTCGTCAAGTCGACAAAACCTTGCTGGCATTGAACAAGGGTCAGGAAGCGGCAGAGTTATATTGTCAGAAATTCCGAAAGTGGGCAGTCCTTACTAAATGGAACGATGATGCCCTAGCGGCTCTTTTTTGGAAGGGTCTGGCAGAGACCGTAAAGGATGTTATGGTGGGATTTCCTGTCCCCTCTGGTCTCAATGACTCTATGTCATTAGCCATTCAAATTGACAGACGTTTACGTGAACGTAGAAATATGCGAGAGGTGGTGATACCTTGTGAACAAACCTCTGAGCCCATGCAGTGTGATGGGGTTGTTTCTGGGGCTCAGCGTCGAGAATTTCGTAAGCATAATAAGTTGTGCTTCTATTGTGGGGATGCTTCTCATACTATTTCCGTCTGCCCTAAGCGTGGAAGACGCTTTTCGCGCTCATTTGTTTTGGGCAATGTACAGTCTAAATTTCTCTTGACTGTTACCTTGATCTGCTCCTTATCCACATTTTCTGCTCAGGCTTTTGTTGATTCAGGAGCAGCCCTTAACTTGATGGATTTTGACTTTGCCAAACGTTGTGGTTTTCCCACGGTACCCCTGCAGATTCCTATTCCTTTGCTGGGCATTGATTCTACCCCTTTGGCGGAGAATAAACCCCAGTTTTGGACCCAGGTGATAATGCGGGTAGCCCGGGACCACCAAGAGAACTGTAAATTTTTGGTGTTGCATAATTTACATGACATTATTGTACTGGATTTTCCTTGGTTGCAGACCCATAATTCTGTTTTGGATTGGAAGTCTGTGTCTGTGGTCAGCTGGGGTTGTCAATGTGTTCGTGGTGACACTCCTGTGTTTTCTACCTCTCCCCAGTCTCAGGAGATCCCCGACTATTTGGCTGATTTTTCTGATGTGTTTAGTGAGAGTTAAGCCTGGGTCTCACATAGCGATACACCAGCGATCCCGACAACGATATGCACTTGTCAGGATCGCTGGTGTATCGCTACATGATCGCTGCTGAGCTGCCAAACAGGCAGCTCAGGGCAGCGATCAGCACAGCGACACTGCGGGTAGCATCGCTTAGTTACCCGCAGTGTACCTTGGATACCAGCGCCCTGATGCAGGGAGCTGGTAACCAAGGTACACATGGGGTTTCCAGGCGCTGCGCGGTGCCTGGAAACCCGCTGTGTACCTTGGTTACCAGCTCCCTGCATCAGGGCGCTGGTATCCAAGGTACACAGCGGGTTTCCAGGCACAGCCCCGCGCCTGGAAACCCGCTGTGTACCTTGGTTACCAGCGGATCACTGGTCTCCCGCCTGTCACACGCAGCGATGCGTGTCTGTCAGCGGGAGACCAGCGATCAAAAAAATGTCCAGGACATTCAGCGACGATCAGCGATACCCAGCAGGGGGCTGATCGTCGCTGAATGTCACACACAGCGATATCGCTGGGGAGATCGCTGCTGCGTCACAAAACTAGTGACTCAGCAGCGATCTCGCTAGCGAGATCTCTGTGTGAGACGGGGGCTTAAGTCTGCGTCCTTGCCTCCCCACAGGAGTTATGATTGCGTGATTGAGTTAATGCCCGGTTGTAAATTTCCCAAGGGTCGGCTCTTAAATTTGTCTGTACCTGAGCATGATGCTATGCGATCTTATATCAAAGAATCATTGGAGAAGGGTCATATTAGACCGTCCTCTTCACCTTTGGGTGTCGGCTTTTTCTTTGTGGCCAAAAAGGATGGTTCATTGAGGCCATGTATTGACTATCGTCTCCTTAATAAGATCACTGTTAAATATCAGTATCTGTTACCCCTGATTGCCGATTTATTCTCTAGAGTGAAAGGTGCTGGTTGGTTTTCCAGGCTTGACCTTAGGGGGGCGTATAATCTTATTCGCATTAAGCACGGTGATGAATGGAATACGGCGCTTAATACCCCTGAGGGGCATTTTGAGTACCTAGTGATGCCTTTTGGGCTCACTAATGCCCCTTCCATCTTCCAATCTTTCATGAACGATATTTTCCGGGATTTTGTGGATAAGTTTCTGATCATTTATTTGGACGATATTTTGATTTTTTCCAATGACTGGGATTCTCATGTGGAACATGTTTGGATGGTATTCAGGATTTTGAGAGAAAATGCTTTGTATGTTAAGGGATCAAAATGTCTCTTTGGCATACAGAAGGTTTCGTTTTTGGGATTCATTTTGTCTCCGTCTGCTGTTGAAAAGGACCCGGTCAAGGTTCAGGCCATTTGTGATTGGGTTCAGCCCACTTCCTTGAAGGTTCTTCAGAGATTTTTGGGTTTTGCTAATTTTTACCGTAAATTTACAAGTAATTTCTCTGGTATTGTGAAACCACTGACTGATTTGACCAAAAAGGGTTCCAATGTAGTGAATTGGTCTCCAGAGGCAATTTCGGCATTTCAGGAGCTTAAGCGGAGATTCACTTCTGCTCCTGTTCTACGGCAACCTGATGTCTCTCTACCATTTCAGGTGGAGATAGATGCTTCTGATATTGGTGCAGGAGCGGTTTTGTCCCAAAGGGATCCTGTAACCTCTAAGAGTAACCCTTGTGTCTTATTCTCTCGAAAATTTTCCCCAGCTGAACGTAATTATGATGTGGGGAATCGGGAATTATTGGCTATGACATGGGCTTTTGAAGAGTGGAGACATTGGTTAGAGGGAGCCAAACATCAAGATGTTGTCCTCACTGACCACAAGAACCTGGGCCTTGTTTTTCATGCTTTTTAATTTTGTGGTCTCCTTTCTCCCGGTCACTAAGAATGTTAAGGCGGATGCCCTCTCTAGGAGTTTCTTGCAGATTCTCCTGATGTGACTGAGCCTGCTGCCTTTCTGAAGGAGGGTGTGGTTCTTTCCGCTATCTCAGAAAAAGGAAGAAAAAAGGAATAGTGCAAAAAATTACGCACACCCCAATAATGAAATAATGAAAAATGTACAAAAATATAAATTTTATTGAGACAAAAGACCAGAGAACAAACAATTATAAAACATAATTAAAATGCAGACAAAAGCACCCTGAGTCCATAAATGTGTGGGACCAATATAGAGTACCCCCCTAATGCAGATGGAATATATGGTGCGCAACAATAATCATAGTACGCTAAACAAAAATACAAATATCAGTGTAATAAACTGGAGCGAAAAGCAATCACAACACAGCAAACAATGCAATTATAATAACATAGACAGCATGGTATATAATAAACCTAAGCGGCCGTATGGATGAAATAATGTCATCCAAATGAGATTATATATGCGCAGTGCTGTGTAAGCTGGAGTGAAAAGATGAAGCAGAACATCACAAATATGATGACAAATGAGAAAAGACACAGTATGGGCAAGGTGTTTAATAACACCCAAAATTGCCCATATAGTGTGAACTGCCTCAATGGAGGCCAAGCAGCATCAAGAAAAAGGTAACGTTACCAATAGCTCCAAGAAGCACCAGGAATGGTAAAAGGATCACGCAAGGGGAAAGGTCCTGGGGCCAGGGGTGAAAGAGCCCCACGCGTATCGCTGCACCCGCAGCTTCGTCAGGGGAAGAGTGAGCAGTGTACTAACTGCGGTCTTTAAATAGTTTGTTAATGGACGCACAATGAGTCCCGTGACAGGAAATGTCCTGCTGTGAGGACCCGGAAGTCATAGCCAGTTCAGAAAGGTCAAAGATGGCGTCAGACATCACATGACTCCTGTGTGAAGCCACGCCCGCAATGACAATACATGCGCCTGCGCAAAAAACAGCGGTAATGTCAATTGACAATGCATAGAAGTATGCAAATGTCTAATAGCCATGACAGGACTAAAATAATGACAACCGATATCATTTAGTGACCAATAGGAATGTGTATCCACAGACACACATAGGTATCAGAGATAAATGATTGCACAGCGGACACAATATATACAAAGCAAGGCGACTGGAGTGTATTTCGGCAAATAAAGATGGAAAACATAATAAACGGCGACTAGTATCTTTTAAAGACCCGTAGAACTATATATCCACCAGTGTATCGAAGTCAGTGGACACAATGTGTAATTACACACAAAATGAAAGTACTGGATATATGAATCAGCGAATTAATAGTAGGCAAAATGAGTAATCAATGTAATGATGTCTAAGAATAAGATCGCACGATATAATAATCGATAAAGTATGTAATACATTGAGTTCAAAGGTCCATATCCTCAAGTCTAACCAAATCTGGACAAAATAAAATTAAATGCCGATAAGGAAAGGGAAAAAAAAAAAAAAGGGGGGGGGAAGGGAGGGTTTGGATAATATCAAGAGAGACGACCCAGGGGCAACCACATCATATGATCCAAAACATTGTCCAACACTCTACAGGATATCATCCAAGAAAGCCAGTAAAGAGTAGATCTTCGTTGAGGCCCAACGGGGAGATACTTCGTAAGTTATAAATCCAGCGTGATTCTGCTTGTAGCAGTCGTTGTCGAAGATTCTCACCCCTTCCATTTCCAGTGATTTTCTGCAAACCAAAAAAACGAGTGTTATGGGTATTACCACCATGTTGGCTTAAGAAATGGGATGCCACCGGGTGAGCATACGACCCTTTTTCTCATCTGATGCTGCTAAATGTATGGTTGACAGATGCTTCTGAGCTCTTTTTCTCAATTCTTGAGACGTTTGGCCAACATAGATTTTATGGCATGGGCAAATAATTGCATAAACAACATTTTTGGTTTTGCAATTAATATATGATTTTAAAGAATGTAATTTGCTATCCAGAGGGTTGACAAAAACATTTTTGGTGCTAGGCATAAAGGAGCAAACGTTACACTCCCCACATGGGAAGGACCCATGGAGACGTATGCCTCTATTTAATCTAATGGTTGGACGGACAAAATGACTATTAGTCAGAATGTCCCGGAAATTGGGTGCTCTCCTTGCTGTAATCATAGGTTGTGAACCGATAAGGGAGGACGTTTGTGAATCTGTGAGCAAGATATCCCAATGTCTGTTAAGGATCCTCCTTAGTTGGTCCCAACCATTGTTGAAGGTGGTAATAAACCTAACTTGGGAGTCACGTTGGCGATGGCCCTGAACCAGCAAGGAGGCTTGATTGCATCCCTTTGCCCGTTGGTATGCTGTCGAGATCACTTTTTTGGGGTAACCCCGTTGTTTGAAGCGATCAGTGAGAAGTCTCGATTGATGATAAAAATCGCTATCTAGGGTGCAATTTCGTCGAGTTCTTAGAAATTGTCCAACTGGAATACCCTTTCTAGTATGTGCTGGGTGGAAGCTATCATACCTTAGAGGGCTGTTGGTAGCCGTAGGCTTGCAAAATAAGTCCGTGGTGAGTTTCCCGTTGCAGGCTGAGACTTTCAAATCCAAAAATGTGATTGAAGTGGAGGACATGGAATGCGTCAAATAGATGTTAAGACAGTTGTTGTTGAGTTCCTGAAGGAATAGATGGCAATCAATTTCGGAACCTGTCCAAATAAAGAACACTTCATCAATGAAACGATACCATTTTTGTACGTGTTCCTTAAAATAGCGTGAACGGTAAACTACCGTGTCCTCCCACCAACCTAGAAAAATATTTGCGTAGGCTGGCGCACACCGAGCCCCCATGGCTACGCCAGAAATTTGGCAAAAAAAAGACCAATCAAACACAAAATAATTGTGTTGTAAGATGAAGGATAGCAGATCAATCAGGAATGAGTCATGTAATCGGTTTGGATTTACTTGTTTATCTAAGAAGTAGGAAACTGCATGGATGCCATCTCCATGGTCAATATTGGAGTAAAGAGACTCGACGTCACAAGTGACGAGGAGCACAGATTCATTAATGGCAATGTTCCGACAATGTTCAATAAAGTTGGAGGAGTCCTTAATATAAGATGGTAATGAGGAGGCAAGAGGCTGTAAATAAAAGTCCACATAAATGTTCGCTTTTTCACATAAGCTCCCAATACTGGAAACTATAGGCCGGCCTGGAGGTGTAGTAAGATTCTTATGAACCTTGGGTAATAAATAAAAGGTTGCTGTAATCGGTGACTCAACCCACAGGAACCTTTTAATGTGCACAGTGATAATTCCATGGCTCAAAGCCCTACATAAAAGTATGTGGAGTTTGTTGGAAAAAATGGGGGTAGGATCAGAAGGCAGTTTCATGTAGAATCTACTGTTGTTCAATTGTCTATGTGCCTCATCCAGATACATCTGGATGGGCCATAACACAATATTACCGCCTTTGTCCGCCTCCTTAATGACGAACTCACGATTGTTTTTGAGAGAAGTAAGAGCCCTGGATACACTGTGCGAGAGATTGGATGGACCCTTTGAAGTCAAGGATATACGATCAATATCCTTTTTAACCAGTTCAAAGATTATTTTAATTACCGGAACTAAGGAGAAAGATGGTAAGATTTTTGATTTATTTCTATGTGGAAATTTTCTCCTACCTGATTCTACTTCATTCTCCTGAAGGAGTTCGACCAGATCCTCAAAAACTTGTCTCTCATCATCCGGAAGATAGGGGGTCAAATTAGGTTTATTATGGATGACCTGAAATATCAATTTGCGACAGAACAAATAGAGATCCTTGACTAAGGTGAATTTGTCAACAAACTGTGTAGGACAAAAAGTCAGGCCTCTCTGAAGGACATCAATTTCAGTTGGTGATTAGGTGTAATTAGATAGATTAATGATTTGTAACGATGATTCAGTTATCTGAGCCGTGTCCTGAAAACAAATATGAGATGGAACATCTATCTGCGTCTGGTACTGTATGATTGGTGAAATGGAGATCTCAGGCCCTTGTGTGTATTGGGTCGTTTTCTGAGCATTCTTACGTCTGCCGCTATCTCGCCCGATTTGAGACTGGCCCTGGAGGAATTTCAGGGGGATAAGCCTGAATGTTGCTGTGTAGCCAGCTGCACTCGGTGACACATGTTCCCTGGAGGATGCACAGAAAGGTAATTCACAAATACCTGATAAGCACACAACACTTCACATTTTTCCTGGTTCCACCAGAGGGAGCCCTTGAGACAGCAGTGAGATGAAGACAGTCTAGCTGAACGTTAGTAGTTGTTGGTGTTACCTCAGGAGAGCAGACACATCTTAGAACGCAGTTACCTCAGACGAGCTGTGAGGGAGAGATAAGATCTCCTCAGAACTCCGGGGAGAAACTCCTGTCAGATTAGCCTGAGGGCTGAGGAAGTTTGAGCGAGAAGCTGACATCTACTGCTGCCTGTGCTTATATTAAGGTGTGCGTAGGACGACAGGCGAGTGGACAAAAGGGAGAGAGTGACTGAGGAGAAAATAGCAATGACAGCTAATCTCCACTCTGCACTACCGGACACCGGGTCCGAGCTTGCTAGTATCTTCACAGCTAGTGGGAAAAACCGGAGACCCTGGACTTCAAGTCGCAGGGGCCCAGCAGTGCTGATACGTAACTGAGGTTAGGAAGACCGGGGTCTGGCAGGTACCGCCATAGAGACACTGTTCTGTCCACAAGAAGACCTCATCACAAGATCAGCCGGGCGTAGCAAGGAGAAGGAGTTAAACTTAGCTTCATGCAAGTTAGAAACTCACACACATTGAGAAGTAAGGAGGCCTTAAACCTACTCAGTGATTACTGGATGTGCATCCTCCACTCTGAGCAGCTTCCCGGGACATGCCTGCAACCATCACCAGTAAAGGTATGGAAAGAGACTGACTTGTGTGTGTCTGCCTTATTGCCTGCACCTTCTACCGCCATATACCTCGAGGGATCCGTCTTACGTGTGGAAGACTTAACACCTTGCTGCCCAGTAACAACCCCTCAGAGGATTCACCCTGCAGCGCTGGTCACCCTGATCAGAAACCACAGGTGGCGTCACGAACAATTCCTACAATCCCCTGTAAATATCCCCTTTGGATGAGCGCCCAGGGCAATGGACCGAGCTGCGCTACCCGTGACCTCTCCCCCATTGAAGTGAACGGGCTCGGTGCCGAGTACCCCATAAGCCCTGGTACGTGCGACTCATTTTTGGCGTCACAAACAGGATAAGAAGCTCGCTATATGTGAGTCCCGTGTGCCTAAGTGGACTGTTTTTGTGCAAGTGACTGTGTTACTGTTGTTGTGATTTTTGGCGCCAATTGTCCGCCATTGCCCGCCAAAGTACAGCGCTACAGCGCAAAGAGAAGGGGCGTACCTGCAGAAAGCGCGCGGAGTCCCGGACACGCCCCCAACGCTGACGCGTCGGCAGGTCCTGTGAAGAGCTTCCGTGATCGCTCTGACGTCAGCGCCTGCGACGCAGGTCCTTCCCCATCGCTGTGCCTGGCAGAGCTGCAGCCTTCAGGAGAAGGTAGGCCACACTTAACTAGGGGGGGCACAGACATGTCGCAGCCACAAGCTGACAGTGCGGCCCAGGGCGACCGCTCCGGTGACTTACCCGCCGACCTGCAGCGCAGGATGGAATCGCTGGCCCCTCACCAGGTCCGGTGGCCCCGATAGTACCGCTGACGTTCCCATACCTGCCTGGAGCAAAGTGGCTCCCTCAGTATAGCGGTAAGCCGGATACCCTGTCAGGGTTCAAGCGCAAAATATGCAGCATAATGGACATGTACCCTATGACAGAGAAACAAAGAGCTGCAGTGGTATTAGGACAATTGACTGGTGCTGCAGAAAGGGAAGTAGAGACTTGGACAGCTGCAGACCAGGAATCAGTGCTTTCAATTTTCTTAAAGCTACAGACTATTTTTGAGGACCGCACTGAAACAGATCTCCGGATGAGGTTTTACCAATGCTCCCAGAGACCAGATGACAGTATTAGGGACTACGCCTGCCGACTACAGGGGGCCCTGCGAGCTCTCAAACAGGTTAACCCTATAAGTGCCATTAATGAAAGCAAAATGTTGAAGGAACAATTTGTACGGGGGCTGAGGTCCCAAGCTGAAAGCAGAACTGTGCACTGGTGGTCCTTGGATCATCCTGATGCTACCTTTGATGCCTTAAAATATATGGCTATAAAAGGACTGCGACCCCTGGAGAAGCCTGAGGTGGCAACCCAGTATCACTCGGGTGAAGCCACTCTAAAGCCAGCAGCATCCACCTTTTTCCCGCTGGTGGCGGAAGCCAAAACGCAGGTGGCGCCCCCTACTGAGTTGGACTGTCTGCGCTCAGAAGTGCGCCAGCTGACTAAAAACCTGGCCGCTGTAATGAGTGCCCTGCAACTGCGGAAGGA